>VZTQ01005712.1:0-267447 GCA_013400755.1 Pelecanoides urinatrix
TTCATCCCGCAGGTGCCTCTTCCCGGAGATGGGAAATAACACGCTCCCCCCCATTCCTCCCCCCCCCAGGCTTTAGCTCCTTGGGGGGAAAAAATAATACAATAAATCCCCGGTTCCCAAAGCGACCCCGCATCTCCCACCCTGGGTGCTGGGGGTGCGCACGGGGGAGAGGGACCCGCACCCAGGGCTGGGCGCTGCCGGGGCCCGGGCGTCTCGGCGGAGCCGCAAAATGGCCAGATCCGGGCTGGAGCTGTTCAAGGGCAGGGGAGGGACGGGGCAGCCGGGGCTCCTGCTGCCCAGGGAGGCTTCTCACAGGGGGTATTATTGCCCGCATGACTGAATCGCTATTAGAGCAGCAAACGCCCCCTGACCTCCTTCGCTTTTACGGGCAGATTCATAAAACTGGATTTTATTAGACATCAAATTAAAGCTCCTAATTGTGCTGGGTTTGTGTAGCAGCTGCAGAGCCATGGTAACGCTGGGAGATGCCAGAACAGCTCCCCGGATATATCGATTTGTGGTTTTAGCCTCCTCCCTCTGTTTCATCCAAATTCATGGCAGCAAAATATAATAAACCCCCCCACTGCAGGCTCAGCCCGCGCCGCCGAGCTTTCGGCAGCCCCGCTATTTGCAGCCCTGCTCGGGGGAGCGGGCGAGGGCTATTTTTGTCCGTCCCATTTTGCGGACACCATGTTGTCACCCGAACCGTGTGCGGTTTGAGAGCGGTGAGGGCAGGCTGCAGGGACGGGCACCCACGGCTCCTCCCAGGGTACCCACAACATGGAGGAGATGCCCTCGGGTTTGGAAAGACCGAGAAGGCAGCAGTAGCAGCCATGAGCTCAAGGAAGGTTTTCCGGGGAGGAAGGGCACCTTCGAGGCACCGATGACGTAGCCCTGGGAACTGGGGGTCTCCAGGAGGGCGGTGGAGGGCAAGACGCCGAAAAACGTGGCATCTTGCTGAGACTTGGAGGCTGTACGTGGCGGCCAGAAATAGCCCGGCTGGCCTCCTCCGGGGGTGGGCTGGCTCCGTCCCAGCGCGGGCAGAGCTGCCAGATGGGGCCCGGCACCCCCGGCCGGGATGGGGCGCGTGGTCCAGCGGGAAGGGGTGGTGAAGGGAGGAGAGCCATCCCCGATGGTCTGGGAGGGTGCTGTCACGGGGGATCTTTTGACGCGACTGCTTCTTCCCCGCAGCCTCCCCAAAAACGCAACTGCGTTCCCACAGCCCTCCCCGCCGCCGCCCGCCCCGGCCAGCCCCGCGTAGCCCACCAGCATGGGGAAGGAGAAGACGCATATCAACATCGTCGTCATTGGGCATGTGGACTCTGGGAAATCCACCACCACCGGGCACCTCATCTACAAATGCGGGGGCATTGACAAAAGGACCATTGAGAAATTTGAGAAGGAGGCTGCCGAGGTGAGGAGCTCGTCCCTCAGCGTGCCCCCTCCCCGCCCCCCCACAATCCCACCCGCAGGGATATGCTCCACACTGATGCCCCACAAGTGTCCCACGGGCAATATTCCCCTTTTCCTGGCGCTGCCCTTCTCGTACCTTCTCTTTCTCCCTTTGTTCCCATCTATTTTTTTTCCCTCTTGCACCCCTGGGTCTTCCCGACTTCGCTGGTCTTGGGAAAATAGGCCATTTGGGCGCTCGCCACCCTCTTCTCGGAGCTGGGGGACTCCCCGCCGCAGGCTGTTAATGAGGGCAGGGGCACGGCGAGGTCTGCAGGATGGGTTAGGGAACCGGCGGTAATTGCCAGGATTCTGGAAGAGCCACAAACCATGGTGCTTCAGGGCATGAAATTCCTTCTAAATATTGTGCCTGAGGAGAAAAACCTGATAATCCCTCACTGCCCAGTGCAGGACTCTCCAAATTTCACTCTGAAGCATCTACTTCCAGTGCCTGCTGGGGACGAGGTGCAGCATCAGCTGGACCACTCGTTTGATCCAGTTTGTTAAAAACCCCAGGCTCATTTTTCTCAAGCATATGGCCTGATGCGTAGCTTGATGGGTAGCCTTTAATACAGAAAAACTGGCATGAAGTATGAGCATTTAAGTTAATTCCTTTTGTTTAGCTCTTTCAATGGTGACAGTTGTAGCAGTATAATTGTGCACGCATTTAGCTGGCTGTCACACAGCACAGCACCACCCAAACCCTATAATGTGGCAAACACAGAGATTGAAGTGGAGGAAATGGTCTTGGGAAGAAAAACGTGAATTGGAAGCTCTCAGAAATTAATGATGGTAAATTCTAGAGAGGTGGGTGAGCCAGGAAAATCCTGGCTGTGTTACTGATAGGGCATATCTGGGCTCTCAGAAGATGGCTTGTCGTCATCGTTCCAGGAATGTTTAATGCAGATATCCCTCGATTTTTTTTTCTTTTTTTTTTTTTTCTTTTTCTGGACAAGATCCCACATTTCAATGAAAAAAAAAAAAAGAAAAGGTTTACAGAGCTGCCACTCTTGCTTAGATGTTTTGCTGTCTGTCTGTCTGCCTTAACCCTTTGAATTTGCCGATAGCATCCGAGCTAAACCACCCATTTTCCTGCCTCTCTGTCAGCCCTTTTTTCCAGCCCTTAAGCGAAGAGCTTCTTCCTTCGTACAAAATGATCTCCCCCCGGTTTAAAATGATCGCTGATATCTCTCTATATATTTCCCCCCTTTACCTACAGATCGGCTATGGCGTGATTAGGTTATTGTAGATGTGATTGCAGTTATTTTAATTGAACAGACACTTTCACTGACTTGCCAGAATACGCGGGGACTGGAAGCTGCTATTAATAGCCTATTGACTGAGCTTACAGACTCCATTTTCTGATGCAGGGCTGGGGAAGGGTTTTCTTCCATTAGGTGGCATTCGCAGGAAATGGAGGCCTGCGTGCACCCAAAAAGCCAACAAAAAATCCCAGGGTCTGATATTATTTTTAAGAGAAAAGAGAAAGGATTATTTTTTTCTTTTTGACTTGGGGGCAGAGGTAACAGTATCTCCGAAAGAAGAGTTGTTCTGTTTTAAAAAAAAAAAAAATCAGCATTTGTTGTCTCTAAATACAAAGTTGTCCCTCCGCTGGGGTTTGATCAAGGAAAATCAGGCTGTTTCTGGCTGAACAGGGAAGGTATTGTGCAAAGCTAGATAATACCCTGGCTTTTTTTTTTTCCCAACAACAGCTCTGGGTAACTGAATATACCCCGTGAAAGGAGGGAAACTGTTTGCTAAATAAAGGATCTCATTTGTCTTCAAGTTACATATGATGCTGGGTTCTGGGGGGGCTTCACACAAGACGACCGGCTGTTTGCGTGGTTGTGGGTGCCTGCAATAAGGTGCTGATTCCCACTCAGCTCCCGTGGAGAGCCAGGGGTCTGCTCCGTGCCTCGGTTTCCCCATCCAGAAGTGAAGGAATAGGCTGCCGATGGGTGAAAGGCTGTGGGATGTGCTGATTGAGCTCCTGCCCGAGAACTACCCATTATTAATGCATTGCACAAAATGCACCGTTCCTCGGTGTGTCTCCGCCATTTCCAGCAGTAAATGAGCACGCTCTAACGACCCCCTCCCTTTTCCCCTGGCAAGAGAAGGATTCGATGTGCATGCTGGAAAGAGTTAACCTCTGAGCTCCTGCTCTGTCCCCTCACTAAGCCCGATGCCAGGAGGATGTTTAAGAGCCAAGATTTGATTCTGGATTTTTCCACCCCCCCAACAGCCCTTCCTGCAGGCGCGAGAGCTCCCAGCTGCCCAGCGGGGATGGGGCATCACCCTTTTGACTGGGGGTCCCCTCCGAGGAGGGGGAGGCTTGCCCCTGGCTTCAGGATTTTGCCCGTAATCCCTCAGAGCAAGCTGCAAAGTCATCGCAGCGCTGCGCTGTTACATAAATGTGCTGGTACATGGGCTGGAGCGCGGGAGCCAGGGGCGGACCAGCGCCGGGCAGGATAGGTTCCGATGTGCTGCTGCGTTAGCTGTCACTGGAGCGTTCGCTGCCTGCGATCAGGAAGCGCTTCCCTCTGGACCAGTGATTTATAATCGGCCATAATGAATTTTATGCATTGATACTCCAGAAGAAACCGCGGTGGTTTCAGGATGGATGGATGGGAGCGGGGTATCACAGCTCTGTCCTTGCGCAGTGGTTAGAGCCCATTAAATCATCCGCAAACGACCTAAATTCTATTTTCCGCCTTAAACAAAACCTTGCATCTGAGGCCAAGCGCTAACGATTAATGCCCATTAACCCTTTGCTTTGGCCAGGCTCCCCAGGCTGCCCCGGCACACAGTGTGGTCAGCAAGGGGGGGTCCTGTCCTGCCCCATCTCCACGTTGGCAGGATCCCAGCTCCGGCTGGGAGCACCACCTCCGTGCCGGGGGGTAAGTCCGGCTCTCCCTGATGGCATCAAAGGACGCCAACCCAAAGGAGAAAGCGGTTCCGAAGTGACATCGTGGTTTTACCAGGGAATGTGCTTTATCACAGGACAGAGGGATTTACTGTAGCTAATCTCACCTCGCATGATTTTATGCATTACAATGTTGGCTGAGATTTTGGCCATTTGGCAACAACAGTTGGTCTGGCTGCAGCTCACAGTAGCTTTTCGTGTGAATTCGCACACTCTGTGGCAAAAATCAATCACGTTTCTATTCTGCTCATAGCAACCATCTCGCATTTCATTTTCTTTTAACCCGTTCCCCTCCTACACCCCTGTCAGTTATGGGCTCACTCATACAGCAGTGCCCTTTCCCACTAACCGGCTGTCTCACAGGCTCGGTTAGTAGATTAAAATGCAACAATAAGAAGCTTTCCACCGTTGCTGTGTAATTCTGTAGCACCGTGATTTCCCAGCAGCAGTGCGGGACCATGGCGTTTCACGGAGGAGACCTCATGAGTCACTGGCTCCAGCTCTTCCCCATCCACTCACAAATTCACTTCACAGCTCTTCTTCCAGGCTCTTCTCCATCCTGTTGAGGAATGTGTTGAGAGCAATATCTCCTTTCACCTGTATTTATTGGTAAATAGATCATTGCCATTGGATTTAGGGAATTTTGCCTTCAATGTTTGCAACGTGACCCTCTGCCTATGTGAGCTTGGGATGTGCCTGGAGGGTGGGTTGTCGGCACCAGTGCTGTGGGCTTGGGTTTCTCACCGGCTCTTGCCTTTGTGTCGGCCAGATGGGGAAGGGGTCCTTCAAATACGCCTGGGTGCTGGACAAGCTGAAGGCCGAGCGTGAGCGTGGCATCACCATTGACATCTCGCTGTGGAAGTTTGAGACCACCAAGTACTACATCACTATCATTGACGCACCCGGCCACAGGGACTTCATCAAGAACATGATCACCGGGACCTCCCAGGTGAGAAATGGTGGCCAGGAGGTGGGGGGCTGTCAGAGGTGGGAGGCTGAGGCTTGCTGATGAGCCCAGGGTCACGTACGTGCTGTTGGAGTCCTTTTGGAGGTGGGCAGTTGAGACAGCAGGCATCAAGTGACGTTGAGCAGGGTCCGTGCAAGAGGCTGGGTAGCACCAGGGGACCCAGCTCACCATGGTCCTGCACCTCCTTGGGCATCTGGGAGAAAGGGCCTCCTTGGGCACAGAGAGGTGGTTTCTCCACCCCATCTCCCCTGCTTGGAGGAGGTGAGGACAAACATGGCCTCTCTGGGAGGTGGGATGCTATGACCTACAGGCCTTTGTGTGAGGGTGTCTCCCACATTAATTTAGACTCAGCCAACTGAGGTATACAAGAAACTTCCAACTATCCCTTAAGTTTTATTGGCTAAAGGAGACTCCATGGGTCTTTTCTCCTTCCTTTTTCTTGAAACAGCTGTCTTTGTCCCATAAACCACATCACATTGCCAAACTCCATGGTCTACCCTTCCAGGATAGGGTGGTTTCCCCTTGCAATGCCAGTTGCACCGGGCACGGCTTTCCGTCAAACTCAGGCAGCTTCTACTGTGGGCTCTGGGTACAGAAGTAAGCTGGGGAACACAGTTTGCATGGCTGTAGTCTCATCCATCACCCAGGGAGGTTATCTGCGAGACTTCAGTAGGGTTTTAGATGAGGCTTTGGCTGTACATCCCTGGATGATCAAGATGAGGTCCTGGTTAGAGTCATGCAACCGGAGGGTCCCACCCTGGTTTCCAACCCACGTTGCAAAACCATGCACAGTTGGCAAGTCTGAAATAAGACAGTTGGGTCAGTTTGAGGTAGAGCAGCAGGGTTATGGGTAGTAACTGGCAGGAAGTCTCTCCAAGTTCATCCGGGACTTACTCAAAGCTCTCCGGGCTGTCACCAGGAGCAGTGCTCTCTGGGGACAGGAGCTATTCATTAGCTCTCTCCTACCAGGCTGACTGCGCTGTCCTGATTGTTGCTGCCGGCGTTGGTGAATTTGAAGCCGGTATCTCCAAGAACGGGCAGACTCGTGAGCACGCCCTGCTGGCTTACACCCTGGGAGTGAAGCAGCTCATCGTGGGCATCAACAAGATGGATTCCACAGAGCCCCCGTACAGCGAGAAACGCTACGACGAGATCGTCAAGGAGGTCAGCGCCTACATCAAGAAGATTGGCTACAACCCAGCCACAGTTCCCTTCGTGCCCATCTCAGGCTGGCATGGAGACAACATGCTGGAGCCCTCTCCCAATGTAAGTGTGTGCGTTGTGTTAGACTTTTCCCCCCATCCCGACTATCCTGATCCAAGCTGAAGCTGACCTCTGAAAACCGCAGGCACATTTCATGCACCCATTGTGCGTAATGGCCCGCGTTGCCAGCGTAGATGTGTTTGTCACGTAGCTCTGGTTGTGCCAAGCCAGGATGAATGAGCACGCTGTTCATGGGCACGCTGGTTGCTGTACCGTCGCCAGACACCCCAGCAGCTAAACATGAGCATCTTCAAGCGATGATGGCTTTGCTTCTGAAATGTGATTTGAAGGTTTCTCATTGTCAGACCCATGGTGACATTAGAGCCATCTACAGCAATTGTCACTCTCAGCAGGAATATCATGTGTGTTTTTAGGGCATTGTTTTCTGAAGGAAATAACACGATCTAATCGCAGGCTTGTAACAGCTCCAGCCACGCAGTTGGGCTCCTACATGTTGGGTATCAGGTGCTGTTTCCCATTGGTGCCATATGCCACTGTGGTGGCCACACCTCTGGTTCCCGTGCTGGGATCTCACTTCTTAAAGTGACTTTTGCCTGGGGAGGTACCAGATTTCCCATGCCAAAACGATGGTTTCCTAGAGCATCCATTTGGGTTTGGTCTTTCTCCAGTTGATTTTTACAAGATTTCTCCGTCTGTGCATCAGTGATGGGGATGGTGGGGACACAAAGGCAGGGTGCTCTGGGTGGGCCCTTGCCATTATTTCATATGACAGCAGGGGAGAAAGAAGAGCTTGAAGAAGGGTGGGGGCTTCTTGGCCGGCAGGCTGCCAGTAGCAGTTGTTACTCTGACACCATTTTTTTGGAGAAAAAGCTACCCCAGCTTTAGTCTTCTACAGAAATGATGGGCTGGAAAGTTCTGGCCAGAGGAAGGTCCCTGCCCTCCCGCTGGCTTCTGGATGACCTTGAGCAAGTTGCTCAGACCAGAAACCCCCAGCCATCCCTTGTGAAACCAATGGGAAATTTGATGCTTAAGGGGGCTTTAGGACTTCGTCTGTGGATTATGGGTCAGGGCTCTATGACGAGGGAGGCAACGTATGAGCATAGCAGCAATTGGGGGAAGTCAAGGGTTACAAGCCGGAGCTGGAGGAGTGCTGCAATGCAAGCTCACACCGTCATGAAACGCAGGTCACAGCCTTGCACGGGAAAGGCAGCTCACTTGGGGCTGGCTTGGAAAGGAGGAATTTTGGGGGTGCTTGGGAGATTCCTGCAGAGCAGAGCTGGGATAAAGGTCAGCCGCGGCCATGCCAAACCCAGCCGCATAGTTCCTGGGTGCCTCAAATCAGACAGGCTCCAAATGTCAGCAGCTGCTGGGCCGGGAAGATGATCCCAAAAAATTCTCCTATTAATAGGCTGCAGAGGGGAGGCACGGAGCAGGACGGGCCTTGATGGCTCCCTTCCTCTGGAGGGGTGTCAGAGCATGTTCTCAACACGATACGCTGCCCGAGGGAAGGCAGGGGCTGAAATAACTCACCCTCTGCTGTAAGGAGGCAGCTGGCTCCAGGATGGGCTCCCAGGAGCTGCCTGAGCTGGGGAATTGGGAAGAAAGCCTGGCCAGAGGTCTGGATCAGCATGAGCTTTGCTGGAGAGGGTGCAGGTCCTCCCCATGCTGTGGTCCCCAGGAGGTCCCCATCCTGCCTTGCCAGGACACTGGCTTGGGACGGACTCCTCTTTCCCATATCACATCCCATCTAGGACAGCTTGAGCAAGAAGCCAGTGTAGATCTCTCTCCTCTCATTCCTCGCACAAAAAAGCTCTGATTTTTTTTTTCACTTGCAATTTCTGGCAGGGTTTCACTAAGGCACAAGGCAGTCAAGTGACTTGTCTGTCTGTCAGGAGACTTATCAGAAAGCGGGGATTAGAGCTGTGACGTCCCGGCAGCTCCTGTCACCCCCGGGCGAGGGGAGGTGTGGTGGTACGTCAGGCTGGAGCCAGCTCTGTCTGGGAGACTCCAGCCCATGTCCCCGTTGCACAGCAGCCCAAGGCCAACTGCAAAAAATGACGGCTGGGCTGCGCTTGCATCGAAGTTGGACATTTGAGAGCTTTTTGGCAAATGGGGTTTTATGTGAAGCCAGCTTTCTGTTGCTGCAGCCAACAGAACTGGGCCATTCGAGTGGTTTGGGAGACTTTCACCCCGTGGGATGCTGCAACCCAAACACACCCGACCTGCGGTGCGAGGGAGCGCGGTGGCCTGGGGCTGCAGCCTCAACGTTGGGGTGGGTGGGTGGGTGTGTTGGGATGCTCGTGGGCTGCGTAAAATCAGAGAGAGGTGCCTGGTCTGTAAAATGCACTTGGGGTGCAGAAGAGTTGGAGCTCAGCTGTTATTTATGGGGGCTTGAGCCCGCAGCTTCGCCTGTCTGGCTGCGGCATTTGGTCAGATCCTGCTTTTGCCGTAAGAGTGGTAGAATAGGAGTTGCTCTTTGGGGAAGTACGTAAGAGAGGTTTTACTTGGGTGGCCCTAAGAGGCAGCACAAACCAGGTCTTGCAGATGCTTCTCACCCTGGGGCCGTGCCGAGGTTTCTCAGGCTGAATTTGCTCCCAGAAGGTGTCAAAGAGCATCTGTAGCTGATTCTTGGGATGTCAAGTTTTCTGGATAAAGCATCGAAAGGAAAAAGGACGGCTCTGACAGCCAGGCGTCACGGGGCACAGGTTGCCATTTCCCCATGTCCCCACGCCGTGCAGGGGCGGAGGGAGGGGAGCTGCGGGCAGGTGGGTGGCCGTCACCCTCGAGAGCAGAGCCGGGGGCAGGCGGCCGCCGGGGCAGCTGCTCGCATGGGCGCCTGCCCGGCGTGTCGGGCCGTGCGACAGCAGCGGGGGGGAAGGTCTGAGTCATCCTGCGCATCACATGCGGCTCCGTCACCGGCTGGATGGATTTATCATTTCGCTGAGCTGTTAGCTGGGGCCGGCTGCGTGGCAATAGCTGCAGTGCCCTGGGAAGGATCCCGCTGCAAAAGTGTCCCCAGGGTCCTCCTGCCGCTGTCACCCAGGAGGGACATCGGTGTCAGACGTGACCCTCTGGGGGAGGCTGATCTGAACACGTTCGGTGCAGGCTGAATTCCCTGGCTGGACCCAGCTCTTCCCCTCGCTCCTTCCCGAAAGCGGTGCAGACTGCAGGATGGGAAACCAGCCTTGGCGTGGCCGTGTCCTCCAGGGATGGCTGTGAAACTGGGGGCACTCTGGGGGTCCTGTTGCACCCCTAGCCCCAGCCCCACACTCAACACACTGTGCCACTGATGTTGGTGCCGAAGGGAAAAGCCACATCCCTAACGTGTGCGATGGAGCTGGGGGACACAGGCAGCGTTTTACATCTGAGAGGGAAAATATTGTCCAAACCTCCCTGTGCAGAGGAAGGGGGAATGGCCTTGCAGCCTCTGATCTCTGTTTGTTGTATCAGGGTTGTTTCAGACCCAGGACTGAATTTTTCTTGCCGGCAAGCCCCAGGCATTGCTACAGCTTCCAGATGTGCAGCATCACCCCAAGAAAGCGCTGTGATTCCCTGCATCAAACCATGGCCTCTGCTGAGCGCATTTCCCTACCTCTCTGCCTCTTTTCTGGCTGATTTTAGCTTCAAGAGTCCAATTCAGGGCAGGAGCAGAGAACATCTGTGAAAAATGATCCTGCCCCTCGGCAGCCCTAGTGCAAGCGCATCCTCCCAAGCCAGGGTTTAAAAACCAAGCCCTGGAGGGGTGATAGCAGGAGTGAGCAGGGAGAAGGGTCTGTCTGGGGCTCGCCTTGAAGAAACTCAGTTCCCAGGACTGAAGGTTGGGCACTTTGTAGCTGGGACTTGGCTGGAGAGCCCATGGTCTCTGTGCCATCATTGCTGGAGGGCAGGATCCAGGCAGCTGGCACGGGAAAGCAACATCCACCGGTTGGTGTTGGGAATGGGGACCGTGAGTTTGCTGGTTTTAACCACTTCCATCCTTTTTCTCCTGTTAATGGATGTTTTGCATGTTTCTAGGAGAGAGGGGGGAGATTGAGCAAGGGGGTGCAGATAAGCCTGCAGGGATGGTGGAGCGAAAAGAGCTCCCCAGTCCCCAGGTAAAGCCAGGCCATGGTTGGACTGACTCCATGAAGGTTGTCCTGGTGGGACGTCTCTCTGGGGTCACCTCTGGATGCTGAGGACGGGCACACTCAGTGCATGTTGTTGCCACTCTCTTTCCAGATGCCTTGGTTCAAAGGCTGGAAGGTGGAGCGCAAGGAAGGCAACGCCAGTGGGGTGTCCCTCTTGGAGGCCCTGGACACCATCCTGCCCCCAACCCGCCCCACAGATAAACCCCTGCGCCTGCCCCTCCAGGACGTCTACAAGATTGGAGGTGAGCAAAAGCCTTGGCACTGTCCCTCTTCCCTCTGCTTTAACCGGAGTCTTCGTTCCATGGGAATTTGGGAATGACATTTGTAGGTGTTGGGAAACTGGAGGGACTGGACTTAAACTTGAGATAACACTGGGGAGAAGGTTGTTAGCTCCAGGGCAAAGAATCATAGAATCACTAAGGTTGGAAAAGACCTCTAAGATCATCGAGTCCAACCGTCAACCCAACCCCCCCATGCCCACTAAACCATGTCCCCAAGCGCCTCATCTACACGTCTTTTAAATCCCTCCAGGGATGGGGACTCCACCACTGCCCTGGGCAGCCTGTGCCAAGGCCTGACCACTCTGTCAGGAAAGAATTTTTTCCTAATGTCCAACCTAAACCTCCCTTGACGGGAGCCCTGGGGAACACCGCTCGTGACCGGTCACCAACTGGATTTAGCTCCAAAGACCCCGTTTGGGGCTGGGCTGTCTGGGGTTGGAGGGCGACATGCCCGGAGGTGCCCAGGGACCAGCGAGGAGCAGCAGGGGCTCTCCCCAGGGAGTACGTGATGCCAAATTTGGGTGTCCCAGAGGGCAAGATGGAGGCAGCAAAAACGTGCTGTGGCCCGGATGAGGGACAAGGCCAACAGGGAGGGCCACCGGTGAGGCTGGTGCACGGCGGCTCAGCCGCAGTCTGCCCGTGCTTCCCAAATGCTGGTGTCCATCACCAGCACCTCCGTCTGCCGAGCTGGACCACGGTGCCAGCCACGCAGGGAGCGTGTCGGTTGGTGCGTCTCCCTTTCCCTCTGGAGCGGTGATGGGGACACTTTTCTGAACTATAAATACCCCACGAGCTCTCTGACCTGCTGGCAGCAGCGGGCAGCCCTGCTGATTCCCCGGCTGCTGATTCAGGCAGGCACAACCGTTTCCAGCCCTTTTCCACATTTTTCCAAGGTCGTGTGCGCTGCAGGAACCAGGCAGGGATTGAACGTGGGTTTTAGCAGGCTTTTTAACGCGGTCTTTCGTTTGCAATGAAGATGAAAGGTGGTGAGCAGGTCTGTGTCCTCCCCTGGCTCAGCTGGGGGAAAGAGATATGGATTTACCATTCGGCAGGTCCTTAGAGAGCAGAGACACCCTGGGATGGGGGAGGAGGGGGCAGCAGAGTGGGTGTGGAGGAGCAGATGGGTCCAGCCAACCTCCCCAACCTCTTTTCAAGGTTGTTTCTCTTAACGATTCTTCACCTGACTCCAAGGTGAGTTTTCCTGAAGTCTCGTGATGACACAGGGTGTAAAAGGTCTCCTTTGTTTAATCACCCACCCTCGTTCCCTGGCACAGCTGGGCTTCATCCCGTGCTAATGATGTGGCCATCAGGGATATGGAGCGTGTTGTTGCATGCACACTGCAACGTGCCCAGTCCTTCACGCAGGAGATGCAAAGGAAGAGCTTCCAGGGCACGTGGGTTGCTCAGGGCCTTCTGATTCTGATGTTACTCCTTTTTTACAAAACATTGGGTAGAAAGGACAGACCCGGGGTATTTTTGAAGACCCTAATGTTGATCTTGCAGCTAAAACCTGGGGGGGTTTGTTTTGCAGGAAGTAAACATGGTCTTTGGTGAAAACCACTGGAGATATCGTGCTTTTGCTGCAGCCAGGCTCTGGCCCGGGGATATGCCAAGCAGGTTACGTTTTGTTCTGCTCTGTCCTTGTCTCCGCAGGGATCGGCACAGTCCCCGTGGGGCGGGTGGAGACTGGCATCCTGCGGCCCGGCATGGTGGTCACCTTTGCGCCTGTGAACATCACCACCGAGGTGAAGTCCGTGGAGATGCACCACGAGGCCCTGAGCGAGGCTCTGCCCGGGGACAACGTTGGCTTCAACGTGAAGAACGTCTCCGTCAAGGACATCCGCCGCGGGAACGTCTGCGGGGACAGCAAGTCGGACCCGCCGCAGGAGGCAGCGCAGTTCACATCTCAGGTCAGCGGAGCTGGTGGTGCCACCACGCACGGTTTGTCACCATCCACCGGCTCCCAGCCTTGTCCTGACACCGCTCTGTCCCCCAGGTGATCATCCTGAACCACCCCGGCCAGATCAGCGCCGGCTACTCGCCCGTCATCGACTGCCACACCGCACACATCGCCTGCAAGTTCGCCGAGCTGAAGGAGAAGATCGACCGGCGCTCCGGCAAGAAGCTAGAGGACAACCCCAAGTCCCTGAAATCGGGCGACGCAGCCATCGTGGAGATGATCCCCGGCAAGCCGATGTGTGTGGAGAGCTTCTCCCAGTACCCACCTCTTGGTAAGGGAACGGCTCTTTTGAGGTCTCCTGCAGAGAAGCGTGAAGTCTCTATGACTGTAGAGCTCACACCAGGCATGCTGAGTCTCTCCCAGTATCGCCCACCAGTTAGACTGGGGAGGGAGCTGAGCGTGTTTGGTTGCTCCCCCATGTGCTGGGGGTGCAAAATCTGATGTATGAACTTTGTGAGGGGTGGGAAGGGCTTTCTGCTGAGCTGGGTTTCCAAAGGCAGGGCTGGGTTTTCCTTCTGCGAGCAATAGGGCCTTTCCTTCAAAGTTCCTAAACCTTGGTAGTTTCTGAATGCAGAAATATCTTTCAGCTTCCCCATCTCTGCCCTAAAACACAACTAGTCAGGAGAAGAAAGAGGGAAGTTTGCTCAGCAGAGGACACCTTGTAATGCAGGGAAGTGCCGTGCTTTCCTTGGATGATGTGGCACATCTGGAAGCTTTAGCAATGCCGGGAGCTTGCAGAGAGCAGATGTGATTTAAGTTTAATAAATCGCCATTTAAAGAGAGAGAGGAGCATCGGGCTAGCTTGGCGGTCAGAGCAAGCATTGGTGGCTCAGGGCTCGTTCCTGCAGAAACCTGCTCCAAGGACAGGGGTAACGCATGGCACCACGAGTGGTGGGTGTAGATCCCACCGTCACCCACCTCGAAGATCTCAGCCTTCGGGAGGGCAAGGCGGCCGCGTTTCGCTCACGTCCCCCCTCTCTCCACCCCACAGGCCGCTTCGCTGTCCGTGACATGCGGCAGACCGTGGCCGTGGGCGTCATCAAGAACGTGGAGAAGAAAAGCGGTGGGGCTGGTAAAGTCACCAAGTCTGCCCAGAAGGCCCAGAAGGCTGGCAAATGAATTGTGGGCTCCCAGTGCATCGCGCAGAAACCATCCCTGACACCAGGACGCTGCCGCCGTCTCCCCCGGGCGCATGTGTGCACATCAGCTTGTAAGAGTTTATATGTCAACGACTGGATGCTCACCATTAAGGTCCAGTGGAAATTCTTTAAAAGGAAAAGCATGTTCCAGCGTTTGTGAGGCTTCATGTTAATTTTACCAATAAAACTGGTACAACATCCACCGTGGGAAAAAAAAAAACACCAAACAAAAACAAAAACAAAAACAAAAAACCCCCAAACCAACCAACCAACCCAAAAGGTGTGGAGCTCTGTGTGTGCGTCTGTCTTTGAGAGGGGCTGGTTGTGATGGGTTTCCTGTAGTCCCACTTAGGGCGGATGGTGGGGACGGGCACAGGTGGGGCTGGGATGGGGATTGGGAGGCAGGAGGAGAGCTTGGCACCCACGTTCAGGGTGTCACCCAGCACCCAGACCCTTCCCGCCCTCGCTCCTCGACGATGCAGGTGTCTGGTCTGATTCCCCCAGCCTAAAGCAGGGGCTGCTCTTACAGCAGCCTGGATTTTGATATTCTCCTTAACCTGCTCGACCTTCTAATATCAATTATCAGGGCCTTTATTATAATTTTTTCCATGCCAAATAAGCTTAAGTTAACTCCCTAAAGTTACGCCATTTAAAGAGAGAAAATAGAATACCCTATGCCTCCTTGAAGGGCTGGCAGCATTGCTTTTATTCTTTTTAATACCCCATCATTTTGGGAGAAGTGGCCAAGGCTGCCTTCTCTCTACACACTTCTTGGCCTCACACACGATGGATCCTCCAGCCCTTCCCAAACAACATACCAGGAACTCTTCTCCCCCTGAAGCCATGTGCTGGACCCCAGATGTGACTCAAGACTCCCAAGAAGCCCCAAAGCTCATGGTTTTCACCCAGAACGGTGCCTTGGCTCCTATTGCAAATTTGCAGCCTGGGGCAAGGTCTGCACCTCTCCCCACTCCACCCAGTGTCAGCTGTCCCAGTCCAAAGGGTTGTGGCTGCCGAGTGTTTAGGACTGACCAAGATGCAACCGCCGGGTGCTTTGAGGGGGAAAGGGTGGGAGCACCCAGCGTGGGCAGGAGCGGGAGGTGGAGGGAGGAGGTGTGAGGGTGCTTCTGGGGACATTTCCAAGGGACGTTTCCTCCCTGAAGGTGGGGTTAGGAGCCTGCTGGGGCATCCTGAGGTTGTCCATGCTCATGACTTGGCTTGTAGGAGAAGCCACAGCGCCGGGAGCGGACGCCATGGACGGGCTGTGTGAAGGACGGCATCACGCGCGGTCCTTCCCAGGAGAGCTCGAGAGGCACAAGCGTCATTACTGTTTGTGTTGCAGGAGCCCTTAATGATCCTAATTAACACCTGCAGCGCTCAGTGCCCCCAGGCAGAGCCTCAAGGAGCCAACACCAAGCTGAATCACAGAGAACGCTGCATGAAGCCATCGCTGCCCGCTCCCCCAACACCGTCCCCATCCCGTGCCCCGGGCTGGCAGCAGGCAGACACGTACCGGCTCGCTGAGCCGCCTTCCCCACAAGTGTGGGCACAGGCCAGCGGGGCTCCTCGTCCCTCGTCACACCCCCAGCAGCCCCCACCTTCCTCCATAGAAATCGATTTGCGGTCCAAGGGCTTTGCAGCATTTGGGCTCTGTGAAGTGCCGTGTCCTTGGCGTGCCACAAATTGGAAGGGGATCTGGGGATCCCTCCAGGCACAGCACGACCGCGGGAGAAGGCTGTTTTCCCACTGACAGTTTAATCTCATCTTCCAGCTCCTCCTGCATTTCCCAGCTCCCGAAGCCTGTTGTCTTTGAGCCAGAAGGGCAGATTTGTGTCCCTCCCTGGGTATTTTCAAGCAGGGCAGGAGAACATCATCATATGCATGTTTTTCCTCCATCATTAAAGGCAGCAGGAACAGGAACTCCTGTGGGAACATCCCTCCCGTGCTGGGCAGGAACCTCCAGCTCTCTGGTCCCTGGTGGAAGCCAGTCCCTGGCACAGCAGGAGCAGGGACAATCGTGGGGCCAGGTGAGGGACAGAGAAGAGCTGGTGCAAAGTCTGCACCTGGTCCTCTATAGCTATTTTAAAAGCAAAAACAAGTTTAACAAAACCACAGCTACGTTTCCATAGAAATATGCCAGGGGAGCTGTGGAAGATGCTCTGGGAACGATGCACAAGTGGTGCGGTAATTAATGGCGCAGCTGCAGAAAGGGAAAAATATAAACCCCAGAGGATTTAACTCAAACCTGCTCATGGCTCACAGCAGGTCCAAATTTTCAGCCTCCTTTCAGCGCGGTTGGTACCCCAGGTAATCTGCAGGATCAGAAAGAAGAGGTAGGGCCTGAAGTGAGATGTCTGCAGCTGCAGCATCCCCTGCTTTGGGAAGTTTGGGTCAGGCTCTGTAGAGAGAGACAGAATTAACAGAAATATTCTAATTTAGACCCACTTCAAAGCATGAGGTTCAAAACAGAAAATCAAGTATGCTGGATTTCTGGGGATCTCAAATCAAAATCAAACGAAGCCATGACCTGCCTCACCCCAAACCTTGGGTTTGAAGACTCATTGTGGATCTGGGTTTTGGGTTTGGTTCAATGACCCACCATGTGCAGATCATTGCCTGACCCCACAGGGCTTGCAGGCACACTGGGGACGATGCCTCCTTTGGGGCGGGTGACCCATTTTGGGGTTCACCAAAATCATAAGCCACCCAACATCACCCTGAACTGGGCCACAGATGGCTTTCAGCAAACCTTGCAGTGAACTCAAGCTGGTTCCAGAGCCATCGACACCGTGAGAAAGCAGGTGGGTGGTGCGTGGCCCACGGCAGGTGACATATAGGGCTGTGCTGGTGAGAGGCTTTTTAAAACACTGACTTCTCCTCCAATTCCTCCCCCTCAGGTGACACCCTGAACATGGCCAAGCGTGCTGGGACCTCACAACCAAGAACTCAGAGGCATTTTTTCCTAGCAACTTTTTGTTTTTTCATCACTGCCCTCCCTGCAGGCGCCGTGGCCGATGCTTCCCCTCCGTAGCAGTCTCAGCGATGCCATCTCGTGGAAAGAGGGACAAAGTCCTTCTGGAGTCGCTGGCAGGGAGAGGAAATCCAGCCCCACGTCCCACCTCTGTGAAGCCTGGCCCTGGCAGGCAGCACATCCATAGCGAAACGAAGGGTACAGCCTCGGGAGCTGCAAAGTGCTTATTGTTGTTTCTTTGGAGACCGGAGTTTGCAAATGTGATTATATTACCTGAAATTTAAAGCTCTTGGGGGGGAAAATTACTAGAGGTTGCAGGAAAGTCAAAGAGCATCAGGGCTGGCTTGCTCTTGAACAGCCCATCAGCTCTTCAAGAGGGTGTTTGAGAAACCAGTGGATCTGGAAGAAAAGGGAAGGAGAGGGAGGTGCGGGGGGGCTGGATGTGGACCAGCATCCAATTTCCAAAAGGGACATCATTTCCAAGGTGCAAGCACACCCCACGCACAGCATAGCACTGGTGCCTCGTTGGGGTTTCCTGATGGGGAAGGGAAGACGCCATGAACAGGACCATCCTCCGAGGTGCGGGCGGACACCTCTGCCCGGCCCCAGCCTGGTGCTGGCTGCTCTTGTGGCACCCACTGGAGAAGGAGGAATGAGTAACTTCTCCTTTCCCACCTCTACCCCACGGGCCTCGTGTCTGGCTGTGCGCTGTTAATAATTTAAAGTAAGTTTCCTTAATCCACCAGAGCTGATTGGCTGACTCAGCAGGCACTTTGGGCTCCTCTAAAAAATTTATAAGGCTTTTGCAAGACTACAAGTCTTGCTGCAGATGCTGAGCTGGGGGAATTCGAGCTGCCCGCTGCCCTTCTGCGCTTGGAGGCGAGTTAAAGCATCAGCCCTCCTCTGCCTGGGCACGTCCCCGCAGCAACCCAGCACAGGCAGCACATCCCCAGGCAGGCTGCCGGCCTCCGGCACGCCGGTGCGGAGCATTACCTGGCAGCTTGGACATGCAAGAAAGCCTCTGCAGTTAAGGCAGCGCCTTTCCCATTGCTCCCTTCATCTGTCACCAGTCTCTCAGGATGTTTTGCTGAACCTTAACCCCAGGTGGGCAGTGAGGTGCCTGTCTCATGTTGACTCAAAAGTCATGATGACATCTGGAGCATTTCAATAGCGTTTGAAAACACACCCCATTATGAGGGAAGAACAAGCGGAGATCTCCTGACCTTCCATCCCATTCCTGCTCCCTTAGAAGCTGATGCCACCAATTGCCAGGGAGGCCAAGGCGCACTTCCAGTCCCCTGAACACCGGCATCCCCAGGGAACGTCACCCAAGTGGGTCCTGCCGTTGCCTGCAGGTGATGGAGGTGCTGAACCATCTATGGTAGAGGAGGGAATGATGCAGATGCAGCACAAAGTCTATTACTACATGACCTGGGAAAGTGGGTTCATCACTGACCAACATCTTTGCCTGGAAGCTGCGTCCCAACAGCAGCCACCCGCCTTCTCCTTGGCAGCACATCTCACCTTGCAAAGCTGCGCTGCCAGTGGGTAGCTCTCCACCTGCCACAGACATAGACCACCGCTGCTCTGCTCCCCAGCCCATCTTGCGGGGCTCGGCCTCTTTCCCGGAGCAGATCTGCACGGTGTGGAGCACCCAGGGCTGAGCAGGCGGGGTTGGGGCTCCCATGCCAGCCTGGGCAGTGCCTGGCCCAGCGGGGCTAAGGAGAGCCGCAGGCAGGAGCTTTGTTCTCCCTGAGCCTCTCATCCTTGGGACTGGCTTTCTGTACGGCAAGCTGGTAACACAAAACCCTCGGAGTAAACCTTCATGGGAAACAGATGGTGGGCCAGATCAGAAGGGAGTAAAAAAGGCTGATCAGGGCAGAGAAGAACCTCCCATGCCTGGGTGGGTCTTATCTCTCCATCCTGCTTCCACCGTGCCCCCTTCACAAAGTGCATCAGCCACTATTGGCCAAATCCTGCCCCAGAGAGGTACAAATTCAGGGAGGAGGGTAGCAAGCCAGACCCTCCCCCAGCATTTTGTACCATGTCAAGGACCAAACCTGGGAGGGTTTTACTCATTTCCTTTAAAAGCAGCAGCTCTGGCCAGGGCGAGGCACCGTGCCCCATCCTCCTCTTGGCCTGTGCCTTCACCCCCCGCCTCCCTCTGCAGAGATATTGCTGATCTGAAGGATAAACCTGAGCTGTAACACAGCCCGGGGCTGAGCTCCCAGCCAGACACCCCCTCCTGCCCGCCTGCCTCTGAGTGCTCGGGTATCATTTAGCCACAGCTCGGATGTTTTACGTAGAGATGCTGCAGCATCTTCAAATAATTCACTTCGGCTCCGATCACAAACACTCCTTCCATGTGTCAAGCTGCCAGCAAATTTAGGGTGGCCTGTTTTTGCCTAGTCTAAATGATTTCTAATCACCCCTTGCCTGGCACTATTTTCATGCCTTATATCTGCTAAATGCTTTTTGCAATCCCGGCCAGCCGCAGCGAGCGCCTGCCTGCTGAGCACTTAGGAGTGATGAGTCTGGAAGCCGCCAGCCTTTGGGATGGGGCTGCGAGAAGGGGAGAGAGGGGAGGGTGGCAGGGGGGGTGGACTAGATGATCTCTGACGATCCCTTCCAACCCAAACTGTTCTGTGATCCCCAAATATCATCTCTGTGGGGAGCTGATGAGGGTGACAGCAGTTACTTAGGGAAGACTGCAGGTTTCTGAGCCTGTGTTTTAGTGTGGAGTGGGAGTACAGGGGGGTTCGTTGCCTGGCCAGCCCCTGCCATTGCTCACACATAGCGCGGTGGGAAGATCCTCTCCGACGTGCACCATCTCCAAGGACACAGCGTGAACTTCTCCTCTGGCACCGACCTGAAGGACCATGGTGATGAGCGTGGGCAGCCCATGCCAGGCGGGAGGCAGCTGTGATTAACGGATGCTCTGAGCGGTTCCCATTAGAGCGATTGCTGGGAGGGAAGCGTGCAGCAGCAGGTCAATATGCTTTGGTGCCTCAGGACGTCTCCAGCCATCGATCTTCACGGGGACCATGGGAAATGTGCAGGAGGGGGGGGACAGGGAGGGGTGGCCGAGGCTGACCACATCTTCAGGTGGAGGTGAAGTCCCTCTTGCAGGGTGGCCTGGGCAGCTGAGCCGTTGCCAGCCTGCTGTCAGGTTACAAACACAGCTCATTTTTAAAACCACCCTCCCCTGCTCTGCCCGCTGTCTGCACACCCAGGCGAGTACATGGAGATGCTGAATGAGATGTTTCTCGGGCACAGCCAGAGCATCCGGATGCCCAGAGGACAGGAACAGCCTTTGGACCACTGTGCGCAAGACAAAGTTGCAAGAACAAAACAGGGGCTGCATGAAAATAAGGCTGGAAGTGAGGAAATGCCACCCCGCAGACACAGCATCAGTTTTGCCCAGGGGAACCTGCCCCTCGGGCTCGCTCCTGCCTGCCTTGTCGAATACCCGGGCACCGAGATGTTCAGCAGAGGCTCGCTGCCTCCCCGGTGCTCCCCGTGGGGGACCCAAAAGGAGCCCACAAAGAAGCAGTTTCATGAGCAGCAGAACCAGGGAGTCCAGTTTCCCCTGGATTTGTGTTTTGGAACCTCATGGGTGGGTTCTCTGATGTCCAGTACAGCTGTGTGCATGCATCGCCGTCTGCCTCAGTGGGGAGATTTCAGGGTTTCTGTTCTCTCTGTTCACATATTTCCATTTGTAGCGATCTGAAATGTCCCCCCTACCTTTAATGAACTAAGGCAGAAATTGCCCATAAGCTCTGCAGTTATTAAAGGAGGGAAGAGAGAGGCAGATACACATACACCAGCTTTCCTTAGGAACTAAGGTTAAAGATAAATAAATCATAAACCCTTGTCCCTTCCTGTTCTCTTGATTTCCCAGGTGTCCAGGCTGAAAGACTGAAGCAGGCCTGCAGCAAAAGCTCATGGTTCAGAGAAACTATAAATTTAGTTACTTCAAGTTTTTCTTCACGTACGACATATTGTGTGCTGTGACAGAGGCAGGAGCATGGAGCCAGGTCTGCCTGGCAGCTTCCCAACAGAATGCTTGCAGTTTTTAACCTGAAACATGGATCAGATGCAAGCCTCTTAATTAAAACCCAAACCTAATCTTCCTTTTTTAACATTTTTGAAAAGAAAAAAGTTACATGAAAAAATTGGAAAGCAGATTTTTACATTTGGGAGGGTTTTCTAATTTCTCTTTCAGTAATGAAAAGATAACATAATTAGCTTTAAAGCTTTTCAGTATTTTATGATTGAGTTTGGTTGTCTTGCTTGCCAGAGAGATTTGGAGATTTTGACATTTCAGCAAGGAAAAAAAAAAAAAAAAGACTCTGCAGCAGGAAAGAAAACAAACGCTTCCTTCATGCAGGTTTGGAGCTGTTACATCTTTAAAGCCACAGGGGCCACTGCTCCCCACGCTGCCCCACTCCTGCTTGCAGGGACCCTCCCAGCCCACGCACTGCATCCCATTTCCCTGCTCTCCCCAAGGGCTGACCCACCCCTGGCGCAGGATGGGCTCCTCTCCTCTGAAGCCCCCCAAATACTATGATCCCCCCACGACCTCCTGCACTAGCATCTCCTGCCTTGCTCCCCAAACCCCCTTTTATCCCCACACCAGCCTACCGAGGTGGAGCCCAGCTCTGGAAGGTCCCTCCCCTCCTAACCCAGGACACCTGGGACCATTTGGAGCCTATTTATTTTAGCTGGCTTCATCCCCTACAGCAGAGTGAAGCACAGTGAGCCCCTGTGCTGTTCATCTCTCAGATAAGATAGATGTGTCAGAGTCGTTAGCTATTTCAGTCTGAGCTTTTTCTTTCTGTTGACAACCTCCAGTCCCTAAATATTCATGCAGGTTTCAATTCAGCTTTGAAGTTAGTGGGAGGCAGGTGCTCGAATGGGAACAAAGCACCTAATGGGCTTTGTGGGACTGGGTCCCAGCCAGGATGCAGTTATGGTCCTGGGAAGTGCTTTTGCTGGGAACAGAGTCAGTCCTGAGCTGGACCCCAAGACCTAGCAAGGCTGGAAGAGCTCCTATGCAAAACCAGGTTAGTTTTATTGCTATAAAGCTGTATGTTGTAAAGAGCAAAGTACTGGTTTAGAGAAACTGGAAGGGGGTTGCTGATGGGAAGTCTTCTAAGTCAAACCACATCTCTGAGGGGTCACCCCCAAGGAGCTTGTGGTGGTCTTGGACTGGGGGAAGGAGGTCCTGGAGCAGCCTTGTCTTGGGGGATGAGGTCTAATAGCAATTTGAGTTGTGTGGCTTTGGTCTTTGCGGGTGCAGGAGGAGGCAGAAAACCACAGAGGTCAGGAGGAAGAATGTGAGTGCTGGGAGATGTGAGGAATGACTAAGAGCTAAATTCACAGAGTCTGGGAAAAGGAAGGCTCAGGGGCAACGTGGTCATGGGCTAAAAATACCTTTGAGGTAACAATATAAATGAAGAAGTGGAATTGCATGTGGCCTCAAAGGAGGTTAGGACAAGAGCCAGAGCTGGAGATTAATGAAGGCAATGCATAGATTAGAGATGGGGAAGGAGACCTCATGGGTGAGGAATTTGCCTGGGGAAGGGGCTGAGCGGGGCAGGAGCAGAGCGGTTGCCAGGTGCCAGGGGAAATGGGGTGGGCGCTGGTCCCCCTGTGACCAACGGGCTTATTTTCAGATATGTGGATGCTCTGAGCTCCACTTTAATTCAACAGAATTCACCCTAACTCTGCTTTTCCCCATTGCTTCTCCTTCCATGTGCCCAGTCAAGTAGCTGTTCCTTCCAGTGACTGATTTTCCTTACAGTCAGGCCTCCAGAGCACAAATGAATATTTAGACCTCAGCAATTCTAATTACTCTTAGAAAGGAGAAACACAAACTTCCTAGCTGAGAAGGGAGTGTGTATGTCTCCCTTCTGGGTTAATTCAGTGTAACTTGGGGAGATTTCTGATCATGCAGTCGGACACTTCCAGCTGCAGCTCAAGCTGTTCTCATGGGGCATGTTTTGTCCCAGGTTTTGCTGGGGCAATGAGGTGGGTGCTGCCCAAGAACAGGACAGAGGGATGGATGGTGGCATGGAAATTTAGTGTTCAGTAAATATGTAATATAAAATGAGTAGCTCTGTCAGCGCGAGGATGAAGGAAGCCTGGCTCCTTATCAGTGCGCTGGTTGCAAATTCTAATTGAAGCATTTTAGTGGCTGGGAGGAATGTTTCTCCTCATGGACACCTTCTCCGGTGTCTAATAAAGATGAGATTACACTTCAGGATCCCCTTCGGGGGGGAAGGAGGAGGCATTAGGGAGCCTCTGCCTTTCTCTAGGCTTCTAGTGTTCATGAAAATTGACACAAACTTAATTAGCATTAAGGCTGATGACTGCCAGATTTGATTGAAACTGGATGACCATCTGGTGCATCCTTATTTGAGGCTGGTAAAAAGAAAAAAATCAGTGGTGATATTGTTCAAAAGTGAGTGCTCTTTGCCCAGTGCCCCATTTGAAACCCTCTTGCTCTCGAGCTGGTCCTTCCGTGCCAGTGTCTTCATCTCAGCCCCAAGGGCGGGAGTGACCGTCCCCTCTGGTGGCAGCAGGAGGCTGCAGACCCCGCGCTGCCCACGGCAGAAGGTTCAGGCCAAGTCATGGTAGCTCCAGGAAAGATTTTCAGACTGGTGAGATGCTACCACACCTGCCTCTAACCTCATGTCCTTAGCAACTCCAGATTTCTAATGTGCTTTTAGTCCCTTCCTCGATCCCGTAAACAGGGCATGGGTCTTCAATCTAATTTAAGCTTATTCAGCCAATTTTTGTCTCTCACTATCTTTTTATGGTTCAAATGACAGTGGTGATAAGCAGACTCCCTTCAGGTTGTGCTCATCTAAACACTGCCTTCTCCACCTGCAAGTTCTCTGCAGCTGTGCCTGAATCTCCCCATCCCAAATGATGAAGCCTTAGCTGAGCACTGCCTGTATTCTAGCCCGAGTACGTATCCCGTCATGCTCATCTTTCTCCTTTGGGAATCTGCAGATTTCTCCATTTATGCACAGGAATTTCTTTCTTACAGCATTCTCCCCTTAACGCTGGAGAAGCATCACCTTCCAGGTTGAGCTCCTTGTATGAACCAACCTCTCACGGGTCAGGCCTCCTGGTTTCAAAACCAAAAATGGTTTGGCACGTGTTGGAAAGAGTCCCTTGTTAGCGAAGCAGTGAAGACACATGTTTAATCAAGAAACGTGGGTTCCTGCGGACTGTTTGCTGCTCAGAGAAGAGGACGAGGTGGTGAGAGGCGTGGGGTAGCTGAAGCAGAGGAGGGAGATGGGTGGATGCTGGGTGCAGAAAGATCGAGTTGTTCACGCCTTTGCTCTTGACAGGTTAGTTTTGCTCGGATGGTATAGCCTCCCGTACAAGGGGAGGTAAAGCCATCTGCTTTAGGTTTTGAAAATAGCTCTGGAACAAAGCTGTGAGCTACCTAGGCTACGGGTAGCACAGTTCATGCAAACCACCAGCTGGGTGGGCATGGAGGAAGGGCTCTGGTTCAGGGTTTCAAACAGAAATATATCCCTGGACTCATTCTACATATTTCACACCAGTCATTTCTTACGACGTCTCAAAAACTGCCAAGAGACAGAGCATGGACTTTCTGTATCTTAACATAGCTTAATAGATTTCATCTTACCTTCAGGGTCTAAGCTGTCTGCCACAGTATTTGTGTTTTAAAGCCATCAGTAGTGTTGAAAGCAAAGAACTGACTCAGTAATTCTGTTTGTTTGTGGAGACATAATGTCCTTGGATCAGATAAAAGCTTTTATATACCTCATTAATTCACACAGTGTTAGTGACTGTGTCTTTCCTTCTGCCCCCAGCAGAAGTAGCAACACAATTGACTTCATCTTCGAAATTACCTGCTGCAGACTCGGTGGCAGGACATCGCAGCTTGATTAGTGTTCAGATTCCAGCTCTTCCCAAGGGGCCGCTGATCCTCTCAGGGTTGCAACTCACTGGCCACTGTGCAAAGGGGATGGAGGGAAAGCTCCTGGGAGCTGGCGGGTGGGTATGCCGGGGAGGCAAGCGGGAAGCCATGTGCTTGGGGTCTCAGGGCAATTTGGTGGAGGGACCCCAGATCGCTCTTCTGCCACCTGAGGCAAAGCCCTCTCCAAGCAGCCAGGCTGCTTCTGAACACTCAACTACAACTTGCAGTGCCAACCCATGAAATATTATCTGTAGAGAAGGAGTTGGAGATGCCCTAAGAGCCCAAGGTGAAGAGCGGGAAGGGGCAAGGCTAGAGTGGGTCTTCATCCACAATTTCAGGCCCTTTTCCACCTCCCAAGGGCTGCTCTGTTTATATGAGACCATTCTTGGTGCCACTTGCTCACATGGACTTACTTGTCTGAGGTTTTACCTCCCTCCCAAGTGAAGCAACAAGCCCTGACAGCCGCTACAACCACACTGTGTCTTTCCTCAGCCCATCCCCACGAAGCCCCATGCCCTCCCTTGGCCCACTCCTGTTTTTTGGTGGTCTGGGAGATACACGATACCCAAAGCTGTGCTGCAGTGCAACACTGCAAATGACCAACTAATTAGGGAAAGAGGAGTGCGATGAATTTAGATTCTTCTTTAGGGCTCACAGACTATTAGTAATCTTGAATTTGTTAATTGAAAATTGTTTCCTCTGTTTGTTGTTGGCCTTTTTGTGGACGGGGGATATTTCCTGCTTTTGGATTGCGTCACTAGATCTATAATAATGCACTTTGTACATTAGTGCCAGGCACATTTGTAATTGGCTACCCTATTAAAGAACACTAATGATCTTACAAGTGTTCACAAATAATAAATAGAATGGCCCCTCACTGAATTGAGTAATTTATTCACTGACATACTTGCAGATCTGTTTTTTCCATTATTTAACCCAGCTTTAGTTTTCTGCCTGCCTTGCAGAGATGACTTCTCTCTTAGCCATGCATTGGAGAGAATATGGGTCACAGGAAACATACTGTTCATAAAAATGTAGGGCTGCTCCACGCTGGCTCTTCTTTTAACATACATGGCAGGATTTGGAGAGTAAGTGGCAGCAGTTTTAGTCTCAATGCTCCTCTTGTCCAGTAGTTGTTGTTGGGATTCTCCTGAGGCATGAGAGGACCAAAAAGTCAGGACTTGGGAAATGCACTCTGAAAGTTATGCTGATTTGCTCATTTAAACATGAATTTCAGGAGAAGCACATCAACAATAGAGTGGCAGGATTGGTTTTCCAGCTGCTGCCCCTCACAAGAGAGGGAACTGAAACACAGCCCTGCGTGGGTCCCCCACGCCATGAAACTTTGTGCAACTGTTTTGCTGCTTCCCTAATAACCACGTTGCAGCAAAGTACTTTGTGTTGAGGGAAGCAGCCTATCTGAGCTTGCCATTTTATTTACATAAGAAAGCCTTGTTTTAAAGCGCTGTTAACTTACAATGAACACACAGAAGCGTGCAGTTCACAGATCAGCCACAACTTGTTGGCTTGTAAGGGATAGAAAATTCACTGCAATAGCAGTTGATGGTCCTGGACTTGATTTTATTTTTGTTGCAGGTCTTCTCATTGCACTACAATGACCCTTTTCCATGGGGGATAATTGTGTGGGGCAGGTACCCCTGTGTTATCTCAGGCTTCTGCAGCCTGCGTGTCGTCTCCTGAGTCTTGTGAAGGTGTGTCAGGAGGAAATAGTCTTTGGGGCAGAAACCAGCCATGGTGTATGGTGGAAAATGGTAATGCTGGACCATAACCAACAGGGTGTGTTAAAGAGCTGATTTGGGTCAGCACATCTGGAGATGGACTTCCTATGCTGGGAGCTTGGTCTCTGTGCAGCTTGGTGACCACATCACGGTGGAGCTTCAGTGTGTGAAGTAAGCTGAGATTAGGCTTCCAAGTCTTAAGAGGGCAGGTTGGACCTTGGGGAAGCCTGGACAAAGGGAATGGCTTTGCACAAGGGGATTTGTGGTGAGGTTAAGCAGGTCTGGTGCCTGAGTGGGCATGTGGAGATGGGGCACGGGCTTGGGTCCTTCCTGTGGACCTGCGGCACGGCCTGCGCCCGCTGCCAGTGGGACCACGGTGGAGTGGCGGGGATGGGATCCCAGCGCAGGCTGTTACCAGCCCTTCTCATGGGGCCTTTGCAGAAGGAGCCCACTCGTGGTGATTTTGGGGGGCGCGGGGGGGAGGTAGAGCCTGTCTTGGGGCAGGGGAAAGATGTCAGACCTTAATTTTTAGAGGAGGATGCCAGAGCCTGCTCTGGGGGGATGTTGGAGCCTTCATTTGGGGGGACGATGCCAGATCCCGATTTTTTTGGGGGAGAGGCCAGAACCTGCTTATTTTTCTTTTGGGTGGAGAGTGGCAAATCCGGATTTTTCCGGGGGGTGGAGGGGGAGCGCGAGAGCCNAATCCCGCAACGGAGGCGTCTACCCGGGGCCCGCCGCTGAGAAGAAGCTCAAGGTGGGCTTCGTGGGGCTGGACCCCGGCGCCCCGGACTCCAGCCGGGACGGGGCGCTCCTCATCGCCGGCTCCGAGAGCACCAAGCGGGGCAGCATCCTCAGCAAGCCCCGCTCTGGGGTCTCAGGCAGCGGGAAGCCCCCCAAAAGGAATGCTTTTTACCGCAAGCTGCAGAATTTCCTCTACAATGTGCTGGAGAGACCGCGGGGCTGGGCTTTCATTTACCACGCATATGTGTGAGTAAAAGGGTGGGGGGCAAAGCCAACGGGAGAGACCCCCCCCACACCCGGTCCGGATCTGCCCTTGCCATCTCCCTCCCTCCATCTCCCCCACCCCAGCCCCCAAAATGCATGCCGAAGAGGAAGGATGCTCCAGCTGCAGAGCGGGTGCAGGGAGGGGATGCCAGGTTGGGGAGCCCCGGCGGGGGTGGGGGGGGTGATGCTGCGGGGTGGCGGAGGCTGAGCTGTTCCCCCCCGGGAGCAGCCGGGCCGCCGCGGCATCCCTCGCCCTGGCCCGGTGGGTGCCCGGGCACAGTGCGCCCGGGGCCGGGGTGTGTGGTGGGGCCGGGCGGGGGGCGGTGGTGAAGGCGATCCGGGGGGGCAGAAGCTGCCCCTGCAGAGCTGGGGGGTGGCTCCCCGAGGAGGTGCAATGCCCCGGTCCCCTGTCCCCCCCTGCCCGCTCCTGCTTGCGGGGGAAGGGGCTGCTCATGCGGTCGGTGCAGCGGGAGTGATGGGTAGGGACGGCTCCTCCGTCTTGCTTGAAATCACCATAGCAATGCTGTGAGCAGAGGAACAAAAAAGCTCCGCTCAGGCACTGTCTCTCCATCCCTCCGCCCCCCCCAAGCGCTCCTTCTCCCCCGGCCCCATCTTTGGCTGCTGTGTGGCTGGAAGGGCTGGGGGCCGGGGTTGGTTTTATGGCTCTGCGCTGGGTTCTGGAGGTATTTCTTGTCCCCCTGTGGGAAGCTGCTGAATTGGAGATGTGTCTAGAAAGAAATGCTAATCAGTGTCTGGGGCTTCCTGACTGCACAGCGATGGAGCGGTAAACAAAGGAGCAGTCCCAGGGTGCACATTTCCCCTCCGCCACCCTGTTTTTTTAGCCAGAAATGGCCACATCTGACCCACCGTTTGGCAGAAAGATGCCCATCTCTGAAGGCATTGCTGCATAGGAGAGCAGGTGACTTCCCGTTGTTTAGAGGATTGCAAAGGGAGGGTCAAGATAAATCGCTGTGTTACTGCAACTCCCTTCCCTCTGGGACTTTCCACAGTCCCACCAGGCTCTTCTGCAGGCTTGGGTGCTCGTTCCCTTGGTGCCGATGGTGTTTTTCTGTTTGTGTGTTTCTCATCATGGCTAGGGCCTCTGTCAGCCCCAGCAAGAGGATTTTTTGGGCCTTTTGTGTTTTGGTTCCCACCCCCCATCCTTTCGCTGTTACGCTATTCCCAGCTAAGGTGTTGGGATGTGCTTTCTGGTCCTCAGCCATTTTGTACACTGAGGCCTTCCAGGGAGGTGTTGGTGAGTCCGGTTGGAGAGTCGGTGAAATGCTGGCTGGGTGGAAGGGGGAGCTTTGCCGTGCACTGCAGCGAGTTGGGGTCCTTGCGGGGAGCTCTTTTCCCTAGGGAAATGGGAGAGGCGAAGAGGGAACATCTGTGGAGCTCAGTTGCAGCTGCGATGAGGAGCGTGAAATCCAGTGCTGGGAGTCCGGAGCATCCTCCATGCTCAGGGCTATCCTCTGAAGTTGTAGGTGGTTTGTGTCACTAAATCCTCCAGAATCGTGTGGAGGGGCCGAGCGTTCACATTGTGAGCTGGGCGCTTGCCTGCGTGTGCACCGAGGATGGGGGGGATGTTGTGTGCAATGTGCACCGTGTGCTATTAAATACAGGTGAGACCCCAGCTTGGGGACACGGGGGTGACAGTGACAGAGATGGAAGGGGCTGAAAGCCAAATGGCAAACGGCAAGGGTAGCCCTGACTGTGAGGGCTTTATAAGCATCTTTGACTTAAGACAGCTGCTCTGTCTTAACTTCTGACCCATTTGGCTCTCTGTGGTGGCATTTGCTTGGGCAGCCAGTAATCCTCATGGGGCAGGAGCGGGGACATCCCAAACTGACCTCCTGCCAGCGTTCGCTTTCCCGTGAGCGCCCTGTCCCCGGTGTCAGGCTGGGGTGTCCCTTGGCTCTCACCATGGAGCCGCATCCCCCAGGCGCCTCTCCCCACAGCCCAAGCAGCTGCATTTCTCCTGGGCTCTTGTCCCTGCCGTGACACCACGTGGAGCCGTGCCCTCCGATTAGAAACCGCTGGCCTGGGATGTGCTGGGAGCTGGGCGGGCTCCCTGCCTCACCTTGGGGCAGATGCTCGAGCAGCCGGGAGATGTAACCACTGCAAATCCATCCTCTGACCCCCCACTCGTGCACCCGTCAGGAAATGGAGGCTGGATTCAGGGCTGAGGTGGTAATTGCACCAATGTCCGTGTAGCATCAGTAATGCAATTAATTTTTTACAATGTATCAGGAAGTTATATGGACTCCAGTCTTCTCAACTGTACATATAATAGGTTTAGCCTTGTCAGTCTGCTAGTATATTATTTAAAGAGCTGAAGGATATGGTAAACATCATACAAAGTCACTGGGATAAGCCTGGGTGCTGGTTATCGCCCTTTGCTGCCCGGGTGAGCCTGGTATGGCCCGTGCCAGATCTGTGTGTGTCTGAATGGGGCAGGGAGGGGGTGTCCTGGGTTTCTGTACCTAGAAGTCTGTAATCCAGAGAGCACAGATAAAAAGCTTAGTGGCTGCTTATTCAAAGATACGGGAGGATGAAGAGACTGGCTCAAGGTCATAAAGTTTGTATGGGAGAGCTGGAGCCACCCCTGATGTCCCGACGGCCGGTGCGGTGCCCTGCCCACGCTATTGGGGTCACACTGTCTCCTCCTGCCCAAAACCCCATTTTGTGCCAAAGCCTTGAGCACAAAAGCACCTTTAGCCTTCACGCCGCAGGAGTGGGGGTCCGAGGGAGGCTGTGGATGGGGGAGCCCCAACCTGCCGCTGTCTCGGGCTGTGCACTGCTCAGCCCCTCCACCGCTGACCCCATCTGCCAGCACCCCTATTTCTCTGCTCCTGCCACTCACAGGGACTTTCTTGCGTGAAGATTTAGGAACTATTTCCTGTGTGAATGAGTTTGTGACCCTGCAAGGTTGGATTTTAGCTTATAGACCTTGCTGCATTTCTAGGTGTGGAGCTGCTGTGGGGCTGCTGTCCCAGTATTGCAGCCTCCCTGCACCCAAATGCCAAGACACAAACTGTAGAGACTCTTCCAGCATGGACATGTTTTAATAAATACGAGAGGTGCCTCTGCATAAGTACTTCTGATAAATGCCTATCTGCAGAGGCCCATCTCCCAGGCTGGTATTGCACTGGGCGGGTGATGCGCTGCCTTGAGATGCCTGTGCAAATTGCGTTTCTTTCCAATTCTGCATGCTAGATCAAATCCATCTGATTTCTTTCCCCACCTCTTCTTCCTGTCATCGCTCATTCCCCTTTGCACCATTTCATGCATAAGAAACCAGGGAAATTCAGAGCAACTCCCACCCCCCAGCCCCAAACTCATTAACGTGGTCTCATCTCAGATGTTGCCTCTGTAAAAGCGCTATTACCTCTGTGAGCAAAAGCAGTATTTTATATTTCTGTGTTGTGATTCATTTTTATACTTAATAGCTCTTCCTACACTGACACAACTGGGTGACCTGCTCATGGTAGCTGTGTGTGTACAGATTATATATAATATATATATTTTGCATAGCCCCATGGACAGCTGAGCCTGACGGGTCCCATTTTTGAGCATGGCTGGAGGTGGACTCCGGCTCCCGGAGGTCTGAGCTTTCCCAATCTCTCATCTCCCAGTATTTCTCTCAGCATCTTTCTTTTCTATTCCACCCCACCCCCCTTCTTTTTTTTTTTTATGACAGAGCCTTAGCAATGCTCTGCGTGGCCTCATTCTGTTCAAGGTTGAGCTGAAACTTGAAGTTGAGCTGTGCCTAAATAGCAGGCCAGGCTTTTTGAGGGATGCAGCAGCACTTAGGTCTTGAGGTAGTCCTCTGCACAGGGTGGCGTTTTGCTTCCAAAACGCTTCCATTTTATTTCTTTCAATAATTAAATTTTTTTTTTCTTCTAGTCCGTTTCCCTTGGTTATTGTAACCTGTCCTGGGCTCAGTGGTGCTGAGTTTGAAGGGCTGCGATACTTGAAAGTGATTTTTGTCCCTACCTGCCATCTTATTTCAGGAGGGATCGCTGTGATCTGTGCCAGCCTAAGCAAGGCACTTGCACTGGGCACCCCCGTAGCCCGATACGTCTGCAGACACATTTGCTGCTCCTGTTTGGTCCCTGAGCTGAAGAGGGGGCTGGATTTGGGGCAGTAGAACGAAAACAGCCTGTATTCAGACACTTTTAAAGCTGTGTGCCCAAGGGCCAACATATTTCTTGCATTTCCTACTTTGAATTTACAGCCTTAATGCGTCTTTTTAACCGCGTTAAAAATAGTTTGGATGCATTTTTTTATCCGCATACTGTGCACCATACATTCAGTTAATTAAGCAAGTGCACGGACTTAAATTATAATAAGGAAGAACATTTCCTCCCTGTCTAATTATATTAAAAATTCCTTGTGCCATCCCCATCCCATTTGTTCTTCCCTTTTAACCGAGCCAGAAGCCACCTCTCGCTCCAGAGAGTCTCCTCTCTGCACTGCCCGCATCCTGGCATGGCCACGGCTGGCGCGGTGGGAGGATGGAGAGTCGATGCAATTACTTCCCTGAAGGTCCAAGGTTTCTCAGTGCAGAGGTGGCCTCCTTTGTGACTCCTTCCACTGCTCAGGGACTGATGGAAACGTGGTTATTTCATATAGATCCATTCCCAGATAATCTTTTGCAGGGGTTTTGGGAACCCCCAGCCATTTTCTTGCTGCCTGGGTTGGGTTTTCAGGCAGCTCTCGTGTTTTGTTTTGTTTTCCACTTTTTTTATACTTGTTTTGTGGCATTTGCTAATTTGGGGTAAATTTAGTTTGACAGTCTCATTCATCCATCCCCAGGCACCGAGGGGCGGTGGTTCATGGCAAGCCCTCACCCACAGTCAGGGATATTGCTGGCAGGTACGATGCCACCAAACTCAGCCCATCCACTGGTGAGGTGCAGGGAACTCCTGGGTTCTCTTCCCCGTGTCCTAGTGAGTGTGTGGGATGAAGGGGCCAACACAGATCTCCTGTAAGTGCTGAGTTTAATGGGGCTGCTGGGCTTTGACCTGCGGCGGTGATGCCCTCAGCCGCAGGGTTGTGTCTGTCCTGGGGACCAGGGAGACCTCCGCGGTGTGATGCCTCACGAGCTCCTCTCCAGCTGCTTAGTCAGAGCTTGGTGGGAGCAACCTGATTTCAGTCGCTTTCATGTGTCACGTTCCAGTCGTCACATTCGCCCCACACTGACATTAAGGAAATTAAAAACAAGCTGATCCTCTGGATGACCTCCTTTTTGTGCTGCAACACACCTCAACCAGCTGAGTCTTCCTATGGCTCAATTTGTCATAAGAGGGAGTAACCCAAAAAGCAAGCCCCAAATCCCATACTAAAGGGGAGATGGGCATTGCTTAAAGAGATGCAGTTAGTAAAAATCAGACTTCTTGATATTTTTCTTGCATTGCAGCAGAGGGAGGGGACGTTAGCAGGGTGAGACACGGCAATTCGTTCGGTGGGGCAGGGTGAGCAGGGTGAAGGGTTTGCCTGTCACTTAGGCATCAGTGGGGCTTGCCGGGATAAAAAGCACATAAGTTTGGTATTTGGCTTCTGGGATTTAAGCAGCAAACACTTAGCCCTGCATAATCCCCTTTAAGGTAGCCCAAACGCTTAGCTGGTTTCTTAATCAGTTCTTGAGGGACAGATTCCTCTTTAAATTGTGGTGGCAGGGAGGTGTGCCAGCCCCTCTTTCTGCTATGGAACCTCCTGTAGAGAAGGTACAGGAGAGCTGAGAAAGATGGAGAGTGGTTCCTACAAAGGATTAAACTTTGTCTATGGCGTGCTTCTCAGGCCAACATGAGCCTGTCCCTGTTGGTGTGATGTCCCCAGTTCCCAATGCATCAAAGAGAGAGGAGGTCTCTAGCACCGAGATACCCGTTGCTGCAGAAATAATACAATGACTTTTAGCCCCCGACGGTCAAAAAGAAACCACGTTGCAAAACTAGATTATTGTGGTGGTCTAAACTGAGTTTCATGAATGTATTTAGATGGGAGATGTGTTGCAAGGTGATTTGATAGTGAGCACATGAGAGCGGAACCAGGTAGTGCAGAAGGACACTGGGCAAACTAGTTTGGCTGGTGCAGCTGGGTCCTTCACCACCATATATTTACACAGCTCCTAGTCGGGTTGCAAGCCGAAAACATTTGGGCTACTCTGACACTCACCTATGGCAAAAGATGGCCCCACCAGGACTGCAGGAGCAGGTATTTAAATGTGGCCCCTTGGTGGATGTGCCCATCTACCCAGATCAAAAGAAAAATGCCATTTTTCTCCAGTAAGAACAAGTTGTGTGATACTTGATCTTTCCTGATCAGCTCACTGAAGCTGCGGGTGACCTCAGGTCCCCACGCGGTTCTCCTGGCCTTATCCTGGATAAACTGTGAATGCAGCCTCCTGTGATACTTATGTTGAAGGTGCTTTGGGGGAGTCATGTGCATTTATTCTAAGGCACTGAATTAATTACATACAGCGTTTGGTACAGAGTATTTCGCACAAGTCACTGGCTGGGAAGGCGAGAGCAGCTTTATTACAGCCTCAGGGCTTCTTGACTGTCTAACTGCCAATAAATGAGGGAAACTGGAGCGTTCCTCCAGATCTCTCTCTATCTGTCTTCAATACCACTCCAGCCTCTTAACATGCTTTTTAGATATGCAGAAAGCTTTGGTGTCCATAAGCATCCATCCGGTGACTTTTTTTGAGTGGATTCTGTGTCAAAGGGCAGCCTTTTCCAAGGCGTAGGGAGCCCAAGACCTGCGAGATCTTCTCGCCTCTCGCTCTTGCTGCTGTAGGGAGGTGATTTACAGCTACGTGAGGGTCACTGGGACGGCTGGGTGCAGCAGCAGCCTTGGCTTTGCAAGTCCTGTGACTGAGCAGTCACTTGATTTGTTTCAGGATGTACAATGTCCAGACGCTGCAGGTGGAGTGGGCTTTCAGCTCGAATTTGGTGATGCTGAGATACCTGCCAGGTTCCTCGCAGAGATCCCATAGGACCCTCAGTGCAGATCTTAGGTGGGCAGCTCTGCCTTCTGGAGTTGCCCGTTTCTCTCTGTTGGTGACAGAGGGAGCCTAAGTTCCCTTGCCTACCTTAGGTGAAAGCTGGGTGGGATTAGTCCAGACAACAAGGAGAGAAGACAGAGCCTGGCACAATTTGCAAACTGAAAACTGGAGTGAGTTGAGGCATCTCCCACCTCCTGCCACCACCTGTAGGAACTGTGATGTTCAGAGCCAGAACTGCCCTATGGACATCCTGCCAGGTAAGGTCAAGATGAGAGATGGGGCTGATCCACATTGAAACGGGATGGCCAGGATCCGAGATCCACACTTACCCAGCCATGTTTGAGAAACGGTTTTGGGAAAGGAATCTTTGTAGCAAACCCTGATCAACTCGTGGACCTGCAACCCAAGACCCAGGGGAAATCAGGAGATATCAAGCCTTACTAATACCAATTATAGTTCTTTAGCAGCTATAGTTGTGTTTAGGCTCTCGGAGGAGGGTGCCCAGTGGTCAGTGTTCATTCAGAGATCCTCCTTTTTTAATGCCTCCCCTGGCAGGGTGGGATGGGGCAAAGAAACATGAGGACGGGCAAGGTCAGAGGGAATGACTACCCCTGCTTGGGAGGCAACCGCTCTCCATCTGAGGATCCCGGCAGTCCGTCGTGGCTGCTCTCTTCAGGACGAGATTGAAAGAGGCAGAGATTTTGCCTTCCGGAGGGTCTTTCCCAGGGATTCACAAATGCCTCATTTGTAAACAAACCCTGATCTGCCTGGAATCCTGCTTTCTCATTCAGAGCTCTGCCAGCCTGGGGAGGTGACAGTGTCGAAGCAAAATACGGCTGGGGCGATAGCGGAGCTGCTGTCGCACACCGCAATGGATGAGCGCAGCAGGGCAGGCGATCCTAATGCACCTTCCATGGATACACTGTCACTCTCTATAAAGTTATTATGATGCCTAGGAAAAAAAAAAAAACTGTAGCAGAAATCCTGACTCAAAGGTGACTCACGTACACCTCTTCTCCATCTTTTGGGTGAATGCAGTAGCTTGTGTCTGGGTACCTGCTGCGTGTGTTTCTTGCAATTTTGGTTTGATATGGTTGGAAAAACGAATATGTGGTGCAAAAAAAAGAAAAACTTCAGTCAAATAATATTTAAAATTAATACCAAGGGGAAAACAATATTAATATTGCAGCAATGTGCAAGCACCCCTAACGGAAATAGAAGTCTACAAGCTTCTGTTCTGTACATTGAGCCAAAAAGAGCTGTAAGGACTTACTGTATTGAACAGACAAGGCAGATGAAAGGCATAAAGTGGTTGTCGGGGGCCTGCTGGTAAATGTTATCTTTGCTCCACTTTTCTTTTTAATAGTATTTGCCCAGCCTCTTACTTGCTTTTGAATTGGTGGGTTGGTTTCTATTCGTGCTCCTTGGGTTTGCAAAAGAAAGTAGGGTTGGCTTTGGCTAGAGCAGATAGGGCAGCCTGTCTTAGCAGTAAATCCCGTAGTCTGAGGACCTCAGCAGGGTTAACCTCGGGAGGGTGAAGGCTCATCTTCCCTGTGACATGGATCACCCATAGCGGGGCAGTTTGCTGTCATCTTGCTGTTCATCACAAATGCAGCGCATGGAGGGCTGTGAGTTGGGCTTACCGGCTTTCTCGCTGTTGGAGTGTTATATGTGGCAGTGAAATGACAGCACTGGGAGACTTCTCCTGCATGTTTATGGGCTTTCGCACAACTCGGAGTCTCGAAGTGGCCATTAATTGAGTTTATGCTTGCTCGGAGGTTTGTTACCTGATCTGAAGAATATAATAAGAGATGTAAGAACACTCCATCTTTCACTCAGGAGGAGAGCAAAGGAGTTAAATATAAATATCTGTATATTATAGCTGGACAAACAGGGAGTGAGGCCGGGTTGCCTCCTGCTACTCCAAGCCATATGGTGGTTAAACCTGAATGCTTCCAGCAGGGGCAGTGAAAAACAAAACCTCTCCCCAGTAACAAGGGCTATTCCTTGCTCTTGAAGCAGGTGGGCTGCACGAAGGGCTCAGGCTGGTGTGGCCATGGGTTCCATGGTGGCCATGGGTTCCATGGTGGCCATGGGTTCAATTCTGTGGTTATTCATCCTTCCTTTTCCTATGTGTCTGGCAAGACTGGAAATGCCATGTCTTGTCCAGTTAACCTCTCGCCGGACCTTCCTCCACGTTTCCTGGGGTTTATTAGCAGTGATACGAGCTTTAAGGACTAGTGAGATCCTGAGTCATCTCCTCAGGCAGGGAGCTATTTATTTCAGTGTGTGTGTTACGCTCCCTGGGAGTGGGTGTCTCTTCCGCTTTTGGATCCTGCCCTGACTCTATATAAAGACTCCAGGCTTGAATGAGCCACAAAACCAACCCTCAAACTGGCTCCATCGTTTGGAAGCTTCGTGCTGCTGATCCCGTCTCTCCTGGCTGAAGGAGCATGGCCGTTTGGAGCATGGGTAGGAGTTTGCATGGGATGTTTGTCCATCTCGGGGTTGCTCGGCTGCTAGGACAGCTCGTAGGGACACAGCGTGCTGCGTGTCCATGTCCAGGAGCAAGTCTTGCTCTACAGTGGCTCGTGACCAAGGGGGAAGCATGATTTGTACCACCTTTTCTCCCCTGAGGTTGATTTGCTGATGCTGTTGGGTTTTCGGTCGGTGGGATTTTTCTTATTTAAGAGAGATGAGATATTTCTGAGTGGCTGTAATTCTCCGTTGGTAGAGCAGGGACTGGAGGTGCAAATGCAGACGGGCTCCTCTGAGACATTGCCAGTGCAGGAGCTGCCAGGTTTGGAGGAATTTCACTGTGTCATTTCTCCTGGGATGGCTCTTCTCAGACACATCCCGTGCTTGCTTGGTGGCCTCGTGGAAAGCTGCCTTCCTGCGTATGAGTTTGGGGGTGCAAGCAGAGCCCCTCAGGTAACAGCTCGCTGGGGAGCTGCAAAGAAGCCAGCGTGCTGATGGCAATGTTAATCCAAAAGCTGACTTCACACCCAATTAAGCATCACCCCGAGCCAGAGGGACAAGTCCTCATGTCATTATGTCTTGAACTAAATTGCTGGCACTTCATGAGGGCTCTGTCTCCGTAGCCTGAGGGACCGATGCATTTAATCTGTATCAGCAATAAAGAAAGTTTCTTAATGTTACCTCGTGGTTTGGTCCTTGTGGCTACTGGATGCACATCGCTGTGGTTGTCTTTTTCTTAGTTATGGCTATTCCTGTAAGGAAGGAAAAAGACCTAGAGAAAAGGAGAATTTCCTGAGCTTTTTATCTGTAATTTGTCAGGCATGACATGCAGTCATGGAATTTTGCACTGAATTTTTCTTCTTTTCCACGTTTTTCCCTTTAACATCTAGATGTTATTAATGCTGTTCTTATTTAGCAGCTTCTCTCTTGCCATACCAGCTAATGAGGGGTAGGAAGAATTTCTGCATTGACCTTTTGTTGCTGCTGATGTTTTTATTTTCCGCAACAGAAATCAGATATAATTTGAAACCTTCTCTGAGCTGCCCCTCCAGGCCCTGAGCCTGCACTCCCCCGACGCATGTTTGTGGATGGTGGGAGCATCTCGAGTTGTGCTAAATGGCACAGAGCGAGCTGCTGAGGCTTAGTCTGTGAATCAGTAGACTTCACATCTGAACCCGCGATAAATAACACAATGTTTGAGTTGGCGATGGATTAACCTGCCTTAGTATGGGGGAATGATTTGAGGTTGTGAGTATAGGGAAAGGTAATGAAAGTGCCCGAATAAGACAAGTGAATGGGACTCTAAAGATGTGTCTGTCCCACTGTTTCTACCGGGTGATGGGGATGTAGACATCTACAAGTAGGCGAGACGTATCCCAACCTCAGGTCTCCACCCCATGGAATAGCCAAATCTGGGAGACCTGCTTGGGCAGGGCTTGATGTTGCCTGGGCTTGACCCATCCGTATGCAAGAACTTGGGCACCTGGGGAGCACCTCCATCAAATTTAGCATTTCGGCTGCCCCTTTTGCAAACACTCTGCAGAACAAATAAGCCTGCCGTGAGCGTGCTGTTGGCGTAGAGCACCTGCCCAAGCCCCAGCTCCCCGCAGAGAAATGGGCTGAACCTCCACAGCCAGTTCCAGTCCTACCTCGCCTTGCTCTTTTGGCCTTTCTCCCAGCGGGAGCAGATGGCTATTAAAAACCCCAGAGAAATTCATTAAGCTAATGGATTGCCAGTCCCCATCTGGGGCCGGGGAGGCCCACCTACCCTGCAGCCCTGTTCCCGTGGGATGCGAGTCGGGAAGCGTGGCCGGAGCCAAGCCGGACCCTGTGACAGCATTCCCTGCCGGCTGCAGCGGGCCGGTGGGATGTGCACCCCATGTGTGAAACAGGCTGGTAGAGCAGCCCAGGGAGGTAGCACAGATCTGACGGGGTGGCTTACTTATTTTTCATTTGGTAAAAACACAGCAGAAATTAAATGAAGATTAATTAAACCTTTTTTTTTTTTTCCCCTCTCTCCTGCTTCCTCTTGCTCTTTGCTGTTTCTAAGGAAGACTGAAAAAATGTGCTAGAGAGGAAGCTAAACTCTGAGCATCCTTTCATGAACGCAGAATAAGGCCCCCATGGGACTGCAGGGAAAGGCCCTGTAATTACGGGGAACGTCCTGCGAGGCTGGGTTACACAACCAGGATGGAGAGCTGCTCCTGCTTCGGCTTAGCAGCAGGCTGCTGATGCTGTAACTCAAAATACTACCTGGCTATTATCCATTCATTGCTTTTTATCACTGTCGGTGTCCTCAACGCACAGCACAGACCACTCGCGAGGCTCCGAGCCAAGGAGGAGGTCGGAAGGAGCGCGCAGGATCATAAAAGGGCCCTTTGATATTTACAGTGCCTGGTGACATAATTCCCAGACAGCCCGAGCGTATCTCGGAGCCGGCTGACGAGTCGCCAGGGAGATCTTGCTACGATGCCACCCAGTGAAGGTGACTCCTTCCCAGCTCTGGCAGGAGCAGGGTGCCCTGATGGAGAAGTCGTGCTGCGGCGTCTGCTCGTGGGCTCTGCACCGGCTGCTGCCGCCTGGGTTAAGAGCCAAGTTAGTGGCTGAGAAAGGGATTTAGGACTGTAGCAAGTGCCTTGAAATGTCGTATAGGGCAGGACTAACGCCCTGGCTGCGGCGCTGGGCATGCCCTGGCGTCATGTGCTGGAGGACGTTGCTCTTGTCTGCTCGCGGGTGGCTTTGTGCTGTCACTTAAGATGCTGCTGGTGGCTCTGGTCCGTGCGAGCCTTGGTGTGCTTTGCAGTGGTTTTGTGCCAGGCTTTATTCCACTTTAGGAGGATTTATTGGTTGCTGAGGGCCATGGACATGGCCAAGGCGTGGGCTTAACCTCAGCTGTGGCCCTGTGTGCTGGGGGGAATCATTACCCCCATTTTCCAGTTTGGGAACTGGGGTGTGGAGGAATTCAGCGACACGGGATGCCTGCGGCGTAATCCAGCATCCCTGCTCCCCGTGCTGTAACCCTAGCCTCTCCCCCTCCAGCGGTAATGACCATTTCCCATACAGACACGGAGACTTCAGCATGTGTACTTGTCCCGTCAGGCCTTCCTAGGCTTTGAATTATTAAATATTGTCTCTGATCTCCATTATAGAGGTTTTTAGAGCACAGCTACTTATCAGAATAGAAAATACTCTGTTTCTGTACTTTAACAGTTGGCTTTCTCTGCTTGTGGGATTTACAATAAATGAGAAGAGTTAAAAAAAAAAAGGGGTAGGCAAAAAAAAAAAAAACATGAGGCTGAGGTTGGAAGTAAACACAGAGAAGTAGCATCTTTGCAAGAAGATGTCCAGTTTTCTGTCCCAGTACCCACGTGGTTGCTGGTCTGTATCATTTGTCTAGAACAAAATCACATGCAAATTCATTAGCATTAATAGGCTGGAGAGTGTTTGCTGCCCTGACTTCCACGATGCCGGATTGCGCTCTGGGGGTGCCCCTTCCCACACCCCATCAGCTGGCAGAGACCCCAGCAAGCCGCCCTGGCCAGCTTGAGCAATGACTGTGCTGAGCTTAGAGGGAGCAACAAGAAGGTGCAGATGCAGAGAAGGAGACCTGGGGCCACTCCAGCCAGCGGCTGAGCTCAGCGATGGGTTTATCGTTATTTCTGAGAGCCTGAAGCCCTGGCTGCAGTTTGCTGTAATTTCCAAGGTCAGATTTTTGCTTGCTACTTGTAAAAAATCGGGTGGTACCTGTTGCTTTGCAAAAGGCTGGATTTGAGCAGCGGTAACCCAGGCCATGGTCCTGCTGTTGGTTATTCTCTTGCTCTAGAAGTGTCTTGCCCCGCAGCTGGGCACATCTGTGCCCAGCCAGGCACTGCCTGCACCGTGCACCCGCAGCATCCCTGCTTGATGTGACCCAGGCGGGTGATCCCCTGTTTTTCCCAGGGAATAAACCACAGAAACTAGATTGAGAGTGAGCTGGAAATTGGAAGCAGGGTCACGGTGCTGTCAGGCGGGGTCTGATTTCCTCTGGACCCCGTGGCAGAGGCACCGTCCCCTTCTCACGCTCCTGCGTTAAGCTGCGACAGCTCTCCCGGGGAGCGGCCGGGCAGCAGTTCGGCACGATGCCGCGGGGCTGGGGGAGCTGCCGGGGGACTTGGATTGTGCCTGAGAAAAGGGGGTTAAAAGCAGGTTTTTGCAAGCCTTTGCCTGACATTTTAAATGGAAAGGATGTTTCCCTGGCAACGAGATGGATGCTTCCCAGCAGAGCATATGGCTTCCATCGAATTTGATTTAGTAGCGTGTTGAAATGGCAGCTAGATAATCTCTCTTCAGCTTTAATGTGTCCGTGCCCTGTGTCCCTGTTACTTGTGAGCTTTAAAAGACCGTGGGTCCAGCCCTTGCGGTGCTGGTCTTGCTCCCAGCTCGTCCCAGGGCTGGAGCTGGCAGGGTCCCATGTCAGGGCTGGGTCTGGGGACCTTCGCAAAGAGGGACCCGCACAGAGGACCTGAGCATCGCACGGAGCAAAGAGCTGCAGGGTGGGCAGGAAAACCTTCCCTGTCTCTGCTGCCTTTCAGCAGCCGGAACAGCTCCTCCTCCTCAGAGAACATAATCCGCAGCCCTCTCTTCCTATTCTCCTCCCTGCTTTAAATCATTTTTAGATGTTTTCCACCTTTCACCACACAATCATCTGCCTCCTGCAGCTTGCTATTTATTGTTGTGTTTACTGGCACAGGGAAATAAGGAGAAGGAACGAACCTGTCATTTGCTGAGCGGGGGAACTTGGGGGAGCTGGTTTCTGCGAGCTCGTGGCTCTCCCAGGCTCGCTGGTGTGTGCTGGCCCCATCGAGCTCGCACGGCAGCCTCCTCTTTGGGGCAAAACCAGGGCGCCCTCCTCCTCATTGCTGCCCATCACTATACAAATTTGATGAAAATTGGCCAACAGGTCCAAATATCAGATGGGGACAGCAAGGCAGCCAGGCAGGGCGATCGCATGAGCCTCATTGCCTTGGGAACCAGCATAGCCGGAGAGGTTTGTTCATGCACCCGAGCGGTGCTGGGGCTGGTGCCCAGCTGCCCGTGTCCGGCCAGTTCGTAGCTGCGAGGACCAGGCTGGGAACCGGCTGGGTAGGGTGGCCTTAAATGAGATTAAATCATGGTGCTGGCCTGCGAATGGGTGCACTGCAGGGGCTGGGGGGGACACACACCATTCCTCCCCCCTTCTGCTGATGGAGGTTTTGGGGAGCTATGGTTAGGCAATGCCTCCTTCTTTGCAAGTATCCGGGTGAGCCAAGTAGCCCTGGTCTGCGCACGCTGGCTCCTGCCCCTCAGCCCTGACTGCAACAAGCCCCCCAGAGCTGCCCAGCCTGAAAGGCTTGAAAACGGAGGCTCCCTTGTAACTGAGGCTGCCTTTATTTCTTCCAGCAAGACCACGGCTCTCCCCTCCTCTCTGGGGTGTTTAGCTCGGCGGGCAGCCTCTCCCCTGCAAAGGGCTTTCGATGATGGGGGGCTGCCCCCTGCTCCCCCCCGCCCCGGCACCCGGGGCTGAGCCGCGCTCGCCCACTCCTGGCCACCCACTTGCTGCGTTCGAGTTATGCCAGAGAAGAAGCAAGAGATAATAGAAGTGATTAATCGCCCGTTGGCGCTGGGGATTAATTTATCAGGTGCGAGGAGGGGCTGTGCCCTGGCTGTGCCGGTGGGGCTGCCCAGCTCCCCTCGGGGCCGGTGTCACGAGCTGGCCGTTCTCTGCCGTGAGCAAAGGGGACGGGGACACGGGTGGTGGCAGGAGGATCTCTCCTTTGCTCCCGGGGAGCAGCGTGGCCAGGGCAAATCTGGCTGCGGCTCAGGGAAACTGTGCTGCTGTAGAGCGGAGATTGATGGAAAAGGACTTTGAAGAGTCGGCAGACCCAGAATAGTTGTATTAGTGGCGAAGTTAAACGGAGCTTGACTGGCAGCTGTTGTGATGCTCTCCCCTCCCTGCGGCATAACTGGCTGTTTCAGCAGTTTTTTAGGGCTAAAGAGCGCTGTCTTTTTAAGCCTGAGCTCTCTGGAGATCTGGGTTTGTTTTGCATCCCTTCGCCCTGAGCAGCTCCTCCAGGCCCGCCTGGCCAAGGCACTGGTCCCAGCAGAAACGTTCCCATCCCAACAGGAGCAGCTTCATGGACGTGAAAAGCACCAGGGCCATATTCTGCCACCTTTGCTGGGGGGGAGCATGCCATCCTACGGATGTGGGGAAGGGATGCAGAGCTCCAAAACTGACCGCTGGCCTTTTATTTCTTGTTGTTGGACCTAATTCTGTGTTTTTCTGCGTGCCAAACTTGAGTGTCTCTTGGGCATCGTGGGGTTCGGACCCGGCTGAGCCGAGGTAGTGCAGCCCCCTTGGCTTTTGGGGGGTTATTCCTGATTTGCACCGGTGTGACTGGGGGAGAGTTGCAGAGAGGGAACGTGGTCCTGCTGATTGTAGCACTCCCGTTATTATTCCTCTGGGTATATTTTTTTACCCGGCTCGGGGGACATAGTCTTCTGGGGACTAAAATCAAAAGGCTGTGAACCAGCTCGCCTGCTCCTTGGCTCCGAGCTCCCTCCTAGTCACTAGCTGGGGCAAGAGAAGTAAAATTAAACAGATGGCAAAATTACCAACTCTAAGACATATTGTATGGGCGGTTTGCAAATACCTCTTTTTTTTTTTTTTTTTTTCCCCCAAGACTCAGTTAATTAAATAAACTGATGAGCAAATGAAATTAGCAGTGCTTTGGTAACGCTTGCGGTTTACACTTCGGTGTTATCCGTTAGCCTCTGGCTCGGAGAAGCCGCATTCTTGTCGTCTTATTATCAAAGCACGAAGCCAGGGATGGACCCAAAATCTCAGCCGTTCCTCTTTGCTGTTAGCTGGGAGGGAGCCCGAGAGCACAGCTCTGGGGTCCTGCCTTTACAGAAGCATAAACCCGGGGCTGAGGCGTGGGGAAAGTGAGATCTTTAAACTCAACATAAGGATTTTGAGCCGTTTAGTTGCCTGCTGTGGGTCTGAGAGGGTTCATGCGGCTGCTGGGAGCCGCCGAGCCTCTCTGCTGGATGCTCTCGGGTGGATGCTCGGTTTTGAGGTGCTGTAATTCTTGGTGCTGTAAAACTAGTGCAAAGTCAGAGATGGGGAAGCGAAGCTAAAGGAGCTCAGAGACAGAGCTTGTCCTTCGTGGGCAGGAAACCTCGGGCTCCAGCTGAAAAGCTGATTCTGGGACAGACCTTTAAAAAAACGACTACTATTCCTGTCTGCAGCAGGAACCAGCCCTGCACATTTTGAGACAATCTTCCTATCTGCAATTAGACCAGAGCCTATTTTTGTATATCCCATTCCCTCGAGGAATGTGTAGATGAGGTGCAGCATTACATTTTACAGGGACATCTTGTTTTTAACCCAGTTTTAGAGCTCAGTTAAGTCAGGTCAAGTGACTTGTCCAGGTCAGTCAAAGGAGCTTGACCTCAGCAAGAGGACTTTTTATTCCTGCATGCTCCAACAATGCAGCATAGCCCTTGGCTTCTTCAATTTTTCATTTTTTTTCCCTCAAAGTGTTGCAGAAAAGCAGTGCTTTACCCTTAAGAAACAGAAATAACTCGATCTTCATATACAGATAAAGGTTAGATTAGGAAGGCTTGTATTCCTGTACTCATGAATAATGATTTCTCAGAGGTAGGGAGGAAGCAGAGGCTCTTTTGGGGGAATACCCTGTGGGATGAAACAGGCAGCGCTCAGATTTCAATCTGAATAATACGGGTATTGCATGAGACAGCAACTTTCTCTCACATTAAAATCAATGCATGTGCTCTGAGTAAATGCCTGCGCAGACGTTTTAAGAATTACTTCAATGTCCAATATTTTATACTCTTAATTTATCTCCCAATGCACCATAATTGCACCGTGGTCTTTAGGATTCTCTCCCGTGAACTGTTTCTGCAGCTGCATGAATGTATTTCTCCTCACCAAGTTTTTAAAAGAAAACCTCAGCCCAGCAGAGACAGACTCTTCTGGCAGGTGCACGGGCTTGATTAATACTTTGGGTTTTCCTCCAGACATCTGGCTCCTCTGAGGCTGCGTGCGCAGGGCAAGGAGAATACGCAGACGAGCAGTTCCCAGTGATTCATGTTAGATGAGGACAAAAAGGAACATTTGAGCTAGAACTTTGCATGCAGTGATTATTATTAATAAGGCTATTACTCTGAGTTGAGTAAGTGAAATGATTAGAGCCAACTAGTAAAAACAAACAACCAATTCCTTAAATTTAACCCTTTTTCCTGTTGTAAGTGTTCAGATCTTGATATTGATTCCCCGTCATTTCCAGATGGCTCTTGTTCTTTGAGGCTTCAGTCCAGGAAAGCTCTTAAGCTCACTCTTGCTTGTAAGTGTGGAGATACATAATCCTTTGCTGGACTAGGGACAAGATATGTCATGAAAACCCCATTTCTACTCAAATTCCTGCAGTTCATGGGTTCAGGTCTGGGACTCTGGCTCTAGGCACGTGGGGCAGATGATGCTGTTTCTGCTCCCTGACTCCATTATAAGCAGGAGGGAAAGGCTGGAGGAGCTCTTGGAGTGGGAACTGATTTCAAAAGTGGTGGATGTTGAAGGAGAAAATATACGTGAACCCATATCCTGCCCTTTTTCTTACTGAGAAATGTGCTGCCTAAATAGAGGGAAGGCAGAGGAAGAGAAGTTCTGTGCCTTGTGCCCATACAGTAAAGCTATGGACACCTATTCCTCTTTCCTTAGTTTGCTGTGGTGGATTTGTAAATGCTCCTTATCTGCCCATAAAGCAGATAACAACCTTCCCGAAAAAACTGATGCAAAGGAAATCTCATCCCCTCCTACTTCCCTGGGATGTCAACGCGCCGGCGTGTTTCGGAAGCTGCACGGGGGCCGAAGCAGAGGAGCGGGGCACCGTGCCCGGCCAGCGCTGCTCCTGCGCCCGGCCACGTGCCCGGGGAAGACCCCAGAAAACCTGATCTGCTGGAAAACCACCTCCCATTTTTGCCACAGCAAGGAGGGCAGGTTTGCTGCATCTCTGCACCGGGGCCGGGGGCCATGTCCCAGCTGGGGGTGGTGGTGCAATAGGGCTGATTAGGAAAATAAACCCTCCCCTTTTCCTTCCCATCCCAGTGCTACCGTTATAACATGGTTTGGGGTCTCTAAGACCTGCTTCTCTGTAGCCTGATTAATTCCCTGTATTATTACCCACCTCCTGGAGCGCCATTTAATGCAGCCTTGCTGTCCACACCGCAGCCTCCTCCATCGCTTTGGTCCTCTGGAGATGCTCCATTGCACCATCCTCGGTACGCGTTATGGCTTTGTACAAACAGGGTGCTGCTTGTCAGGGCTGTCCACCCATCATCTCAGTGCACCGGGAAGGCACAGGAGCTATTAACATTGTCCCAGAGAGGCCTTTGCTAAAGATTTATTAAAAAGTTTATAAATCATGAGAAACCCTGCCTTGGAGCCAGCCTGGTGTTGCCCATAAACAATGTTTTATCCCGCATGGGTGCCCGGGGAGCCCCCCGGCTCCTCTGAGGAGCTGGGCTGGGCTCGGGTGAGAGGATGGGGCTGGGCATGGCCAAACCTTCGGGGAATGGGACCCCATGGGGAGCCGGGTTTGGGAAGGAGAGCATTTATTAAGGCACAGGACTGAAAGGCAGGACTCCCCGCTTCTATTTTCAGCTCTGCTAGTGACAGAAGTCGCCTTGGGACATGATTTTGGCTGAGGCTGAGGGATGTGGAAACCCTGAGTGAGGCATTTAGGCTTGTAAACGAATAGCTGGGTTGCAAATCACAGCGGGATAGCTTACATGAATAAAGATGATGGATGCTCCTGGCTAAGGGTGGGTGCAATACGACCATGTCTTTACCCCTGGAAAAGTCATGGCATTGTCAGAGTTTTGCTTCTGATTCACTGGAGATTTAAATTGAGTTGTAAATAGTCCTGTTTTGATTATGAGGTTCTCTGAGTATTAAAAGGCATTTGACACTCTCTGTTTCTGTTGGGTATGGATGTTCTTTACCCTGGTTTATTGTCATTGCTGCATTTTCACGGCCTTTGATTTGCATTGAAGTTTTAGATACTTGAAAGCCAGGGTTTTAGAGAGCCCACAGCAAATGGATTGCTGGAATTGCAGATGGATTGCCCATAAGTGTTTTGGTTTTATTTTAGCACAATTATCAATGCTTTGTTTACATCCCCAAAGTAATTTTTAAGTGTTTTAAATGTTTTAAGTTGCTTTCCATTGTGCAGCTCTTAAATGCCTGTAGTAAAATATTCCTTCATTTCTAGCTTTGCTCTTTCTAATTAAAGAAATCATTAATTCCCTTTCCCAACTCCAGGGAAAGTCAGCGAAGCGTGTGACAAGCACAGTGGCTTGTTACAAGCTTGTGCCACCTTCTTGTATCGTGTCCATCTCCATTGCATCCAGGAATCCAGTTGCTAATTATTGCACTGGTGCTCCATCAGAGGAAGCCCAATGTTTTTGCGTGTCAGCAAATGTTATTTGAATACAAGTATTTCAGGAATAAATTTAAAGGTCTTTTTAAATTCTTATGTAAATGGAAGTGTAGATTCCTTTTGGAAGGCAAATTAGATGATTAACCTGAAAAGCTTTATGATGATTCCGTCATATTCTTTTACTGAGGAAAAAAAGAAAAGGACAATCTTTCCTGTTTCAAGTCATTTTAAGTATTTTTTTTTTTTCCAAGGGGGAGTTCAGTCATTTATTTTTCCAATGCTAACATGAAGCACAGTGGATATGAAATCTGGATATGCAGATTTTGTGCTGGGACTTATCAATTGCAATAAGAAGCTTGCATGGGTGTTTTAAGTCATCATAACCTCTGGATGTAAAGCCAGACTTTGGATTTATTAGTATTACAGCAGTCAGATTTGCACAGCTGAGTCGTGCCTGAGCTTAAAGGTCTAAGCAACAGGCGTGGGGGATCCCGGAGCAGCAGAAGGTGCTGGGTGCCCGCAGGAATGGGTGGTGGGTGAGAAGATGTGGTGACATGAGGTGTCCTTCTCCAGTGGCTCCAGGAGGCTGGAGCCAGCTTCCTCCGTGCCATCACTGCGGAGGAGACAGTGGTCCACAACCACACGCTGCCCGATGCGTCCTGGCCTGGGTTTGGGAGCGGCTGGTGCTGGCTCCAGCCACGCATCCTGTAGGACCCAGCTCCCGTCTGCTCGGGAGAAGGATATTGTCTTCTCCAAAGCTCTAAGCAGAATTGGCATCCTTAATGTAAAAATCATTAGAGGGAACGTAATTAACGTTCCTTATTGCACGTTAACATTACGCAGAGTCAGGCTGCAGACGTAATTTGCTTTGATTAGATACGTAGCTTTAAAAATTAGATCCATCCCAACCCCTACACTATTTATGGGCCTGTGTCCCTTTCTCTAGCTATCCATCATTATCTGGAGCCCTTTCCTGTACTGTCTGGGAAGATTGAGTGAAATTAAAGCAGAGTCAGCCTCCCTGTTCCCCACTGCCCTCCCTCCATGGGAGCTCAGAGGATACGCACCATCTCCGGTGTGGACGTACCTCTCGGCTTTCTTCTTCCACCCCCCTATCCATAGGGAATCTGCAGGAGCCATACAGACCCCAACCCCCTGAATTCCGTTTCTTTGCAGAAAGGCTTCATTCTCTTAGTCTCCTTTTACAGCCTGCCAGAGGTTTGTGGACCACAGGGTCAAGCAGAGCAGCTGTGCATCACCGCGGAGCTAATTTGGGATGCTGGTGCAGCTCACCCTGTGACGAGCCAATGCCCGCATCCCTTGCTGGCAGGACTGTTCCTTACCCAGTGGCTGAACGTCCCTGTTGGGACTGAGACGGGGAGATTTTGGTCCACGTGGGATTTGGCCATGGAGCTCCTATGCTTCATTGAAGAAGCTGGCGCCTTCCCCATTGCCTCCCATGCTCGGCAGCGCTGTAATTAATGCTGGCCCTGCAAGTGCAATCTACATCAGATCTCCCTGGCAATGAGAGCCCTGGGGAGCGCGGAGCTGAAATTACAGCAGCAGCGAGCTGGCCCCAGGGAGAGGAGGGGGACGGGGAGGCCGGGGACAAGGCTGCAGCGATGTGCTGGAGAAGGGAAGAAGCAGCACCCAAATGTCCCACTGCCCCAGCAGCACCCTGAGCCGCCCCGTCTCTCCCCGCATGACCACTGCTTGCGCAATCCACCCTTGGGATGCAAAGGGATAAAGCAATTTCTTTTCCTTTCTTTTTTTCTGCCCCATCAATATATGTCTGCTGACAAATTTAACATACAGGAATCCTTTTTCTCGTGGTGTTTGTCCCTGCCAGGACTCATTGTTTGAGCATGGCTTCATTCTGGAGCCGTCTGAAGTGGTCACCTTCCCCAACACGGTCTGCAAGTCTGCGTCGTTATTGGCACTTTGCTTTCAGCACCTCCTCAGGCATTTTATTGTGATGTTTGGTCTTAAAAATACAACCCTGCTTCTTTAATCAGAAAACGTAGGATTTTTTTTTCCCCGATCCTTTTCCATTATCTCTTTTTGTTTTCCTCTTCTCTTTCTTCTTTCATTGATTATTCATTGGTTTCTCACTCCAACATCGGAGTTTGCAGCAAAATCTGGGCCGCACCAGCAGCGGGGCTGCCCGACCCCCTCCCAGCTCCTTCCCCTGCCGCGGTGCGGGCGGCAGCGGGGTCCCGTCTCCAGCTCCCGGGGCCTGGCCCAGGAGGGGTGGATGGAGTCCATCTGCCTGCAGGGAAGGTTGTGGTTGGCTTGGTTATAGCAAGGGTTTTAAAAGACCAGCTTGGGGAGAAAAAAATTTTAAGGGAGACCCAGAGAAGACATTAAGGGACGTCATGAGTGGGATGGCAAGGGATGTTTTTGTACTCTCTTGAGGCTGTTTCAAGTCTCTGGATACCAGAACTGGTGTGAGAAGAGGAAATTTGCAGTGAGAAATCAGGCAATTGCCCTTATCTGGTCTGCGCTGAATTCATCTTGAGGCTGTCAAAGCTCAGCCTTCGCTGAGATGACTCTAAAAGCCCCTTACCTCCAGCAGACAGGGACGTTTCAGCCTGTGGTTCGAATAAGTACTTCAAATCCCCCTATTTTTACTTGTTCCTGTGATATTAATGGTCATTGCAAAGCCACAAGCACAACCCAGTGGTGTGAAACTCTTTTTCTTTATACAACGAGAAGGAACAGCACCCACCAGCTGAACCGTGCCTTATAAATATTCAATATGCAGTTTGTAGGAATGTGAGACAAAGCCAGACAGATGAATTATTTAGTGCTTTTAAAAAATGCAGCTTTTAGTTTCTCCCTGTGCTGGCCTACTTTATTGTATCAGTAAATCGATGTTTAGTAAATTAATTTCCCTCCTTTTGTTTGCGCAAGCAGTGGGCATCACTGGCTGGTGGAAACCTTCTCCGTCCCTGAGCAGATGCCAGGACACCTCTGTAGCTGCGGACTTGGGCGTCGAGTGTCAGAAGAGTCAAGCTCCTGTCATTCATTTTGTGCCTTTTGATTTGCATTAGTGCATCGTTGCATTCATGAAAAGCACCGAGCGGGCAGTTTTGGTGGGGACAGCCAGGGTGGTGTGGTGCTTGAGTGGGACAGCCCCTAGGAGTAGATATCAATGAGACTTGGATGCGTCCTGTAAGGGGGTTTTGGGGATCCCTTATTTTCATGGCGAATAAAAGACACTGAGAGAGCTGATATCAAAGCTGGGTCCCCCAAGGGGACCCCAAGGCAGGATGGGGCTCCTTCATGTCCTTGCGGGGCTGGGACAGAGAGGGCAGCCCAGCTCCCTCCCCGATGGCAGGGTGTCTTTGGCTTCATGCTAAGGTACTAATGCCACCAAGATCACATCCCTTCGACTGGATAAATCCCTGCTGTGTCCCCTGTCTGGCCACAGAAGAGCATCCATCTCCTAGTGATACTACAACAAATCTGGGAAGTTGCCAGCCTTTCCAGGCAGTAAAGAGTTAATCTGGACTACCTGCCTAAAAAAGGAAGGTAAAATCCACCCAAAATGTCCTACCCTGGCAAGGATGGGAAATGCAGTCCCGCTCCTGTGTAAGCTTTTGTGGATGAAAATGCATAAGCAGAGCACGGGTGGAGTTTTCTCTGGGTTTGTGTTCAGCCCGTGCTTCTGCTCGTTAGCCCGTCTGATCACCTGTGATCACGTTAATAAATGAGCGTTTCCCTGCTTGTTTGCATGCTTATTGAAAGCATGTTGCAGGAAGAGCTGACGGTGCCTCGGGGAAGTAATGTCAGGGGTTATCAGAGCCCCAGGGAGGGGAATTGGATTGGCACTGGCCAAACTGGGAACAGTCCAGTGGGTTCTTCCATGCGCAACCTTTTGGTTATTGAAATCAGGGAATTTACTTTCTCTTTTTACACAGTGTTGTAGCAGCAGCACAGTAAATACGTTCAAAAATGCTCTCTGGACTAGTTTGAGCAAAAGCTCCTGCTCTTGAGACTGATGTTCCCTCTCTCTTTATTTTTTTGTTTGTGTTACACAGTTTTCTACTAGTTTTCTCCTGCCTGGTGCTGTCTGTCTTTTCGACCATTGATGAGTACCAGAACAGCTCAGAAGGGGCCCTTTACATCCTGGTAAGTTGGGGGGTTGCAAATGAAGCCATCAGTGAGGCAAAAACACAATAAAAAACTGAGGTTGGGAGTGTTTAACTGGGGCAAGAATTTAAACTATTGCTTGTGAGAAGGGGACCACTGGGAGCTGCAGGTAAGAAACAGGGAAAATGTGAAAAAGGAGAAATCAGTATCAAGAATACTCTGAACACAGTATTTTTAAGAATCCTTTAAAAACCTTCTTCCCGAACTTTTCTTTTTTCCTGCATTTATCTCCAATTGCAAAACACAGTAGCAAGACTGATCCCAACCAAAAAGCAGTTTGCTGTCTGACAGCTCCCAGTATTCAAAGCTGCGGATGCGCCGCGTAGGGAGCAGCCCGCGTAGCTGCCTCCTTCCCCACACTATAACATCCCTGCAACCATTTGGTCGGACATCAAGCTGCAGAGTTTTGTTCCTTAACTAGCCCGGCGTCCCTCGCACCGACAGCGTGGCTTCTGCCATCAAGAGCCAGCGGAGATCCCGCACGCACTGACACGTTGCGGGGCTGCCGGATTCATGTGTCTGCTTTCCTTTTGTCTTTCTTCCTCTCCCCTGCCCTACATCGACATCAGAAGGTGCTGCAGGCTAATTAGGGCTTCGTCAGGTTTGCCACGTGAGAAAGCTGAGGCAAGTGCGGCTACATCAGAAATCAGAGGGAAGGGAGCGGGCGCAGGGTATTCGGGTGGCGATGGAAAGGGCTGCGATGCACATCATCGGGGTGCTCGCTTGGCATCAAGGGATTGAGGATCTCCACCACCTCTGCACCAGATCGCCCAGCACCCACAGACAACCCAGTCCGGTTTTCTAGGGAAAAAGCTCAAATCCCCTGTGAAGACCTAGACAAGACTCCTAGGATGGAGCAGTCAGTGGTTCCCATCTCTGGTCTTCCCCCGAGCTGCGCAGCATTATCCTAGTCAAGTCCTGGAGACTCCCGGTGGGGAGATGAGCAGGTACTCCTCGGTCTTGTGATGGGTGACACGAACACGATACAAGAAGGTGTAAAACTAGTTCACTGTGCAGTACATCTCACCCCCCCGGGGAGGACGAGGGAAAACACAACAGCAAAGATCTGACCATCTTTCAAGCCTGAGCTCTCCATTTAATGCTCCAGACAGCTCTGCGGTATCGTTTCTGAGGTGTGCGGTGTTTAGCTTATGGCTTTGTGTTTGATTCTGGAGCGCGCTCTCTATCACGCTTCTTTCTTGACTAACCTTGTCTCCCTCGCAGGAAATCGTCACCATCGTGGTGTTTGGGGTCGAATACTTTGTGAGGATCTGGGCGGCTGGCTGCTGCTGCCGATACCGGGGCTGGAGGGGAAGGTTAAAATTTGCCCGCAAGCCTTTCTGCGTCATCGGTAAGACCTGCCTCCCTGCGTGGGATTTCCCAAACCAAGCGCTTGCTTGCGCAGCGCTCCGGTTTCCTGCATGCATTTTTGGGGGTTGATCCTCATGGTCACCTTGAGAAGAGAAAGAGCAGAAAGGCAAAAGTCCTAGTCCATGGTTTTTGTTATTCTGCACGAGGCCCACCCTGTTTTCTGCAGACCTGGGAGCCGTCCCGTTGCCCTGCGTACCCCAGGCATCGCTGGCAGCCGCCCCCAGCCACGGAAAGGGGGTTTAGCTGGGAGAAGCTGAGCGTAGGAGCTGGGATCCTGCCATCCTGTGTCCAACCTCGACACGAAATTGCTCACAAGTCATTGAAACTCTCTATGTCTCGCTTTGCCTTCTCTGGTGCTGATGAGCTGCCTCACAAGGGAGTTAGGAGACTTAATTAATTCTTGTTTGTAAAGTGCTCGGCGATCCTCTTGTGAAAGGGGCCATCTGTGCACGGCGGTTATTTTTAACGGGGCAGGGAGTGGGCAGAAAGGCCATGCCATTCGCTGTGGAGCCTGCTTTCAGGTGCCTGGGAGCCGGCAATGGTCATAGGCAGGATTTTAGCTTATTCCACAGAAAAGCACTCCTATAAAATTTGCATAGAAAACCAGGGAAGAGGGAGGTTTTCAGAATCCTTGAATTTGGGATATATAAGGCGAGGCTCTTTTTTTCTTGGCTTTTCTTTGTCCGTGAGCACCCTGGCATTGCTGTGGTGGACCTCTAGGTTTTTATTCCCAATTTACACGGGGGGATTCTGGACAGCACTGTGTAACAGGCAGCTGCGGCTGATTAAAAAAGAGCATGCATTTTGCAAGGATTTGATGCAGTTTAGCAGTGTTAACACTGAATCATATCAGAATTCAGGCTTTGCAGTATTTGACACATTTTCTATGGGAATGATGAGCGTGAAGAAAGAAACTAGGATGTTCCCATAAGGTGTGTAGTGGCTCCTTTCAGCCAGGTTAAGATTTCTGCTGTGTCATAGAATCATNACTGACACAAGATGTCTTTCATGCACAGCCTTCTGCTGCCAGTGGCAGTAGGAATGCCATCCCTTCTGGTAGGGGTTCAGCAGCATTTCTTCAGCTTTCAATGCCCTCTCTTTGCGCAGACATCATGGTGCTGATCGCATCCATCGCCGTGCTGGCGGCGGGGTCCCAAGGGAACGTCTTTGCCACCTCGGCGCTCAGGAGTTTGAGGTTCCTGCAAATCCTGCGCATGATCCGCATGGACCGGCGGGGCGGCACCTGGAAGCTCCTGGGCTCTGTGGTCTACGCACACAGTAAGGTGAGCAAGCCCCAGGCAAGGACATTGCGTCGCTCTTCATGTTTCCTTCCACCGGAGACACCACTTCGGTTCAGTTCTCCACCCCAAACACCTCCCAGGCCTGGGGAGATTGGGAAGACATCGTAGAGGAACACGGGGAGCAATGCAAAGTGAGAGATGTGAGGTCCAATAGAGCCCTTCAAACAGAAGAGGAGAGAAAGGAGGGATGTTTAGATGTTTGCAGGGAATATCTTGAACATAGCGACCACCTGCACAGCTCATTTCAAAGAATGAGCAATTAGCCAGCAGCCTCGTTAAGCACAGGTGGTGTTGCGAGCTCTTTGTCTAGGATGCGCGCTTCAAAGCGGACGCGTTTCTGAACGCGCATCCTGCGAGCAGCAGCCTCTCGCAGACACAATTACTGTGCTGGGTTCCTCTTCCCAACATGAGATCACAGACCAGCCGCAGAACCGATCCCTGGTGTAAGGTACTTCAGCCATTCTCTGGTTTGGGAAGAGTTTGTTGATATTTTTTTTATTTCCTGCTGCTGAATTTATGAATTTAACATTTCTGCTGTTTCCTGCACTTTTTCCCCTGAAAAGCTTAGCCAGCTTATCCAGAACTGTAAAAAAATCATAGGGAATTCATGGGCCTCTTTTGTCCGCCCTTGTATTAACTTCATCCAAAACCAATTACTCCTGTGAATTCTGAATTAAAACTTCCCTGAAATTGGGGGATATTTTATCCAGACCCCAGCTTTGTAGCTCCTTCCCAGTTAGTGGAAGGGACCTGCCCTAAGCAGAGTCCCCAGGGATTTGAGGTTCCCATTTCAGTTTTAATCCCTCTTCTCTGGGCGGGAATACTTCTTTTTTTTTAGTCTCAGTTCCACATCTTGAAATAATGGAGCTATTAACACTCCCTTTCCTTCTCCGTTTGCTGTACGTGTTTAGATAATGGGGTCCTCAGGACGGGGATGTCCCCGTGTGCGTGGCAGGGCCACCACCGCTACATGGTCCCATTTCAAAAAACGGCATTACTGATCTCCAACCGAAGCCCCAAAGCCTAAACAAATGCAGCGGAAGTTCAGATCCAACTGCAAGCAAGTAACTCAGCTTTTGGAGATGAGCACCAGGATTGCAATTATTCTCTTCTATCCCTTAATGATCTTGCAGGAGCTGATTACTGCCTGGTATATTGGCTTCCTGTGCCTCATCCTGGCCTCTTTCCTGGTGTACTTGGCCGAGAAAGGAGAAAATGAGCACTTTGATACATACGCAGATGCACTCTGGTGGGGTCTGGTAAGTAATTTTCCTAGAACAGCTGCTGGTTATTAAAATGAAATGTCCATTAACCCTCCATCTTCTATCACTTATGTGAGGAATCGACTTACGGATTGCTTAGTTAACATTTTTATTAAATGGCTTCAAGCTACTCCATTTAGCTCTTTTTCTTAAATAAACCCCGTAGAAAATGTTAGGGCATTGCATTTCTTGAATTAGCTGGAGCTGCAAGGAAACTGGGAACTCACGTGTGCTCAATCGTGGGATTTAGCTCTATCACGACAGCAGAGGCAGGTCGGATAAAGACCCCACGCTGTGGGATACTTTGATCATCATTTTGACAAGTATTGCCGCCTTTTAATTATTTAAAATCATACTTGGGCAACACGCTGTTAAACACGCTGGAATAAATTTTATAAAATTAATAGGGTCTAAGTACCAGAAAGACTCCAGCTGAAAGCACTCCCCCTTCACATCTTTGCTGACAAAGGAGGAAAGGGCAATACTTTGTTTGCTCTGTGTGTGCGTGTGCATGTCAATTATTGGATTACTTGATTAACAAAGAGAGAATTATTGACGTTCTAATCTTCTTGCGTTATTGTTCTTCTGCTCCGACACTGCGGCGCTAGTTTGACCTTGATTACAAAGCATGTAATGAAAATCCCAGATCTGATCAAATCCCAATAACAGGCTTGGGGAGGAATCGGCTGATCAAGCAGCTCCTCTGGTCCAACAAAGGGAAAGAAGCAGTAAATTGCTTTTCAAGCCCCTTGGTTATGACAGAAAAATAAAAACAAAGTCCAATTTGACATAACTAGAAAATAAACAATAAGGAAAAAGTGACAGCCCAGATTAGAGCTCGGTCTCGGGAGAACCACGTGCAGATTTATCCCTCCGGCTTCCCAGGCCGGGAGCCTTTGGCAGAGGATCACCCGCCTCGTTTCAGGACGTGGAGGTGTGCCAGACTGAGAAGCTCAGAGTAAAATTTGAGCTTCGTTAAAATAAACAGGTTTTGTCATTGTCCAACTCACGGGCCCGGTACAGACAGATGTTGAGAGATGGGCAGAATAAATCAAATTTTAGGTTCAGAAACTCATCCCTTGGTCTGATCTTAGTGGATCCAATCCTTGGAGTTGTCTATATAAATTTTAAGAACTTGTAAACCAACTTTGCAGTGACTACGGAGAGAGCATTCCTTCGACTTTGTGTTTCAGTAAGGAAGAGCCATGTAGATGCATTTTCTAACCGCTTTGTCAAAATGGCAGCTAATTGATAGGGCTTTTAGTGGGTCCAATTAAACAGCGCTTTGGGATCGTACTCCATTTGTGTAAAAGTGATTTTATTCTAAGTTGAATGTGTGAGGTTTCCAAAGCCACATCAGCACGGTGCCAGCTCTGTCCGTGGAGGCTGTGGGATGGGGACAACTTTCCACTTGGCACAGGGACCGCTGGGGTCCTTGGGGCAGAAGTCTCAAAGAAGATGTTCCTAATCAGACCATCCCTCCTTGCCTTGCCCTGCCAGTCCTGGGCTCTCCAAGTCCTCTCAGGGGACACCCAACGTTTCCCACTAGTGATGTCCGTGGACTGAAGTGAGAAAATGCATCTTTTCCTGCAGTTTGGAGTTCAGGAGATTCTTTGTCTCCAACAAATCTCTCGGCCCCTTCCCCAAAACACGTGCAGCAGCTTGCCAGCACTCTCTTGGTGCATTGCAATAATACTGAAGAGCCAAAAAACCATCCCTAAATTAGGTTGTATGAAGGCCATAATTCATCCTGTCGGGCTAATATGCTGTTTTTAAACAGGAAGGGAGACCGGCTAATAGGCACTGCTGGGAAAATTAGGAATAAACAGCATCAGATATCTTCATGCATGCAAATAACCCTGCCTTCTTTCATGAGATGCCAAAAGGGAGTTTGGGGAAACTGTGCCGGTTTGCTTCCCCTGCCGAAGGCGCAACCCCGTCTCCCGGGGGAGGCTCCGAGCTGCCGCAAGCCTCTGCACCAGATGGCAGCTCGCTCTGTGTCAGCAAAAGGCACGAAAATACTCCCGACTGGCGTGAAAACTCAGTGTGCGGAGGAGGGAGGGTGTCGGGGCATCGCTGCTCCCCACAGAGGTGCCCATCCCAAGAAGCCCGGGGTCCTCCCGGCTGCCCGAGCTGCACTTGCTCAGCTCAGGGCACGTGGTTCCTGGCTCCTCCACGTCCCGCTCAGGTGTTGGGGGAGTTTTGGCCGTGTTGGTTTAGTTTTCAGGCTGTCTGACCGAGGGCTGTGCGGTGATCTCCTCCCTGCAGATTACTCTCACCACCATCGGCTACGGGGACAAGTACCCGCAGACCTGGAACGGGCGGCTGCTGGCGGCTACGTTCACGCTCATCGGCGTCTCCTTCTTCGCCCTTCCTGCCGTAAGCGGGGGCTGCGGCGTCTCGCTGGGGGGGGCTGAGCTGGGCTGCGCTTTGTCCCCGGCCCCTGGAGCTGGTGGCAACGCAACGGCTACGTCCAGCGGTGCGATGCACCCAGGGACCTCCCGACTGCCACCGCTCTGTGGCTTTTGCGTCAAAAAAAATAAAGGGGAGAAGAAGGGAAACCATGTCTGAATGCTCGGGCACAATGTGTATGAGTGAAGGGGATGGAAACTCTAGGTTTGGCACTGCACAAATATTTAAGTGAAACCATTTTTGTTTTTTTCCTGCAAAGGGCTGTTCCTGGGGGTGATTATGCCATTTCAGCAAATTACCCCGTCCCTTTCGCGGTGCGTTTCTGTGTGTTGCATGGATCTGATTTTCTCCTATGGGGATAATTTGCTGAACACCAGCACGGTGTGGTTATTTTGTATTTTATCAGCCGGCTGGAGGTAGTTTGGTAAAAGCAGCAATTCCAGTGAGTGCCAGCAAAGTCCGTTCCCCACTGCTGCCTCTTCATGGGGAGTGTGTCTGCCAGGGCTGCCTTGGATGGAGGCTTCTCCTTCCTTCCCCTGTACACTTCAAGCAAAAAATGAGCCAGAACAAACCTTTGGAGGGAAAATTGGCTGCGACTTCTTAGTGAAAACCTAGCTAATGCCTTGCTAACTGCAAATTTTCATTCTCTTCCCCAGGGCATCTTGGGTTCGGGGTTTGCTCTGAAGGTTCAAGAGCAGCATCGACAAAAACACTTTGAGAAGAGGCGAAATCCAGCAGCGGGCCTGATTCAGGTGAGGATCACATCCGAGGAGCCTCGGGGTTACATTGTCCTGATTTTGGGAGGTTTAATAGACTTTTAGAAGTTGGGGAGGAAACGGGCAGGTGAAAAATGGGGCCGTGTGTGTGAGGTGTGAGACAGCAGCTGGTGACTGGTCTTGTCTGGGAATAAATGCCAGGAAATCAGCCATGGGAAAATAGCATATGTGGTAGGCAATCTGGGGGAGAAAAGGAACAAAATCCAGCCCAGCGCAGCAAGACAAATGCATTAGGACAGTCTGTTTTCACCAAACTTTTTTCTTCCCCCCCAAAGAGAATATTTATACTGATATAAATTTACAATTGGGAGCATTTTCTTCATGATAACAGATGTCTGCGCAGAAGGCTGGCCTTGATGATTTGAAATTAGAGTCATTTGACATTCCCCTGCTCCTCTCTCTCCAAATTTTTAACTCCCTAATGAGTAACAACACCCGTTTGATAGCTGAGCTCACCCTGAGCGAGTGCCTGGTACCCACAGCACTTTTAGCTGGGCTTGCGTGGTCAGGAGAATCATGGCACCCCCTCAAATTTGTCATGTATCAAATCAAGGAAAAGGCAAAATGTTGGACCCATCGCACGAGGGAGAACTCGGTGGTGGCTGAGGTTTATAAAACCGAGGGTAGACCTGGCCATGCCTGGGTCCACCATCTCACTGTGTCTCCTCCGCAGGCGGCTTGGAGATTTTATGCCACCAACCTGTCCCGGACGGACCTGCACTCCACCTGGCAGTACTACGAACGCACCGTCACCGTCCCCATGTACAGGTACCTCCTCCTCAACCTCCCTCTTCCTCTGCCTTCCTCGTGATGCCACTGTCTCCATATTTATTTTTGTTATCTGGATATATATTTTTGTTTGTTTATTTACATTTTTTAGGTTGAAAAAGTTGATTTCAAGAGCTCTTAAGGGCTGGCATATGCTTTTTTCTTTTGGACTTTTTTTGCTTTGTTTTTTTTTGTGTGTTTCTTTGACTTGATTTTAATTTCCCTGTTTTTTTTTTTTCTTTTTCTTTTCGTGTCTGTGTGTACGTGCTCTTCTTTTCACCTTTATTTCTCCACGTCCACTGGTAGTTGCATTGTGTTGTGACAGTTGCTGTGCCCAGGTGTGAAGACCTCCCTCCCGAGCTGCCCTGGATCGTAGGTAAATGCCACCCTCCTTGCGCCCTTGCCTGGGCTCTCCTTGCTGCTCCAGCTGGTCTCTGATGGTCCTTCTGCCTTTCAGCAAATTTCTATCCCTCCTTTGACTGGCCCAGCTCTCTCCCCAGGTGCATTTGCCCTGGGTCCCCCTTGCCTTTCCTTCTTTTTTCTCTAAGAGGAGGAAAACCAAATCAGGATTCAGTGAGCATTTTCCCATTTCTTGCATTTCATTTATCCATCACGGTCTGTTGACACGAGTAGGGAAGGATGGCGGAGCCGTGATGGATGATGCTGATAAAGCACCGCTGTGTTTTAGCAGCATCCATCTGGCTTGCTTTAAGGAGAGGTAACTTGTCATCATACCCAGGCAGCCTCTTCAGCTGAAACGACGCAGGTCAGAGCAGTGCTGTGGGAATCCACAGCTTTCTTGGGATTTGGAGCTTCATGGAGATGGGGACAGAGTCCCCTGCCATGCCTCGCTGCCCTCTGGGACGTGGGGAAGCGCTGCATCCCCCGTGTCACTCCCGGGGTTGGTGGCATCGAGGAGGCTTCCCCAGAAGCTAAAATGCAAAGCGTTGCCGTTCATTTTATATGTCACACTGCATCGCGGGCAGGGCCGTGCAGCCCTTTCTGGCATGTTTTTAGGGGCTAGCCAGATCTCTTTGGGTTTGTACAGGAGCTGGATGTGTTGGTTAGATATTCCCGTAGCTTCGCGGGGTTTTGTTGCGTCTGATGGGGCTCCCTGTGCCCCATCTCCCTGCTCCCAAGCAGGGCTGTGGTCCAGCACCAGGTTGTGCCACTGCAGGTGTGAATCCCTTTGCGTTTTCCCATGTTACTGGTGCCTTTTAGCCCTCGGGCAGACAATCTGGATATATTTCCTAGGGTAAGCATTAGCTTGTATTTGAAACACAGCAACCAGCCTGTTAAACCATCTTAAAAACCTGTTGGAAGTCACGTTGTCATGGTCAGTAAGTTTTTATTGGATTCATTCCCAGTGTGTGTCTGATCGGTTGCTTTTTCCCTAGAGATTTATGAACCGACTTCAAGATTTTGCTTAAAAAAATCCCAAACCAACAACTCAACAAAACAGAACGAAACTGTTTTCCAATAGCATTAAGCCACCGCCCATCGAAACTCTCCCTCCCAGTATTTGACCTTCTCGCTGTACATTTGCGGCACTGGCAGAGATCAGCTACTGGAGAGGATGAGGACCGGAGCCTGGTCCAAAGTCCGCTGCAAAACGCAGAAAGGCAGGAGCTGCTTTCAGTGGACTTTGTCAGGTTTTACTGCTGTTTGAAAGACTGAACTTACCACGCAGCCAGACATACAGTAACACCCTTTTGCCTGGGGACATACTGGGGTAATTCCTTGCTGCTTAATCTGCTTGTTAAAACCTGTATTTCCCATGGAGCTAATACACGGAAGAAAACTGAGCTAAAGAGCTCTAGGAGAGGCTAAATAAAAACTTTGGGGAGGAGAAAGAGCAAAAAATGCAGTTTAGTGAAAAGCCCAGCTATCTTGAATAAAAAGGTAAGAAGTTGTAGCAGGATCGCAGCAGTTTTGCTGGCTGATGCTGCCGGTGCTGCTCCCAACGCTGGCCCCAAGCAGCAGCATCACCCTGGGCTTCCCTGGACACAGGATTCTGCTCTCCCAGCTTCACCCTTAAATCCCAACTCCTGTCTGTGCACAGGCGAAGTGAACATCACCTGGGAGAGCGAGCTGTGGGTGCACCAGTGGATTCAGTCAAATTGAATTTTTTACCAAAAAAGCAGTGAACCTCTTTTGAATGTATTTTGGATGCAGTCGGATAAATTAATTGGGAAAAAAAAAATTATATTAAAAAAAAAGGGGGGGGTAACTGTATGTTCTGGTTGCAGCTTCCATCACTCACACTGTCCATCCATCCTCGTCTACCCACTTCACTAAGCCGGCTGGCGGGCGCTGTGCTGGTGCAGCCTCAGCGGCACGTCAAGCCCAGCGCCACGTGAAGGCACTGGCTGCCGACATGCGGCTGACAGGGGGTTAGGAAGTGGGTTGGAGGAACACAATATCCCCGTCTCCCTCCCGGGTGCCTGGGGGTGATCTGCAGTCACCGCCACCTTGGCACCCTTTCTGCTCAACACTGGGCTGATTACTGCTCGTAGCAGGAGCCCTGTGACTTGAGCTCACCCGTCTTCCCAAGGCATCTCCGAAAAGGCTGGCTGCTTGGTGTGAGAAAATTGTTACCCATGCCTTGGAGGAGTTCACGTGTCTCCAGAATCACTCAAATCGCTGCAGTAGAGCTAGTCTCACTTGTTTGGGGGAAAATATGGTGGCCTCTGAGTAGCTTAGATTTCATCTTTAAATTCAAAATGTGGTAGAACCAAATCTGAAATATGCCCAAGGCTCCCGTTCGTGCAGGTACGGTTTGGGCTTGTAATGCATGCGTAGCTTGCTGTGTCCAGACATCGTAACCTGTAGTGCATCAGCCACTGATGCACTGAAAGAAAAAATCTACTCTTTATTGTCACTCGTGAGAACAAGGTCTTGATCTCAACTACATCCACGTATTGGTCTTCACTGAAAAAACCCCACCATGCCCAAGTCAGCAGCCCAGCCCAAGGAGTCCCTGGCTGATGGGACCGAGGGCTGTGGACATCTCATGAAAGGTCTCTCGGAGGCTCCCACATTTTCCCCGCTCCGTGGTGCCCATTTGCTTTCGGAGCAAGGTGCCAGCCGCCTGTCCCCAAGGGTGACGCGGGTGCGCGGTGGTTTCTGAGCTGGCTGCAGCGGGATTGAGCTCAGCCCTCACTCCCCTGCTCACCTCTAAGCCTGGTCCAGCGCAGCTGCTCCTGGGGGTACACTGCGTTCATATGCTAATTTTCTTTATCCTGTTTCTTTTCCCCTTTCCTCCACCCCCACCTTCCCCCCCCTGTTTTTCTTTCTCTTATCACTTTGGTTTTCTTTGGTGAAAACACTTGAAAAGCACGCAAACGCAAACGTACGGTGCCTCCAGGTATGAAGTGCATGTGACTCTGAAACTGTGTGTCATGTCACTCCTTGTTCTTCGTTTGGGACTGTAACATGCAAAGCCTTTAATTAAAAAAAAAAAAAAAGAAACCTCTGAAGATCAGTTTTTTCCAAAGGAATGAGTGAAAGCCCAAACCAGACTCCCCATCCTGCTGCCTGCAGACTAACTCCATGCACCTCCATGTACATTTTGGCTATTGGTACACACAAGTGTTGGGAAACTGTCTGCCAAAATGATGATTTAAGGAAGGAGAATGGGAGGGTGCTTGATAAGCCTGCTTTTTAAAGGATGATTTCTTGATGATTTCTTGATGATCTTACCAACCTCCTCCAATTCCATACAACACTTAACAAGAAAACTTCCTTGTTCGTACTTCCATTTTCCCTCTGCCATCGCTCCTGCCTGTTCCCCTCTCTCCAGCCCTCTTTTCCCATCCTTCATTGTGTCATTTATCTCACTTCATGCTGTAGGAGCTGTGCCCACCAGGTAACGCTAGGTTTGCTGAGTCTGCTGGTGTGGTGGCCCCGTGGGACGCATCAGTGGTGGCACAGAATAAAATCACAGTAGCAGCTGTGCTGCTTTTGAGGACAACGTCTGGAGGAGAGAGAGATCTGGAATGCTAAACTGAAATGATCATTCATCTCTTCTAGTCTGATTTTTGGGAAGGGGATGTCTCATCTCAACAGGACGTCTCATCGCCCAGCACTCCTGCCATTTCAGTTTTTTCTTCCATGACTGACCTAGAGCCAGGCATTTACCAGCCGCAGTTATTCAATCTGGGATTTAACCTTTTGGGATCAATCCAAATGCAAAGACCTGTATATGGCTGTGTAAGATTTATGATAAATTATATTATCTCAGGTTCTGCAGAAAAGAGTAGATTCTCAGATCACAGGCATATTTTATATGAGGTGGGTATCTGAAGGTATAGTCAAGTCAATATTTTAAGATGGGGAGTAAATGGCTTGCATTTCAAGACTGTGGGCCAAGCTCTGTTTTTAGAGTAGTTTAAATCCTCACTAGATGCATTAATGCTGTTATAGCTGATGTGATTTAGTGCCTATTTCCAAACCTGGTTGAGTTTTCACAGATGCAAGTTTTACAGCCTTAGTAAATCACACTTACAACTTCGTGTGCTTAATTTATAGCAAATCACATCAATGAATTGCAAGTATAATATTATGAATGCATTTTCCTGTTGTGCTGAACAACAGCCTATTTTGAGACTCTGACATTTTTCTACTGCTGGGAGTGAAATAAGAATGTGCCACTTCCATCCCATTTCTTATAATAAAATATAAGTTTCATAAATGTTCTCAATTATGAAAAATAGCTTAGGCTGGAGACATAAAGTCACGCTTAGAGTAAAAATTGGCTCCTCATAGGAACTCCAACACAGCATGGAGACTCATTTAAGTGCCCATCCCATTCCAGTACCCATCTCCTTGTCACCCTCTTCCTAATTGTTCATACTGGGGCTGTACAAAAAAATCATCGTCTCTGCGTGCGTGTCGTGGTGCGCGCCTCTCTGTGTATGCTCCCACCCACTGTTGTGTGCTGCTGCCCTCCTCGTGTTGTGGGTTTTTGATGATGTCCTGGCTGGAGGCATGGTATCCCTACTGTCCCCAGATGCTTGAACGTTATCTGTGCTACCAGGAATAGCAAATTTGCCTTCCCTTTGGATGGGGGGAGCCGGCACCTGGGGTTAGTGTGGCGTTTCTCTGTGCTGAACTGGGAGGGGTGATGCTGTAGGTACCGCTGGGTCCACTGCAGCAGCTGGCGACTCTGAAGTGTTGCTGCGGCGGGTGGCATGAGCTCTGTGTGTTCCTGTGGCGTGCAGATCTTCTCACCTAGCTCCCCTTTAACCGAAACATGCTTCCCTTGCTAACAAGTGACACACGGACCAGGAGGAGAGAGAGAAAACATGAGACGCCCCAGCCGGAGGTCCTCCCTCCATGTCTCTGGAGGACACGGTGGCACCTGCGTCACCTGTCCCCTGGGCACACACACTGCTGCAGGGTGCCCAACATCCAGCATTTTATAGCAAAGCTCAGTTAAAGTGCTCTGCAGAGCCCTGCCTTTTCTTTGAGGTTCTGGTGAAATAGTGCAATGCAGTAGCTGTTCCCCAGGCTGCTCTTGTAATGCCAGGTTAGGCTGAGCATTCAATTCCGATTAAATTTTGAGTCAGGTACATTCCTGAGTTTACACCCATTTTTAATAGTTACTGTTTCAGTAAAACATTGTTTTTTCCAGCACACGTGTTCCAGGCCCATCACCCTACCACAGAAATGGTGAATTTCTGTCTTTGCTTGGGTGCCTTTACCTTTGCATGGAAGCATCTGTGGTGGCCAAGAGATCGCCACCTTCAGCACGGTGTCACCTTGTGTTATGGGCTAATGCAAAAGCAGCTCCTTTGGGATCCTGAATCCTTCAATCTAGTGAGCTAATGAGCTCTTCAGCGCTGAGACTTGAGCTAATGAGCTCTTCAGCATTGGTGGGAGCTGCCCTGGATTTGCGATCCCAGCTGGAGGAAGCGGGGCTGTTGTCCTATGTTCTGCTGGCTATGGACCCACCACGGAACAGTTGTGCACCCTTTGTTAACTGCTAAGTACACTTTGTGCTTGATTTTAAGCACCACTTTCTCTCATCTCGGAACAAATCTGCAAACCCTACGGTGGGTTTGAATGGAGGTGACAGCCCAGCACTCCTGCACTGCTCCACTGCACCACAGCCAGCTTCTTCCCGACGTCTTGAGTGAAGAGGATCATTAATTCATCAGATCAGGATGTGCTCTTCTCTGGATGGAAGCGAACAGAGCCGGACTGGGGAGCTGAGCCAAAATTTTTAGGCCTATTTTTATTCTTTTCTCCATACTTAGGATTGGAAAATTTTCTGATTGCCTCAATCTTGTGAACACCAAATCTGCTCTGCTGAACAACTGTGGTTTTGAGGATGAGTTTTGTGCATGCAGAGGAGAGGCTTTTCCGGTTGGTTTTTTTTTCAGTTAAAGGAAAACTGTGAAACTATTGGTCTCATAATGGCTGAAAAAACGTGGGCATAGTATCTCTGCCTTATTTTACAGTAAGCAACAGCCCATTTCTTACTGCACCTCAGCTGAGACCAGTCTGTTAGCGGAGTGCAAGCACTTGCACCCCTTTCCTTTGAGTCCTAAGTTGCGGTTTGGGGACAGTTTGAGTAGGTCCTTCTTTCGTTAAAACCTATGTGGTTAATTTTTCAGCGAAGCCATAAGTATACACGCTGCCTGGGGGTTGTGACTCTTTGGGCTGTGGCCCCAACCGCAGAGACGCAGGCAGCTGCAACCCGCCAGCAGCCCCCATCCTCCCCTTCATCCCTGCAGTGGTGCATCCTCCTCCTCGCTTGTCACAAGCGCGGCCGGAGGCGGCTGCTGGGTGACTTTGCACCCTCTGGGCACTGCGATGGCATGTGGCACTTGGACAGTTTGACAAGGGCACGCTGGTGGCCCAGAAAGGAGTTTGCAGCGAGCCATGGGATGAGCCCCATTGGCCTTGACCCCAAATGCAGCGTCCCCAAGCGCGCTTTTAAGTAGATGCGGCTCTTTCCAACCGTGCGGAGCGTTCTCCACCTCCCCCCAGCTCACATCTTTCTTGGTTGAAAACCTGACATGAATATCAACTTTAAATATTTATGGAGCAAGCCCCAGTCTCCCCTGGTCTGAGGGAAGAAACCAAAAGTGGATGTGGGAGCTCATTCGATGGCTTTTAGCACAAAAGCAGGATAGGCGACAGGGTGTTTGGTTTTTTTTTTTTAATTATTAACCAGGATTCCCATTGTCAGGTTCTTTTTCCTCCTGAGAAAGGAAGGAAACCCCTGGTTCCTAGGAGGCAATGATATATGGTTTTGCCTCATCTGGGGGCAAAACCTGACATGGACAGTAGGGAATTGGTTAAACTTGACCCTGGAGCTCACTGCTGCTTCTCCTGGGATGCTCCTAGCCTCGTGTCCCTAACTCCTCTGTCCCACAAGCTGCTCCTTCCCATGCCTCCCCACATTCCCAAGAGCAGCAGGGTTGAGTTTTCCCATTTGCCTCCTAAACTGGAGCTTCTCTCCACCTAATAGACAGCCAAAGCGCTGGGCTCCAAACATAGCAATGCCAACCGCTAGACTAGAGGTGGTGAAACAGCTCTTCTGCCAAAACACGGCCATGCTGCTCAGAAACCCTGGCAGCCGCTTGGTTTTTTGGGAGGTTCGAAATCCGGTGGTGCAGCCAAGTTTCTCTCTCTCTCTTGCTGTCACACTCTCTCTTCCCCCGCCGCTCTGCCTTAGGACACTGTTGGAAGTAGCAGCCAAAGCCCTCTCCATCCTTCCCGAGCTGTCCCCCGGTTGCAGTTGGTGGCACAAAGCTGATTCTAGTTGAAAGGATGGGGCAGTGGGGGGAATTTCCAAGACAGGAGGCTCTGAAATCATCTCTGCCTGAATATTAATGGTCTTTATTTTCTCCCTCTAGACTCATCCCTCCTCTGAACCAGCTGGAGCTCCTGAGGAACCTGAAGAGCAAATCAGGACTGACATTCAGGTTAGCAGCAGAGTTAAGAGGGCTTGGAAAGCACACACTTTGCAACCTGATTATTTTTTTTTTCCTTTTTTTTTCTTTTGTTTTTTTTTTCCTTCCTGCCTTTTGCATATGGACAGCCTTAAAGATGTGAGAGGTTTTGGCAGCTGGTCCCCCATGGGTCGTTCAGTGACCTCTTCCCTGTCCCTCTCCCATGCTGTACATGAATTTCTTCAGCCTAACTTGGCTCTGGGGTAATATTACAGTGCTTGGCTGAAAATGCAGTCACATTTTCAAAGGGTCTGATGAAGGTAGTGTTCCCAGTTTTCTTCTGACCTTTGTGCTCTTCACCACCCTCAGAGGAGACTCAGGCCCACAATGTGTTAATTAATTCCCCGTTCCCTCCAGCCTCCCCCAAGAGCAGGCGAGGTCGTAGCGGTGAAAAATTTTTGCTAAATCTGCTGTGGCAAGCTATACATGATTGCCCCAGAAGGCCAGGAGTCCTGCAGCTTAAATGTATGCTTGGGAGGGGTAATTCTTGGTTTTTTAAGCAGGCGAGGTTGCCCCTTTTGGTGAATGGGGAGTGTGCAGACCCCAGGAGGGATGGAGAGATGCTGGCCATGCCGGTGGGCATTGGGGCCAGCTGGGACGGGGTGGGAGAGGACCTGCCCCTGTGTCTCTGCAGAGAGTGGAGATCTGCAGACCCATGGGTCAGACTTTAAAACGTATTTGAGCTAGCGACTGAGGCTGGGCTTCCAAGCTTGTCTGAGCGAGGAGCAGAGGGTGGAGGGGCATTTTTTTAGTCTCCCCACGCTGCTGCCCTCAGCCTAAGGCAGAGGGCTCGGGGTCTGGGCAGATCTCGGTGTCGCAGCGGTCACTGCTGGGAGGAGCAGGGCCAGGGCTGGGACAGCATCACGCTCAGAGGCAATGGAGCTCCTTCTGCCCAGGTCTTCTCGCAGTCTGGTTTGTCCCTTAGACTGTGGTGTTAGGGGAGGCAGACCCTTATCCGCTGAGAAACACAGTCTGCTCCCTCTCTTGTGGGGCTGCAGGGGCACGGTTGCTTTGGGGTCCCAGATTAAATGTGATTTCCCAGTGTGAAGAACCTGTGAATCAGAGCAGTTGAAGGCAGAGCAGGTTTTCCTCATTGCCGGAGGGAAATGCTGCCAAGATGCCTGGTCAGTGAAGGTGAGATTTTTTTTTTTTTTTTCAGTGTGGCCTTAGCTTGGCCAGCAGTGTGATGCCTGCCCTGTTGCAGGCGTTCAGCTCGCTTTGTCCTCAATGTCAGCAATTTTTCAGGGCAATCAAGTGGTTTGGGATCTCAGTAGGAAACAGCACACAAAAATTGTGGTGTCCCACTCCCTCCACGTAGCCTTTGCCAAAGTAGCTGCCAAAGGCTTTGGAGGCAGAAACCCCACCTGGGGTGTCAGGGTGTCAGGTTGGGGTCCGTGCTCCTGCCCACCCATGTCCCCCTCCCAGCACCACGCGTTAGCACTGCGGTGTGAAGCCGTGCATCGAGAGATCTGACATGAGCTCTGTCCTAATGGCCAGGAAGGGAAATCAAACACACCAGGGTCACGGGAGCCGTTCAAATCCTTCCCTATGTGCAGAAACAACTTGGGACGGTGCATTTCCGAAGGAAGGGGGCCGCCCCCTGAGCCCACAGAAGTCCTCCTGTGCTCACACAAATCACACGACCGTCAGGTGTCTCAGTCATCCCTAGGCACAAGGATGGGTTGGGAAAAACTCTTTGACCCTGTGCGTTATATGTGTCTTCTCTGAGGTTGTGTGAGTCTCCAGTGATCTTCTGTCCGGGCCAGAAACTCCAGGAATTAAGTGCTCCTTTCCCTTTCTTCTGTCCACAACTTCCACTTAGTTGTATTGTTTGGTATTGTCCTTTCGTTATGTTTTAACAGTGAAGCAGCAACATCTTTTGCCACCTGACACCATGCTAATGTACTATTGCTTCTGTTTAAAGGAAAGAGCAGCAGCCCGAACCATCGCCAAGGTCTGTATCGCTGCCACCACGCCATTCCCATGCATTACCCGTAGATTTCTATGTACGTGTGTGCGTGTGTGTACCATGTCGTGGCACCATCGAGGGAAGCATTCTAGGTATTAACGTGCTTTTTCTGTGCTGTGGCAGTCCGATGTATCTACGTGTATGCTGGACCTTAAATCAGATCTTCCTTCCAGTCTGCCTCGGGCTGTAGCTGCGAGGAGAGCGAGGCGCTGGGGGCTAGGGAGAGCGGTGGGCAGCACGGACAGAGCTGGCAGTGACAGCAGGGCTTTGGTTTATGCTGCTTTTTTTTCTTTTTGTTGCTGGAGTCGTAGCTGAAACAGTATGACACAGGCTCAGTGAGTGCTGCTGGGTAGGCGATGCTCCGCCTATGTCTCCATCACCCAACGCCGTGCCAGGCGGAGGTGACACGGGAACACGAAGCCATCACCATGTCACCGAATTAGCAACTTCTCCTGAGCTCCTCTCGCTGCAGGGGACTGCAGGGGCTGCGTGGACCTGCTGCTCCGTGGGACACAGGAGGGCTCTCTGACGTGGCACGACGTTGCATGGCAGAGACACCCTTTCTCCACCCCGTTCCCTTTGGCCTCACCACCTCTGGATGAAGCACGGTCCCTGCTCCGTCTTCCCTCCACGCCTCGAGTCCACTGTGCAGAGCGAGCGCAGCCGGGCGCCCTCTGAGACGTGGCGAGCACCTTCCAAGGCCAGCCGTAAATCTCACCTACGGGAGAGCTTTTCTCTATTCACATGTCCCAGGGAAAGCAACAGGGCTGGTATTTGGGATACTTTCAGGATACTTTTCATCCCCTTAGAAGTATTTAATTCTGGGAGTTTTTTTCCTATATTTTCCCAGTTCTTTTATGAAGTAATTCTGGGACTGAATCTCATTTTTTTCCTTGGGAGGCAAGATGCAAAACTGATGATCTGTGGTGACCACCTGCTTGGCTTTCAGATCTTCCAACTCATAGCTCAAAACATAGCTTACAGCCTAAATATTGTAAACACTGAGTGTGTTTTTCAGAAATAGAATTAGAAAGTTACATTTGCAGATGTAACTTTCTGCTGTGCTTTTTAGCTTATAAGAGGCCAGAAATTAATTTTTCCCTGGCATAAAATCCAACCAAAGATGTCTGGGTAGATACAGTGCTGACTAAAGGGAGGAAAATTTCATCCTTCCTTCCTTCCCCGCCCCCTCCTTTTTTCTGTCTTTCATTTGAGCTTTTCTTTGCAAGCAGAACCTCCGTAGCACTCCATCCACTTTCCTGCCAATTAAACCAAATCTCCAAGATCATGTTTCAACTATCCAGATTTTTTTTTTTTTTTCCTACTTAGGGTCTCAGCCTGTGTAGCTAGAGCGAAGGCAGCCTCCATCCAGCTTTATTGAAGCAGGGAGCATCACCTGGGAAGTGCTCTCTGGGAGCAGACCAGGGCTGAAATCTTGGCTACCCGCCTGTGGCATCAGGAGGGTCAGCGTTCATCCCAGGGGCCTGGCTGCTCCGCTGCCCTGTCTCAGCCAGTGACGTGCTTTGGATGCATCAAAGGGTAAATCTACATTTCTCACATAAATTTCTACATTGCACAGGCATTTGACTGTGCAATGAGACAAAATCTCTCTTCAATCCGATTGGCTCCAGAGCCGAGGAAGTCTGAGGACCGATGGTCCCTCGTAGGGTCACGCCAGCCAGCATCCCTGCAACCGCAGGCACTGGTCTTATTTCTGAGGCACTAGTCTTATTTCTTATTTTTGAATCTCAGTCCTGTCTTGCAGGGTTCATTTTCACCAGTTAAAACACTAGGTTGGGTATAATATTTCTTTGTAGAGGTTGCAGTTTTTCCCTGTTCATTTTCTACATTGCCTTCTTAATCTTATGTCATAGGAGTAAAAATAGCCTTTCTCTGCCCTTTTTCAGAGTATTTTTTACTATAATTAGCTCCTTCATCAGGGTTATTTCCAAATGCTGCTTTCCTGCTCCTGTAGTGTATCTGTCTCTTGTGACACTGATGGGTTTTGTTGCCCTCTGTTGTAAGATGCTAAACCTGAGCCCAGGAGTGCTTAAGCTGAGGGTCTGCAGCTACCGTGTATATGGCGTTAGAGTACTTTCCATATGGTTTAGTTCAGCTGCCATAGCAGAACCAAAGCTCTTTCCTTCTGTGTTTTGTTAGAGCGATATCCATTCTACCTGCTCCCACTGCCCTTGTTCGTCTGATGACGTCTCAGACCTCAGGAAGGAATTTTGCACAGTAGTCCCCATGTTCAGGGGGCTCCAAATCACCTATTTTTTCCTACTTTTCTGAAGTTTCTGGATCTTTTACATTCACATCCCAAATCTCCCACCCACTTTAATTTCCAACAGCCTCCCAGTGCTGCTCCGTGTGTCATCCTGCCCTTAGAAAAGAAAAGTTGTTCTGTTCCTCAGCCCACCCGACAGTTAATCCTCCAGCTGTGGTCTGTCGCTGATGACTGTTTCGCTTAGGAAACGCCTCGGGATGAATCGTCTCTCATAGCAGACCCCAGCACCACTGTTACTGCTTCAGCTGGTACAGGATTTGCCACTTTCCATTTCCATCGATGTAAGGGAACACACATCTCATCTGGAGATAGCTGGATCTTCCTCCCCTTGTAGTTATGTGTAGGGAGTGGCTGATGTCCTACATCCCTCTTTCCATAACTGATAACCACAAAGTCCTTACAGCAAACAGAACAGAAATGGCTTTTTCACTATTTTCCAACTCAATATATTTTAAGTTAGAGGAGGGATGCTGGCACGGCTCGTGGGAACGCGCTGCGCAAGACGAAGATTGCCTTGCGAGGTCAGGCACATCCCCAGCGCCCACCCGCGCGCCGGGCGGCTGTCGGGGTCTTGCCCACGCTGCCCGCTGACTGCGGAGCTGCCGTAGCCGGGCTGATTTCTGCCGCGATGGCACTCAGAGAGCTGCTGCCTGGGGTGGGAGGACACGGGGAGGCGATGGGGTTAGTGTGGTGGAGGTTCGGGGTCACCTGGAATTACTTGGATGGCTTTTGATTTGGTCTTGGCTTAAAATGGGACAGCCGATCTGAGAGACAGGTTACGTCCTTTCTCTATCGCTTCTGTTTTGTTTTTCACCGCGAGCTTGTCTGCATCCATCTATGAGCGAGTGCCGGGAAGCTGTGTGCTGGGCGGGGGGACCGCAGCTCGCCTCCCCGTGACGTGGAGCCCAGGCTGTGATGAGCAGAAAAGATGCTGGCCTTTTTCTACATGCTACGTACCTCTTCCCCCTTTTTATTTTCCTCCCTATTTAAAAACTGCTTACAGAGCCTCCTCTGTTGCCCATCGCTTTGGGTGCTGTGTCCACCCTACCTTCTGCCTTGGCCATCTGCCCTTCCCTGGGCTGGCGGCTGCTGCAGGAGCAGTTCGCACCGATCACACCTCCGAGACCACGCTGCTCTCGTCCAGGGTCCAAGATGAGTCCTCTCTGCCTCATAACAGCAGGGAGGGAGGGCTGCTCTGTGGTGGGGCTTTTCTCACCCCTCCTGCGGCAGAAAGGCAGCGAATCAGAGTGGTAACGGGGTTTGATTACTCCTACATTAATCAGGCTGGAAATTCGCTGTGGCATCTGGTCTCTGTTTATTTTGTCTTTTGATTGTAATGTCAAAAAGACAAACATATGGTTAGCCAGGACTACGCAGGCTCCTATATGAAATGTGTGCTTCAGATGCTCTTTAACAGATGGTTTGATAACCATCTGAAGGCATCCATGACCACATTTCTTCCTCTTGTGTTTTCCAAAATACGATTGGGTGAAAAACTTAACGAACCAAGTGGTCATAATAATACATCAATATCAGAGAAAAAGAAACAGAAGGATTCCAGGGAACTGGGATGCTAAAACTCAGATTACTTTGTCCAGCATGAGTTCAGTCCTGTAGGTAATGAGAGGAACCTCTTTGGAAGGTTGTCCTCAGCTGTGGTTTGTCCTTGACCCTAATGAACTCAGCAAGACCTTGGCCGTTATATTGGGTGAGTGCTGGGCTGGGCCACCTTGTAATGTGTGTGTGTTTCTGTGCTTATATCTATCTATATATCCATGTATGTATATGTCTGTCTGAGATACACACGACGTTAATATCTCTGTTCAGGGTGTGATTAAGGCTTTTGTACGCACCGGAGGATGCCTTTGGTTGACTCAGTGGGCCCCTGCTCATCCAGCCCGGGGTGTCCCAGGTGTCCCTAACCGCTACTGCCCATGGAAACCGGTGTCAATGACAGGAGCCCGATGGGCCCTGTTAGCTTGGGTTGGCGTTTGACCTTCTAAACTGGTGTCAGAGACTCATGCTGGGACTGACAGTAATCTGGAAATAATCAGTTGCCTTTAGGGGAGCGGATTATTTGCACAGAAGGGACTGCATCTTTCCGTAGGGATTGCAGAGGAGACTAAGAGGAGAGTAACCCACGTGTCTCCCTGAGGCTCTGCATGCTGAATATCCCACTCCCACGCCGCGATGCTCAGACCCCAGCTCCAGAACAGCCCTGGTACCACCACCGGTCCCCGGGGCTCCCTGGGGATGCGGGGTCCCATTGCGGGTGCCTAAGGAGTCCCCAGGATGCAGAGGGTGGTGTCGGCTGAGCTTGCATGGGATGCCGCGAAGCAGAAAGAATTCCTGCAAATTCCTTCTGTGCGTGCCCGTGAGCTCCTCCGATTGCCGAGTTCAAGTGTAATACGAGGTTGGGTTTTTATGCCCTTCAGTCTTTTGTCTGTCCGTGAACTCGGCAAGTGATGCCAGGTGGGGTGACGGGGGCCAGGTCATTACCCTTCCGCAGGTAGAGGGCTGCTCCATGGCGTGGAGAACCCTGGTCGTGGTGGCCATCTCCTGGCAGGGCAGGGCCTGAGCCGGGATTTGGGATGGGCTCACGGGAGCTGTGGTGGTGCCTCAGCAAAACCAGTGACTCCCCAGAAGTGGTAGGGCCCGTCTAAAAAGCGTTACGAAAAACAGATGCGTGAACACAGATGTTCAAATCCCTTCCCGTAAGGGACTGCACCACACCCCATTTTTATCTTGTTTTTTTTTTTTTTTATGCCAGGCTTAATACAGCGCTATTTCCTATATGAGAAGTGCAAATAATTCCCAGATTAACTGGCACTCTTAGTGAGGTTTTTTTCTGGAAAAAAAAAAGAAGAAATTTGAACCTTTTGGATGTTGTTGAACAAAAGAAAAAGTTTTGGCTCTCTATGGCTCAGACAATTTAAAAAAATGTCTTTTTTATCTGTTTAGAGGAAGAAGAGAATACTTTTTGTTTTCAATGCCAATGAAAAAATAGGCCTGCAGGACTCAGTCAGTTGTAGATGAACTGACCCCACCAATTCAATGCAGAATGTGTCATTTCTAATAATGACATTTATTGACCACAGTGAGAAAAATTTCAGAAACCCCCTTGACTTTTTTCCCCCCCCCCCCATTTAATGCTCAAACAGAAAAATCCTGTCATGAACCCGGCCCTCAAAACACCTGTCTTTTAAACCTAGAGTCAGTAATCAAAAGTTTCCTGTCTGGCATTTGCTTCCAGGTCTAATTTTTACTCTCCCCTCATTTCCAGTAAAAGCAAACCGTGCAGAGAGTCACTATGCGGATGCTGCTCAGGAAACTCTAGGTACCACGGGAAATGCGTCGCACGGAACTAATCAAAAGCTGCACGGCTCATTCTCCCTCTTCCCTGCTACCACCCGTTCTGATCACTTCTCTGCTTAATAGAGGTACTAGATGAGTAAAAAAAGGTGAAAGAGCCTCCCCATTGCCTGCTTAGAAATTAGAGGCTTCCTTGTCTGTTAATCATGTGAAATATATGATTCAAAGAGACGAGGATGGGGAATTTAGTCTGGGCTAGCAAGCCAGTGCCTGCTAAGCAGTGAAAAAGGCCAAGAACTGAAGTTTAACAAATGATGGAAAATGAAAAAAAAAAAAAATTTAAAAAATCTTTTTTAAAAAGACCCCTTCCTCCCTATCGCTCCATCCCTCCTCAAGGTCCAGGGAATCCTTGCAAATTGAATTGCACTGTACAGCAATATCAAGTTAGCAGCATGAGAAATACCAGCTTCCTACCTCTGCTCACTCACCACTCCTTTGGCTCTCTGAACACTACAACTGACCTTTCCTAGTCTTGTGGCCTTTGGAAGTCGTGGCTTGCCTATCTAGCACCTCTACTACGCAGCTAGAGAAGGACTAATCTCAGCCTGTCCCACCAGACGTAGGGGATACGGGTTCCCCTCGGCGTTGACATTGGCATTGTGAATGGTTCTGTTTCTAGACCCCGTGGGGAACAGATAGCTAGAGCAGAGGGTTTCGTACGAGCAGTGTTTTCATCTTTTTCATCAAGCTGACAATTGTTAGGCGGCGAATTCCCAATGAGCATCCCTTAGTGCACCCATCTAATGGCCATAAGGGTACACAGACACATAGATCTTATTTTACTTACACATAAATACGTCTACTTCCACGCCTGCGCTGGAAGAGTCTCTTCCCCCGCCCCAGACACTGCTTCTCAGCAGCAAACATGCACCTTCTTGAACTACCAATGCCCGGAGTTTGCATGCTGTGAATGCTGGCAGGTGAACCCCCTCAGCGCGTCCCCCCAGCCAGGCAGGGGGACAGCCCAGGAGTGGCAGGGCACCGAGTGATGCCGCATGTTTGTGAAATCGGATTTTTGCATGCTCTTTTTTGGAGTCCGTTTTAATTCTCAAAATCACCAGTCTCTGTCTCCCTCAGAAAGCCAACAAACTACAGTTTCAAAAGTATAAAACTACAGTTTTAAAAGTATATGTATCTCTGATTTTCTCCATTAATTGTTCCAACCTGTATCTTTTCTTTTCTTGCTATTTTTTTCCCTGCTGGCTATTTTTATTATCTGTCAGACTAGAGGCGAAGGCTCATGCCTGAGACTTGTGTGTACCAGAAGCTCGGAAGTAGTGTGGTAAATCCCATCTCTGAATGGGTAACAGAGAGGAAGGGGGCATGATCTAGATTTCATAACAAGCAGTTCTCCACGGTAGGAAGTCCCCTGTGCCTGGATAAATAGCCTGAATCTTGGAGTTAGCCTGCTGCTACGTGTTTTGACAGTACTGTGGCCTTCCTTGAAGTTTACCCTTAAAAGAACTGGTTTAAATATTGGGTGATCATCAGTTGCACAGACAGCATTTCAATACATTTCCAAATGGCAAAGATTTAGTCAATGGTCTAGCTGAAAAAGATATAATTTCTGTTGTATTGTTTCCATTTGCCAGGTGAGGTTGTTTCATCCTTGGAGGTGGAGGCGTAGAGCAGGCAGGGACTCCTCCCCAGAGAAAGGCTCCTTTCACTTGCTTAAAGTTGAGGTTGGTTTTGGCAGAGATTAAAACAAGCAGTGATATTTGTAGTGCTGTCCTCTCACCTGTCCAAGTCCAATTCTGTTTTCTGGAAAATCAGCCACTGATCTTAGTGTCTTCCTTGCATGTCTTCCTAGGCATGAATTTCTAATTGGTAAAGCCAGTGTAATTTTTTTCTATTTTTCTACTGAATTCCTTCCCACTGTGGTCCTCATTTCATCTCTCCCATCTTGAGTTCTACATGGGAAAGGGAGGATGAAACAAATTATTACCTCAAGATCTTCTTAATCTGTTGGAGACCCTGAGAAGGAGGATTACAGACTGTGGTTCTTCCAGTCAAAGAGGAGTCTTGAACTTTGGAGTAGCTACAAGGGCATCTTTGTTACCTGCATCCATCCTGAATGTAGTGTTATGCACACTGTGCTTTAGTAAAACTACAGGTTAACTGTGAAGGGACATAAAAATAATTCAAATGTCTTTATTTTCCTGCACCCTTGGGCTGCCTGCCTGCAATCCCCCACTGCACAAACTCTTAGGGGCAGATGCCAGCACTTTGGTGCGTCTAAGGCTGACTGCTAAAAGCCTTCGTCTAAGATGCATATAATGAAATAATAGCAAACGATGAGGCAATCATGGAAAACTCAATGTGGGTAAATTAATAGAAAACTCCTTAGAAGCTGTGGTTTCTTAATGTACTAAACCAATGACCTCTAGTCAATAAATGCAATAATGCATGCATTTTTAGACAGTAATGTAACTATACCAAGCCAGATTATCAGGTCTATCATATTGTGCTTTGTAGGAAACTTTCCTGGCATCTACTCAGAGAGATGAAGGCACCACAGAGACCTGACAGTGGGAAGAAATGGCACACAGACCAGTGAAGGAGAGGTGTTTGCAGAGCCCTTGACTGGCCTGCAGCTCTGGGTGTTTCTTAAAGCCTCATTCAGGAATAATTAGCCAGCTCGAAGATGCAATCTAGCTGCTTTGCTTTGCTCCTGAAATGCAAAACAGCTGAGCTGGCGATTAACAAAAGGTTGCTAGAAGATGCAGGATGTGTGTGATGCAGGATATGTGGTGTTTGACAGCGCTCAACATCAGTTTGGGAAAAAAAGGCTGTGTGTTAGGAAGAGAGGGGTGACAGTATAACAGCAATGCTGCAGAATACCAAAGGCCAGGGTTAAAGACATGTCTGGCTCACCGAGGCCCCATGCTCAGCCAGGTTTACGTGGTGGCTGCGGGGATGGTGCAACTCTGGTCCTTCCCGTTATGATTTCAGTGACTCCCTTCAACCCAAGTCTAGCACCGTGGCTGTGGACAAGGAAGAGAAGAGGGATTACTCACCGTGACATTGATCATTGGCTGACCTTTTGTTTTCGTTACGCCCAGGTTGTTCTGCTTCTAGAAACTCCTTTCTCTGGGCTGAATTCACCTTTGCAATGGCTTTTCTGAAATTGCTGGAGGCAAACCAGGCTTGAGCCTGGTCCTCTCTTGTTTTCTGCTCTAGTCATGGCAAGTGTTGCCCACACAGATGTATTTTCCTTTCGTTATGTCTCCAGTAATTGGTTTCTGCCTCTTATTTGCCGGACTGGGGCCCAGTGATAGTCACAAAGGCTATCATTCACTCCTGGCACTCCTGCCTGGTTTTAACAAGCTGTTCTCATATGCCATGAGCTCAACACAAACTCTGGCTTAAAAAACAGCCTCATTTCCCAACAGGAGATAGCCTCTTTCTCCTGGCCATGGCTTTTTAGAAGAATGAACATTGTTACTGGTGGAGTTGGTATGCAGAGATGGATCTGAGTCCATGTTAGTCTAACTCAGTTTGGCTAACGTTTGCTGCCTACAAAATGAAAGGAGAAAATGAAACAATTGCTCAAGCATAGTTTAAAATTAATAACAGGCAGTTGCAGGTGATACTTTTTATTGATCCAAAATTCCTGCTAATGTAATGAGTCCACAATTTTTATAAGTGCTTGATTTAATGCTATAGAGGGCTGTGGCATGAACCTCAAACCAGAGGGTTTCAAACGGGAGCTCAAACCCCCAGCATCCTAAGGAGGCGGATGGCAGCTCATTTGAAAGTTAGTTCTAATGTGATTTGCTGCTGAACGCTGGACTGTTGGACCTAAATGAACCGAAATGCAAAGCCCACTAAAGCAATGAGCATCTTTCTATCAGCTGTGGGACCATGGGTCGGTCCTTATGTGTTCATCCAGCGTAGGCTCTCGTTTTCTGACTGGCAGCAGAGAAAAAGTCAACTCAGTTTCTATCCTTTGTTAAATTCAAGTCAAAAGCTGAAAGTTTTGTAAACCTTCCCCAAAGTCAGCCTGGAAACATTATAACTTTTTTGTTATCGAATATGTTTTTAATAGGTGCCAACTGAAGATCTAGAAACTAAAGCACGCCCTATTACGCTGTTACGGCTTCCCCTAATCTTTGTCTCTGGTTGCAAAGCCACAGTTTTCTTTCCCTTCCCCCTGGAACGAGCAGGGCGCTGCCCCGTGCTCGCGCCGCTCTCAGTTATCACGATGCAAGCTTCAGTTCATGTTGTCGTGTGTGGCTGGGTTACTACTTTCCCCATGTTCACGTCACCAACACGTACTCCTTCCACCGAACTGAGGCTCATTTACCATCTGCTTGAGTGACATCTAATTACCACTTCTTCGAGACACTCTGCGTCACTCTGCATGACTTTCTGGTTGAATGAGAACATGATCTTGGATTAGCTAACAACATATATCTCTATATATGTCTATATTTCTTTTGGACTCTTTCCTACCAGCCCCTGCAGACCCCAACAGCATCCTCCTCAGCAGGAATTGTACTTGCATGTGATTCCAGGTGTTATTTCCAATGAGAGAATTGCATGGCAGAAGGAAAAACTCAATTGATTGTTCATGTTGTCTCCTGTCATCTGTGTTAAAACAACAAAGTTACGTCAAGTGTTGGTTTTTTTTCTGAGTAGTGAGTACTCGGGAGCAAAACCCGCCCAGATCTTTATTGCTCATCAAATTTCTATGAGATTTTTTAATGTGTAAAAGTGTTGCACCTCATGCTGTCAGGCTTGAAACTCTGCTCACATTCCTCACTGAGTTCAACGCTTTCTTTTTTGCCTTTTGTGATTCTTGCAAACGTTTGCAGCGCTTTTATTGTGGGAAGGGAAAAGGGGCCCCAAAGAAAAGGCCCTGCTTTACTCAGTGATAGGCAGCTGGTTTCACACCGAGATCGGTGATGGGAGCAACTCTGCAGAGGATGAGGCACAAAGATTGCTTTGAATTCTGAATACTGGAGTGTGGCTGATTCATTCTTATAAAATGTATTTTTGAAAAAGACCAGGCAGTTCAAAGTATTAGTACTACTGAAATGCAGTAGATTCCAGGAATATTCTTCTGTAAAATCAACTAAAATAAAGAAAAAAAAAAATCCAATTGGCTTTTTTAAGATCAAATGACAAATAAAATTTGAATCTGGTTTCTAATCCAAGAAACACAGAATGAGAATTGCTTTTAGACATTTGGCTCATTATGTACGATGATTTTGGTAGCATTAGTGACTAAGGCTTCCATCCAGAAAGGTATTTAGGCGCGTGCTTGTTCTTGCGTGGATTTGTACCTCTGATCTGATTTTCAGCTGCGCTAAACACCTGTTGGTCCCAGGGCTTTTGGGCCGGCGCTGCAGGTGGGCAGCACACTGGAAATGACATCTCCGGTACTTACCCACGCAGTTTCACTGAATTAAAAATGCATCATTAATTGGATTAATTCTGCCTTTTCTAACTTGGTCATGAACAAATTTTATTTTCTCTCAAATGTATCTTTCGACTCGGAATCGTTGCCACGGAAAACCCCGGAGCCCAGGGCGGCTCTCCCCGTTCCCTGGGCACTGGTGCCTCCGCGCTGTGCAACGCCGGGAAATGCTGCCTAAGCACCTTTCCCTCCTTGTAGATGTTCGATGTCTCGCATTGTAAAGCGACTTTGTAAAAATAGCTCCTTCTTACTCAACAAATCTGCTCCCTGTGTGTCTTCGAGTCACGTCTTCTCCCTATGCTGACAAAAAGGAGTGTCTGTTCCCGTCAGCACAGTACGGCTGATACGGCTGGGGAAAAGGGAGCTGCGTTTTGCTTTGCTTCAGATATCAGCAGCTAAGTTCTGATTGAAGAACCTCGTGCCAGTTTTGAAGGCAAAGGGGGACTGTTTGGCTCTGAGTTTCAAGCTGGCGTTGCTGAGAGACAGAAAAAACCAGGTCTTTGGTTGGTGACCTGGAAATCTGATGTGGAAATCAAAATTCCTGCAATGTTCTTCCCGCAAATTGAGTCAGAGCATTTCAGCAAAACAATAAGTGAATAATGCATGGTACAGAGTATTGGGAATTACATCCGTGGTTTTACTCAGTTTTGATTTGCCTATATATAAAATATTAGCTACCTGTGCAAGTGCCTAGCACTGGTTATCTAACATCTATTAGTGTATTTTAACAATCAATTACTATTCAGAAAATATCAAATTATCCAAAACTATTTGAGTTTGTTTTCCCCAATGCTGTCTCTATAAAGTTTACCCTTTCATAAAGATTCACAAAATCTTTTTGTTTTGCAGTTTTCATGCAAAAATTCATCATCTTCATTTGGGTGAAAGTTTTTAATTACAAATTTCAGAATTTGGAAAATAGTCAGCAGACTATTTCTCAGTGAGATCATCTCTGTTTCTGGAGAGATCTTCTTTTCAAACCATAATTACAAGGTTTTAAAGCAATGGGATTCTAATAGCAAGACAGCAATAAAATGCCATATTCTGAAGTTGTAAAATTTTACTTTGCATGTTTATGACACCCGTAGCAGACCTGCAGATAGACGTTAGCTAGCTTTTAGATTGAACCTTTAGGGGATACAAAGGAGTTGCTCATTTAAGTGTTTATATTCAAGTATTTAAATATATGACTGGAAAAAGAGGAACTCTTCAGAGTATATAAAAGGGGCAGATCATGGTTTAAGAGGGAGGAAATACAGGAACTGAGGGAAGGGAAAGGACAGGTCTGAGCACCAGAAGTGGAGTGGTTCCAAGAAAGTTAAAAGTTTAAGATAAAGGCTTTTTTTTAATTGGTATTTTCTGATTAGATACAGGGTTTTGGAAGGCAGTTGTGAAAGAAAAGCTTCCTTGCTCGTGATCGGAGCCGATCAGTGATTTAAGGAATCATAACCTCATTGTTTAACGTCATCTGTCCCACCAGCCCTGGCATCCCACGAGGGGCTTCTGTTTGAGTCCTCATTATTTTCTCTTTCTTAATAATCATTCCCATTTCACTCATTATGGCGGAAACATTTCTACAATGCTTTCTTTAAAAAAAAAAAAAAAAGAAAGAAAATAAATATATATATTTTTAAAAAAGCCAACAGCAAAACTACATCTCACTGCTGCTTGGAAGTGCTCTTGGTTTCTAATGGCTGGTGGGGAAGGACTGCGTGGTTTCCAGAATGACTCCTCCTGCTGTCTCCTTTTTGTCTTTGTTTCAACGTGTTTCTCTGAACAGTCAGAAGGTCAGTTTGAAAGATCGTGTCTTCTCCAGTCCCCGCGGTGCTGGCACCAAAGGGAAAGGCTCTCCACAGGCTCAGGGCATCCGGAGGTCCCCCAGCGCTGACCAGAGCATCGAGGACAGCCCGAGCAAAGTGCCCAAGAGCTGGAGCTTCGGAGACCGCAGCCGAGCCCGGCAAGCTTTCCGCATCAAGGGAGCGGCGTCGCGGCAAAACTCCGAAGGTGAGGGCTTGGGGTGCCACGTGGGACACCAAAGCCCCGTCCAGCCCCAACATCCCCTCCCTCCCCACCTAAGAAGGGCAGAGCTGCAAGCCAGGGTGCTTAAATAGGTCTCCTTCTCCTTCCAATCCTTGAGCTTGGAGTATAAGAAGATAAGAAAATAAGAAAATATCTTATAAGAGATAAGAAAACCTCTGCCGACACCCACAATAATGTATTTATATATTAGGTATATATTTATGTATATAGGGATGGGGAAAGGAGGGAGAGTCAGGCATCTAGAGATGGATGAGAGCTGCACTTGGCATTGCTGGATGTCACCTTAACACGTCTTGGGAAATGCTGCCATCGGGATGCTCAGCAAAGATCTCTGGTGCTTCCCCCGGGATTGCTGTTTGTCATCCGACTTGCCTTTTCTCACGCGGCACTAGCACGGGAAGTATTAATGTGTTATCTTTATTCCTCCCTCTCCCAAACGCAGAAGCAAGCCTCCCTGGAGAAGACATTCCTGACGAGAACAAAAGCTGCAACTGTGAGTTTGTGACGGAAGATTTGACGCCGGGACTGAAAGTCAGCATCAGGGCAGTGTGGTAAGAGAGAAGGAGGGGGGGAAACAGTCCAGAAAAATAAATAATAGGGGGAAAAAAAGAAATGTAAAGTCCAAGCAGAGGTGGCAAATGCTGAAATGTCTGTGCTGCAGGCTGTTTTTCCCCTGGGTGGCCTGCCCTCCTTTACAGAAAATTCTGCCAGAAAGGGCAATTTTTGCTGAGAGAAGGAATAAATGGAGAAACAGGAAAATCCCCTGCAGGGATGCATCCAAATGATCATTCTCACCAGCTTTGAGATTTAATGCTGACATTTATAAAAGCGGTGCAGAGAGGACGCTCGCACAGCTGATAGTCCAAGAGGCATCGGGGACCCCCCGTGGCAGACAGGGCTTCAGCCGCGAGCCCCATCCCCTCTCCTATTGCCGCATCCTCGCCCAAACCCGCAGGGTTGGGATTTGTTCCATTTTCCTTCCAAAGCAGCTCCCTGCAGTGTTTTTTATCTGCCACTAAGCAGGTCAGGCTGCAGCCCAGGGACTATATTTTGCTTTTGCTCTCCATCTTCTCCAGCATTATGAGATTTCTCGTCTCCAAGCGCAAGTTTAAGGAGAGCCTTCGGCCCTACGACGTGATGGATGTCATCGAGCAGTATTCAGCCGGTCACCTGGACATGCTCTCCCGGATTAAAAACCTTCAGGCCAGGCAAGAGACCCCTCTTTTTGTTTTGTTTTGTGGTTTTTTTTCACTGTGTTTTGTTCATTGTGGGGATATTGCCAGGAGAGAGACGCTTCCCTTTGCAGCTACAACTTACTCTTTTTCTTCCTAAGAGAAAACCTCAAAGAAAACATCGGTGCTTGTGGCTGGAACCCACAGGGATGAGCAGGACAGGGACTGCAAGCGGTGGTGTCAGGCCACTAAAACTGCCTTAGTGCTCACCCCAGGACATACACACAAACACCTTGGCTCATTCTCCTACTTTACTTCAGGAGTAAATAGTTATTATAGTATATTCCGTAGGTAAGGCATGGGATATATATCCTCTGTGGTCCTCCTGGCAGGATAGCAAAGGTTTGGTGCCCTAATCTTAAGGCTAATGTGGCTAATTTGGTACCTTTCTGGGATACAAAAGAAAATCCGGTGTGCTGGTTGTGACCCTGCTGCTATGGGCAGAAGGGGCAGCGAGGAAGCAGCGGCTTCTCCTGCTATTTTAGGAGGAATCCCTCCTCGGACGGCACAGTCTGCCAAAAATAGGTGCAGATGGGGATTTCTCATCCAAGCCCAGCGACGTAGGTGTGGTTTAGCTGAGCTGCGTTTCAGCCTCTGTGCTCAAATTTTAGGGGGAGTTGAGTTAGTTTTAATAGGGGAAGAAATGTGAAAAAGGGACAAATGGAACCAAGGGCATTTAAAATTTCATTTTGTGCTATGATCACCCAATTATTTCTCCTGGAAAAAAAAGAGAGATGAATTTGGTCCCCTGAATAGAGGATCTGAGCTATATCTTTTTGTCTGACCGCTGCTCCCTTAGCCCTGGTCTCCCATGTTGAAAACCAGACCCCAAACCCCAACACCCCCTCAGCTGTGTCGGCTCAGCAGAAGCAGCCCCAGTTCTGCTGAGCTCAGAGGACACCCAGAAGGGCTTGGCCATAGGATATCTCCAGTCAAAATAATATACCATCTACTTTTACCCTTGGAGAATGAAAGTTTTTCCCTCCATGGCTATGGCAGCCCAGCTTCCTCTGGAAGCCATTGGGGAAGTTTTCCTTTAATTTCAAACCCATCTAGGTCCCTGGCGAGTCAGCAAATGTGCAAAAAAAAATGTGTTTGGATATGCAAACAGCTAATATGAACCCCAGGAATGGAATAGGAGATTTGTCTTAGGTAAAAGAGGAATCTCTCTTCTGTTAATCTCTCTGAGACCGTTTTAACTCTGCTATTTTTGATGCTCAAGCAGCGGAGGTAACTTTCTCAGCGTTGCTGTATGGCTGTGCTTTTCCCATTTCCAGATATGCAGCCAAGGGGTAAATTCTCCCTTGCGATGGAGACTAAAATATCCTGGAGAATTTCCTCTCTTTGAGCCTCTCACCCCCGTTCAGTACAAATTCAATGATTATAGATCCAAGATGTGTAGCTGAATCTGGAGAGGGAAGAGGAGGAGGAGGAGGGGATTTATATTTCCTAACTTTAATAACCTGGAATGTGAGGCCTCCAGGCTGCCTGTGCAGTGGGTGGTGAACCATCGGGGTTGTCATCTCCACTGGCTGCAGGTGAGAGACCTGAGTTCTCAGCACCCCGAGCTGGCAGATGGCCTCACCGTCCGTGCAAGTCTCCCATTGCCGATCCTTCAAGGTGATGTGCTGCAAAGACGGCGTGGTTTGGTTGTCTGGTTTTTGGGGTGGTTGGGGTAAGAAACTGCAGCTTTCAAAGACCAGACTGAATTCTCCTGTTAGCTGTACCCGTGGGACTGCGAGGCTGAGGTTGCCGAGGCTGGACTAGGCTGGGGCTGCCATCCACCCCATTGCAGGGAAGTCAGGAGGACCAGGAACCGCTTTAAAAGTGTGAAGTACCTGGATTTGGGAGCCAGGGCTACCAGGGAGCTTCACTCGTTTCCCCGTCCCCGCCGAGCAGGTCAGTGATGGTGACAGGAGCAGACCCCCTTGGGGTCATCCTTCGAAGAACTCATCATCATAGCCAGGTGGGCACCAAGAGGTCCATTGGCTGGTCACCTGCCCAGCAGAACTAGAAGGGGCACCCTCTAGACGAGTGTGCTGGGGTGGCCATGGTCAACGTTGGGGCATGACCAACTGGCACTGGAAGTACAGTGCACCCGTACGGTGGAGCCCAGGGAGGTTGTCACAGGGCAGCTCAGAGGAGAACAGATATTTTAATTTCCCTTTCCTTCAGCAATCAAAGCCCTGCGTTCCCTGTGCCAGCTCAGCTCGGCAGGGCTGGCTGTGACCTTCCGTAGCCAGGGCTTTGGTGGATTAAAGCTGCATTCAAGCAAATTTCTGGGGTATTCACATGCGTTTTCCTCTTTAATCATTAATGCCTCTGTCAGTGTGTCTGTAACGTGCTCTTTTCAGTGTTGTGTTCACACTGTCTTGTGTCTCATCCTGACACTTTGCCAACCATGGATGTCTCCCATTTGTTGGGTTATACAATCCTGCAGCGTATCTTGCCGACTCCAACAGCTCATGCTTTTCTGAACTAGCTGAGGATGTGTTATCTAGCACTGGAACTGAAAGGAGAATGAATATATGTTTTTTCATATCCAACCACCTCAATGGGATATTGCTACACACATGCAAATATATTCCAGAGGGTAAAGCATGTTGCCTATTATGTCTTGGGTGGGGGGTCTCCTAATGATGTTTCAATGATGCCTAAATCTCCAAATCTTACCCCGGAGTGAGTAAGACTCTAACTTTCACCAACAACCAGGCGGTAGGAGAGAGCCTTCTGTCTCCAGCGGAATATATTTTCAAATTCTCTCTCTTTCTCTCTCTGTCGTTCTGTTTTTCAGTTGTTTCTTTCTGCAACTTTTCTGACCAACTTTTCTCTACATGTTGCTTCATTATGCATTTTGCTGGTGTCTTTTTTCTTATTTACTTTGCCAGGATAGATATGATTGTGGGTCCCCCGCCCCCTTCAACTCCCCGGCATAAGAAGTATCCAACCAAAGGACCCATGTATTCTTCCAAAGAATCTCCCCAATACTCGCCTAGGTTAGGATTCACCAAAATGCCGCTTTCTTTGGATTTTTCATTTGCTTAATGTCAAACCCCTTTCATGCCAGTTATATGACGGCATTTATCACGTAGCAGTGCAGCTTGCTAAATCATGACTCAGAAGGGCTTCCTACTCTGGGTATGCTCTGATTTACTTTCAGTAATGAGCTTTCACACTAGGCAAGCCAAAGGAAAAAAAAAAGGGACATTCATACAGTCATCAATAACCATCAGTTTCTTCAGCTAGCGTATTTTCTATTTTCAGTCTTCTTCTAGGTGTTAGAAAGCAAAATCATGTCTTTTTAAAATCTCCTATTTTATCAGGCTGTCTTCAGATGTAAAAGGTGGAATATTTACCCACAAAGTCAAGATAAATAATCTAGTTTCTAAAAGGTGAAACGTTCCACACACAAGCGAAGGAACCTCTGCTGCTCTTTGCACTATGAAATGAGTGTACTTCAGTGGGCAAAGTAAGAATGAAGTGTTTCATACTCAATGAACACAGTGGTCTCTTCTTGCTGATGCAACTCTACCAACCACGGAGGAAAAAATTGTGTTAAAATATTACAACCACAGGACTCATAATAAAAAAAAAAAAAAAGATCCTGATCTCGCAAGCGAAAAGAAGAGCAGGAGTTGAACCCAGCCCTCAGTCACACAGTGAGATTTTTCTCATTGCCCATATTAAGTTCTCTCCGTAGGTAAAACCATACCTGAAGCTGATGCCACGAGGAACATGTTCTCACTGAAGTTCCCATTTGAGGGCATTCTGAGGTCTGGACAGCAGGGCCATGAGCTGAGCTCTATTTTCACCTTGCATTGAGACCAGTGGAGCCCAAGGCAGGTATAAATATTTGCCAGAAAGTCATTTTCCATGCACGAATAGTAGGTGATTTTTAAATGCAGCAAGCTTAGTTTCAAATATTTTTTTTTCTAAATATACCTCCCCTCCCTAAGAGCTAATACGTGACAAATCTCTCGATTTTTATTTAAGCTGCTCTGAGTAATCTTCACTCAGAGGAATGTGAGTAAAAGGAGTATTGAAAGCTTACCTTTTCCCACTCAGCTAGTTTAAAGATTATAAAAAAAGAGACAATTTTCCAGAAGCCCCAAGCTTTATGCTTGGAAAAAAGATGCTCTCAGAAAAGCATTTTTCCCATTTCTCCTCCTTGCCAAAAGGTGAGGCCCAAAACTAGTCTTTAAAAATGAAATAACTTTCTTTTCTGCAGCAACATTTTGATTTTAAAATGAAAATACATATTCAAATGGATTTTGTTGTATTTAAACTATAAGATTAGGTATGCAACAAGCCTTCACTAGAGGCAAGATTTTCATGTGAAAGCTTGTGCCTTGTACACAGAAAAGGGGATCAATGGAAACTAGGGAAGGAGGCCTCAAACCGGGATATTTATTTTAGTCACTCCAAGTCTGTTGCTATATCAGCTTAATGTTAATGACCTTTCCCCCCTTCTGTTTTTACAGTTTCTAATACTGATGGCCAGATTAAAATCTGTTTGCACATGTCCACTAGGCTCCTGGGACATTAAGACTTTTTTTTTATAATTGCTCCCTTTTTTAATGAACTGAATTTTCTCTTTTCTTCTTTATTGAGCTGTGGCTGAGAGACTCCAGAGAGGAGCAGAGTACAGAAGGCTGCTGAAATCTCTGCTCCCACCCATGAAAAGGCTTATGCTGTGCTTAATTTTCAGCAGCTGCGTCCTCCCACAGACACCAGTGGGACTTGCGAGGTGCTCGAGGTGCCCGATGGATGGGAACCAGAGCTCTGAGCAGCCCCAAGCCCAAATCCAAAACCTCTGGGTCAGGCTCTGCTGCTGCCACGGTCTTCATCATCTCAGCACCACGTGGGTCCGTGCCGTGGGGACACATGCCGTGGGGTCCCCGTGGGCTGCACCAGCCTCTCCTTTTTAGCCTTCACACCCCTTTTTTAGCCAAATGCTGCCCAGATCATAAGAAAACACCCAGTGAAGGAGGAGAAACAAAACCAAATGATGTCCCCTGAGCTATCTGAGCCCCGTGGATTGCATTGTGGTGCTCTAGTGACAAGGGCTCAGTTCAGCCAAAAGTTTTCTGCAAGCAGCTCCCAGCAAAGGCGGCTGGAGACTAGTGGATGTCCACGGCTGTGGTTTGGCTGAAGGTGTTTGCTCCATGCTGTTCACACAGACAATTTGGATTAAATTCCCTTGATCAGCTAATTTAACATAGAATAGGTGCAACCTCAGCTGTCATTTTTAGGCAGCAGATATTGGACAAAATATTTCTAGAGCAAACTTTATTGCCAAATGAGGAGGTAAGTAGCCAGTCCTGTGACATGGATGAAGGGGGTTTGGCTTCAATGCCTGGATTGTGTACAAAAAATTAAAAGAGATTAAGAAAAAAAGAAAAGAATTGAATATATATTCCCAAACACTTCATTTTTATCTCATTTGAGCCGTTTGACTTTTTGATGTCTGCTTCTGGCCCGAGGGTGACATATTACACCTCTTTGCATGCACTGTTAGCATGAAGCATAATGAAGCATGAGAAAACCTGCACTGTGGCTGATGCAAGACTTTACATTTTTTTTGTATCATTAGAAAGAAGGAAAGATATCAAAGTTCACTTTAAACAGCAACCCCCTTTCTCTCTCCCTCCCAAACTAAGACCCAGCAGAGCCTATCAAGGACAGCAGATGGCACAGTTTGTCATGCATCGTTAGAAATCTCTGAAACCTCTTCTGCCACGAAGGGAAAACAATACAGGACTGATTCTTCCAAAGCCTCAGCTGAATTCTTCCCTCCACATGTGTATTCAACACAGCCAAGATAAACGTTGGGAATGCACAAGGCTCCCCACGGGATGTTGTGCACAGGTGGGGTTTGGCATCTCAAAAGATTTGCGGTCCCTTGTCACACAGTAGGAACAAACAATATTCCCCTCTGCTTGCAAAGGTGGAATATGTTCTCTCTTCTTAATCTTTTGAGCTTTGCTGCTCAATTTGGACAAAACTTCAAACTCTTATAATGGCTAAAAGGACCTTCTGTTCTTTGTGGTGCTCAGGTGGATTGGGAGCACACGAGGAAATTCTTCTCTTGTATCAGATAAGGCACAAAGGAAACCTCTGCACTATGCTGAGGGTAGGAGCACTCTCCCCTGGTCTAACTTCTGCCATGGGAAGCAAAGGGGTGGGAGACCTCGAGCCTGATTTCTCCCATCAAGAGAGAAGGACTTGGTTCACCTTCTTCTCCCCTCTCTGCACCGAAGTCAGTGGCCCACAGCTGCCCACTGCACCGTCCTCGGTGCAGACCCTGCCTCCAACGCTCTGGCTCTCTGGTTTCTCAGAGCTGTGGAAGATGACCACCTCAGGAGTCAGGACTATGTTGAAGTATAGACGTGAAGGGAATGAATCAAGCAGGAATTCTCCTGGGCTCTGGTATCACTGGTGTATGGGCAAGGGCTTCTGAATGCTTTATGGGTGAGCTCTATGAAGTGCTTCAGTCCTTGTTTTAAATCACAGCAGGTCTACAGGCGTGTCCAGCCTGAAGGTGGTGGAAGAAGTCGGTGCTTTTCTATATGATACTAGTGATCACTCCATCTGTGAAGCTGGCCTCCTGTGCTTCACATGGGTCACGTGAGGTTCATTTAATGGATAGGTCTTCTCTAAAGGACATGGAAAAGAGAAGTCCTTCCTCAAATTCTGGAAGGTTATAAATAGGGTTACACAAGACTGCTATTATGATACTCCGTAGCATGGCAATATTCAGTTTTCCTCTCTGTGTTACAGTCTATCCTGCCTCCCTGCTCTACTCAGCAACTGTTGAAGGACATCTCATTTCCATTAGTGGACACGCTTCAGTGTAGGGCTGTGCTAGATGGAACATGAGGACAGAGCACCCTGATTGTTCTTGGCCTTCTGCAATAGTCAGTAGCATTTAGACTTTGGGCCTCTTTAAATGCATGTTCATTGTTTTACTAGTCTACTTGCTTGTGCATACAGGAGAGGAGTTCATACAGTGGCTGTACTACGCCTTGACTTGTGATTCCAAACTAAGGTAGCCCGAGGTATCCAATTTAATACCTCTTTGCTTACATGGTAACAATATTGTCATAGGATTTCTTGTGCTGTATGTCACGTCAGTAATTGCATCCCTTGTGGGGAGTTTCTGTACATGTCAATAATTTGCTTCTCCCATTTCAAGAGAGAAACAAGGCATGCATATTCCTCACGCTTGTGATTATAGCACTTGGTGCTCCTTGTACTCCTGTGCTTATATTGCTAAGCAAAGGATCAAATATGACTTTTTAAACAGAACGGTATTCTGTCGCATCCCCAAATGAAGTATCTTCTGGCATCAAAGATAAACTCTAAAATAATTGTTGGCTTATATTTTCTGTCTTTGGTGTGGTGTGCTCATCCACTTCATCCCTTTGAGCCAGGTCTTCTGTAAACTGCTGTTGCTCTAATATAAGCCAAGGGAGGCATGCTGGTCCGTACCCACTGATATCTGTCCCTTAATGTCAAAAGTCAACATACGTCTTAAGTCCCTGTCAAATGTAAAGAAAACAGATGGCTTTTGTGTTGGAAATAGCCTCACATCTCATTTCTTTCCTTGGTTTTTGTTTGTTTGTTCATTTTCCCCTGTCTGTCTGTGTTCAGCTCCTTCCTTTTCCTCCTCCTGGTGCATGGACCCATGGCCCACACGGCAGAACTGCGTAAGAAGCATTTTGAGTTTTCCGCTCAAGATACCTCAACTTGGTTTCAGTCAGATTAATTAACCCTTCTTTTCCCCCGCCACCCTTACGTTTGGTGCATTATGCAAGAATAAAGTTTGCCTGGCGTAGAATTAGGTTATGAACTGGGCTGCCATTAAGAAGCTATTCCAAAACTGAGTTGCTCCCCTGACTTTTGAGGGATCAAGAAGCTCCAGTGTTTACTCTCTAGAAAATTTATAATTTGGTGCCTCAAATAAAATTGACCTCCAGGTTCCAAACTGGTTCTGCCCTCCTTCTTCCTCTACATACGGAGCTGTATATCAACCCAGGTATTTCTAGAAGGGGAACGAGGAGTTGCAAATGTAACGTGTAAAGAAGTTAGTGCCAAACAACATGCCCAGTAGCTTTAGCTGCTGATTTGGCAGGAGTATCCTCTGCTGTTACCGGCTTGGAGCCCTGCTAATAAAAAACACCTAATGATACAGGTGTGAATTGCAGTAGCGTTGAGACAATTTGGTAAAGTTTGGTGAGTTATGACCGAATTCAGCCTTGATGTAGTTGCACTAAGACAGTTAACACTGCATCTGTTTGTCCGGATTTCAGGGCAAGCGGCTCATTTTCGTGGACATGAGAATTACACGCTTACATTTGCATCAAGGAGAGGAAACTGCTGCAAAGACTGGAAAAAATCCCATTGACATATGCTAGACAGAAAACTTGATCTTCCCCCAAAATAATAATTTCTCAGTACAAACAAGAAGTTAATTGATTTGGAAGAAAGCCAGTTAAAGAAATTCTTTGCGGTGGGTAAATTTACTTGCATAATGTGCCAGGTTTTATCTGTATAACCAGAAATGGATAATTTCAAACTCTGCTAATACTGCTCTGAATTTTGCATCTGAATTAACACTTCAGTGCCACTGCGTGTCTGTGAGTAATTTGGAGTGTTAGTTGGGAGAGAGGCTGTTGCTTTGTCCCATGGAGGGGCGACAAGCGGAGCCCTCCTTGCCTGCTGCCTCCAACTGACTCCAGGTCCTTTTCCGGGGGCGGGGGACATTTTCTGATCCCGGTAGAGTTGACCAGATCGTTGGCAGAGGATCCTCCATGACCGACAAGGATCGGACCAAAGGGCCAGCGGAAGGGGAGCTGCCTGAAGACCCCAGCATGATGGGCAGGCTTGGAAAAGTTGAAAAACAGGTATATTGGGTCAGGAGGGAGTTCTTATCAGAGGGTGTTGTATGCATTGTGTTGCTTTTTTCTTGCCTTATTTTTCCCCAGTGGGACATTACCATTTAGGAAAAAAAGTAAGAGCTAAGAATATTTTGAAAAAGAAACAAGGTAGGTGTTATGAAAAGGCACTACATGTCTTAGAAGCCTAAGTACTCCTTTCAAAACAGGCGCTTTGGAGACTGTGACATACAGACTTTTTTTCTGGTGTGTTTCCCAAAAGTCTACATTATTTTTGAAAATGGCACATCGGTTTCTTTGCCACCATACTAGACTTGTTTCAAATGAGCCCGTGAGCCTGGCTGCTGTAGCTACTGACCTACCGAAGATTAAAATCTTCCTAGAGGTTAAGGCTCAGAAATCCCCATGGCCATCCAAGCCCAGGCAAGTGCCAAATGCAGTAAGGAGCCAAAGGCCACTAGAAGGATGTGAGTGTGCTCCAGCTTTCTTGGAATTTGGTGCATGTCAAAAAGATTCTAGGAGCTTAAGAAAAACCCCATTAAAAGGTGGAAAATTAAGGTTTCGTTTCAGAATAGGACAATTAAATATTTACTAAAAGTTTCAGTTTGGTGTAGGTCAGTGTGGGCAGAGGTCATCTATGAAGCCCAGGCCCACACCCGTGCTTAGGTGGGTTGGAAGTTGCTTGTGCTCAGGATGTTAATTTGCTTCAACCTGCTGGCACTGCGTAGCACCGTAACTGTGGTGTTTTGCAGGTTCAGTCAATGGAGAAGAAGCTGGACTTCCTGGTGAACATTTACATGCAGCGGATGGGCATCCCACCAACAGAGACGGAGGCTTATTTTGGGTCCAAGGAACCGGACCCAGCACCTCCCTACCACAGCCCCGAAGACAGCAGGGAGCACATTGACAAGAACGGCTGCATCATCAAGATCATCAGGTCCACCAGCTCCATGGGTCAGAAGAACTTCTCTGCCCCACCAGCCCCGACCAACACATGCCCGCCCTCGACGTCATGCCAGCAGCAGGTCTACCAGCGGCAAAGCCACGGCTCCTCGCCCGTTGGAGACCCCGGCTCGCTGGTCCGCATCCCACCTCCACCCTCCCACGAGCGCTCCTTGTCAGCGTACAGCGGTGGGCACAGGGCGAGCGCAGAGTACCTGAGGAACGAAGACATTACAACCAAACACCACGAGAGTGCCATGAGAGACAGCGACACGTCCATCTCCATCCCCTCGGTAGACCACGAGGAACTGGAGCGCTCTTTCAGCGGCTTTAGCATCTCCCAGTCCAAAGAGAATTTGGACATTCTTAACAACGGTTGCTATGCAGCCGTGGCCAAAATCAGACCCTACATTGCAGAAGGGGAATCAGACACCGATTCTGACCTCTGCACGCCCTGCGGTCCTCCTCCCAGGTCGGCCACGGGTGAGGGACCCTTCAGTGACATGGGCTGGTCAGCCCCCCGGCAGTGAAGCCTTCTCGCAGCCGCCGAGCCACGTCCGAGCGCTGGCAGCTGCCCGCTCCAGCTGCCCACGCATCAAACTTCTCAAGGAGATTGACAGCTAAGGTTTTCCTCCTTCTAGGACATCCTTAGCTGGCGAATACTTTCTTGCAGCTTACTCTGGGGGGGGGAACGAGCAGGTCTGAGCCTGCATGTGTGGAAGAGGTCACGGTGGTGAGCGAACTGGAGCCATGAGGTCCAGATTTCTTTCATACTCTCTTTCTAAGGTCATTAGGTGAAATTATTTCATGGTGCAGGGTAGGCAATTTGCATATCTTGGGAATCTTTGGAAACGCAGGGCAGGAATAAATCCCTTGGCCAGGGTAACTGGTGGCTGACAAGTGTTACGTGGGAATTGCCACGCTGTGGCACTGGTGATTACACCTTTAGGTGTTTTGGAGTCACGAATGAACACGTGTCTGTCTCTGACTTAGATTTCAGGTCATGTGTAATTACCGGGGGTTGTTACTTTGTGGTTCCTCATTAACTGTCAGGAAGATGGCGTAATTCCAATATAATACATGGAAATGTTGCGTAGGCCCCTGGAGGAGAGGGATGGTGGCTGGAATATTTGCATGAACAGAAGACATGGCCTCAAAGTGGGACAGGTTAGGATACCGCTGTGAACCAGAATGGTTTGGAAATTATCCCATCTTAGGAAATTGAAAAACTCAAAAATATGAGCTTGAGTGCAAGAAGAGGGACGACCCAGAGGGAGGAGAAATGAGACAGAGAAGGAGGACAAGAGACTGTGGGGCTGGAATTTTATGTTTTAAACCATGTATTCTATTTAATTATCTCTCCTCCCGTTGACAACGGACCTGGAGATGCTTTGGAAGCAAATGCAAACCAAAGGCAACCCCTCTGGAGGGCTGCCACGCTGTGCAGCCCTTCTCGTGGCCAACAGTTGTGGAGTCACAGCCACCAGGCCGAAGGGAGAGGGTGGATTTGCAAGATGCCGTGGTCCCTGCGTTGCTGCGAGTTAAGTGCTGAGCTCCATCCTTTTGAAGCCCTGTTGGTCAGAGCGGGCACTTTTCTTACAGTTTGCATTGTGCCTGAACACTTTTGCACACACTATGCCCTGTGAAAATCTTCCCTTTCTTCTTCTGCCCTGCCAAGAATGTCACGCCCATGTTCTTGGGACATCCTTCAGTTTTGTTTGGATCCCTCAAGATGAGTTAAGAGGTGCTTCTTTGTGGTCTTTCAGAAGCCTCTTACCTGTGCTTGCCTGCAAGTTGTGCCAATCCAAGTCTGCCCCGTTTTGTTGTTGTTCAAGTACTTTCTCTTGGAAAGATCGTTATGTCGTTACCAGGAACCTCAGCAGTGCATTGAGCTGGGGGAAGACGAGGGGAGAAGTGATGCTCAAAGTTTCTTTTGGGACCAAAATGAAGTCAAAGTGATCCTTTACGTGGATAGGTTGGCTGGGTTTTTTTGCAAGGGGGTGGATCAGGAAAAGTGTGTTTGGGATGCATCTCCAGGGCTGGGACACCATGGCCGGCGTTGTGCCTCTGAACCCTCCCACGCATCTACAGCCCAAATCCCGTGCGTGTTTTCTGCTGGGGCTGTGTCTGTGATTTCAAACCCCATCTCTCCACGTTTTCCCTGTGTCGTATCAAGAGCCTGTTAAGGATATTTACGTGACAACTTCATTTCTGTGTGGCCTTTGAGAGGTTGAACATTGACTTGCTTGGGGTGAAGGGAGAATCACAGCCTTTTTCTCTCCTCCTGTTTGACCAGAGGCAGCAACCAGGGGTGACCCAGGACTATTTTGGCCTTCGGGAAGATGTGGGTGCAGTCTGGCAGCTTGCAGACAGGAAATAAAACCATCCTTTTGCTAGTGCTTAGGACCGACATGCAGGTTTTCACATGGGATTGAGGAGTGGGGAAAGGCTCTGCACAATTTTTCCTGCCATTTTTCACCATTCAGAAGGGGAAAACATTTTTCTTAGAGGCAACCTGGGCTTCCAGCCATGCTAGTTCCTTTCTTTCCCATTTGATCCATTTTTTGTTACCTTCTGCAATTTTTCCCTTTCTGCTTATGCTCCCAAATTCCTTTTGGCTCCAGATTTCTTTGTGCAAAGTGAACCCAGTGATGCTCTTGACTTCCATATAGAGAAACCTTTGAGTGCAAAATGGCTGCAAATTGTGCAGATTTGCCCCTGGAGTGCTGCAAAATAAGATGCCTTCTGGTAGAGCAAGAAATGCCAGCAGGTCCCAAATCAGGCTTGGTGGCATGTGTTCTCTAGTGACCACAAGAATGGAAATGCACTGGGTGAGGCAAAAGTCAACATTGCTCCTGCCAGCTGCTCACTGCAAATTTTGTCCAAGTCAGAGATAACAAAGATTTATTATTGTATTTGTTTGCAATTACTTTTCGAGGCCTGCTGGAAATTTGGCATGGAAGGGTATGAGGTAAAGGCAAGAACTCCAGATGAGGATGAGGATGGTGTCATATGGTCCTGTTGCAGCACAGGTACCTGACTGGTCCTTGATATAGGAGGCAACGTCAACAGGACTTCAAGGCACAATTTTTGCGGGATGTAATTTTCATCATGTCCTAATTTCGAAGCCCTGTTGGCTCTATTTTGAATGTCCATTTCCTTGTTTTTATTGCAAAATCCCTTTCTCCTGCCCAGACGATGCTACACCCTTGAAAGCAGATACTGCCAGTGTGTTCTGAGGAGACACAGTTCCACTGGGTCCTCTGAGTTTTCCACAGACTGACATCTGGCAGTCTTTTACCTCCTTTAGGGACTGCATAGGAAGAATTGTGTCTTCCCTCTTCAAGTAAGTTGCTACACCAGAGTTTATAAAGATCTTCTGACTTGTAGCTTTAAAAGGTGTTAGATTTGTCCCACAGTCACTGATAACAGAAAACAGGTTTTATATATATGCAGCACAGATTGTATCTTGCTGCCACAAATTTCACATTATAATTTTTCTGGAAGGTGTAATAAATATTCCACCTTTATTTGTGGCATCATTTCTAAGAAATTCTGACACACGCCTCCATCCACAACCATGCTATAAATTATCACTTCTCATTCATCCAGGCAAAAAGGCTTGACATGGATTTTTGTGTTAACTCACACCAGAATTAACTCCAAATAATGCTCCTTATTTCCATGGAATGATTTATGCCTGCAGAAACGAGATCAGAACCTGCTCGTTGCTTATTGACATAATTAATTTCATTCCTGTCCTAAATAGTATTCTGATATTTCCTGCAAAATCTTCACTTTCAGTCCCTCAACTCCCTCATGCCTGTATCACACACTCCTGGTGGTAATCTCCCACAAGAAGTCTTAACCACTAGATTGAAAGAAAATAAATTGGTTTTCTTTTGCTAATAAGGCAGTCCCAATGATAAAGACCTTTAAAAGGTTGGACAGGCAAACTTTGTCCCTCTGCTGAGCCTCTCTCGGGCTGATCTTTGCTCCCCTGTTCCTCCCAAGTCTGGTTCTGTATTTTTTGGAGGACGGAAACAGGTTTTAGACAATGTCAAGTGTGGACAGAGGAGACCAAGGAGAGCTGAATAAGATGTGAAAGCCAAATTTCCAGCAGGCCGTCTTGAGCTGCTCCAGGGGTGCCCGTGCTCGCGCGCGGTTGCGTGCACAGAGCCTGGTTTCCAGGGGCGTCTGTGCTGAATGTGAAGCCGTGGCCTTGGACCAGAGCCTGGGATCTGGTCTGCAAGAAAACTTTGGACTATTTTTTTTTCAGAATCTGGGTCTAGGTCTGGAGAGAAATAGTGCAAATGGCCCCAGCTGCAGGATGGAGCAATCCCTGAGACTGAAGCCACGGTCAGTTTTTGGGTGCTTCAAGTCCAAGCGTGAGTTCAAGCTGTCTCACGAGTTCATGTCTCCCAACAGGAGACGTGGCTGGAGATGCTGCAGTCTCTCTGCAGGTGGCCTTTGAGCCCCGGACCCTGAGACATAGGAACAGAGCATTAGCCATAAATCGAATTTCCCAACATTTGGGAAGGAACTTTAATGTTACTCAAGTGCAGATTTTGTATGTGAATTTCCTTGTTGACTCATTTTCTTATTAATAATTTTTTAAAACAGAAATGTCAAGGAACTCACTGAAAACAAACCGCTTGTCCAGCTCAGAAAGCCGTTATATTTCTTTAGGCAGACTATGTGGTAGATCAGGTTTTCTAAAATGTGTTTTGTTTCAAATGCTGCTTAATAGATCCAAATAAATCCTGCAGGGTCATTGCTATTTACAGGTAAATAGGTGTATTTTTACACTTTTAATTGATTTTTAAAATTTTAAATTATGTGAATTTTTAGAACAAGTTTGTATAATCTACCTGAGAAGCCAGAGCATCACCTCAGATACAAATGCTCCCCTTCCTAACAGTTACCCAAGAGAAAAAACGCCACATTTACTTATATTTTTCTCAAGAGGGAGCTACTGCAAATCTCATTTCCCTTATATCCTCAGACCACTATGGTCACAGCAACATTATTGCTAAAAACAAAACGAAAGTATTCAAAGAAAAACTGAAATTCCTAAGGAATTTGCCCAAGAGTTATCCCGTATAAAGACCCTTAGCAGTGAGTATTTTATTGGGAATGTTAAGAAGCCCAGGAGCAGGCTAAGGATTTCTGTTTCTCCATCCGTGCTCGTGTGAACCCTCAGGTTGAGCGAGCCCTGAGCCTCCATCCCTTTCTCCCCAGCACGCCTGCGGTCCTCCGACCCACGCCCACGCGCCCGCATCCTCTCTCACCCGCTCTCCTTCATAGGTCAGCATCTTCTGTTTTCATCAGCTTCCTTTTCATGAACCAGAAACAAGGAAATCAGATACAAAAGCTCCTTCACCTGCAAGTAACATTGAGGCTGCGACGTGGAGGGCCGTGGCAGGGGTTGAGGGCGGCAGCCCCCCCCGAGCCCCGCGTGGGTCACTGCTGCTCAGCGGGGTGCAAGCGAACTCTTGCTTTTAGCACACAAACACCCCGACTTTTCTGCGTCACAGAGCAAAACCTGCTTAGAGCAAGGGTGTGGGTTGGTTGTTTTTTTAAACAATAACAATAGGGATTTTTTTTAATAATAAGGATAATAATAATGCGTAGGAATCTTCTTTAGTATATCTTAGTGTTTGATGCCCCAGTGACACAATACTGCTTGCCTTATAGTAGTGTCTAGAGGGAGAGGGCTTACACACCTTTTGATACAGTATTAATCACGCTTACAATTTAGGTAGCAGCAAGGAGCGGCTGCTGCAGGAGGAGCAGCCGGGTCCTTTTTAACGTATGAATGTGCTTTCCGGACTATCCCACTGACTGTACTCTCAATTTTGCCTGCTACTGCATGCAGCCTGAGATGAGTAGACAGCAATACGCTCCAGCTGTATCTGCACTCCCAGATTGCTGTAGTACCTGACGAGGTAACATTGCCAAAAGCATCATTTTTGGGAGAGGCCGTCCTCCCAGTGACCCATCGCGTAGGGTGCTGCGGTGCTTCTGTAGGTAACATTGACAGACCAAGCGTCTGTCACGCTGCGATCGTTGCCCCATTCCTCTGATATAGCATGCACGAGCTCCATTTCTGCTGCTTGTAACTAAGGGGTAAAAAAACCACATTTGTACCATGTTTGTGGTTCCTTGAAATGTGTACACGGGGAGGGAAAAATACGACTTGTGTTGGCGGTGTAAAACAACCTCCTTCCCATCCAGATGCCTCTGAAGAAGAGCATCCCAGATAACCCGTTCTGAGGGTCTGGAGGAGCAGGCAGAACAAGGCAGGCAGTGCCAAGGGTGGAGGCCTGGTCTTTATTTAGGAGATGCCGTTTGAACCCACACGTATGGGACTTGCCATATTTCTGTTTTAATTCCCATAGGGTCCTCTCGCCTGCCTCCAGCTCTGGTATGTACGTGCCTTTGTGCCTGCAGCCCAGCGCGAGGGGCAGGGGGGAATGTGACTCCCAAACTTTGGATCCCCTCTTTGGAAAGTTCACCCGCCCTTGTCTACAGCCCTTGGGGGTCCGGAGGACCCTGCAGCTGTGCCATATCCATTCCTTGTGGAAGCATCTCTTACTCTCCTTACAGAGAGGGACTGAGTGACCTTCATATCTCCATAAATATTTTGCCACTGTTCTCCCTGCTGTAATACCAGACTGTCACGAGGCCTTCAGGGTTTGCCCACCTTGCTGGTGTTTGCAGTCTCTTGTATCTCTTAGCACTGCTGCCATAATCTAGTTTGACACTTGGTCCCGTGTCCTCACCTTCCTTGTCCAGACTATATACAAGTGAAGCTGTAATGCCAGAACTCTGCTCCGAGACTTGCTTTTGGCCTGGCATCACTAGATGCACCGGGGAGCCTTCATATTTTGTTAGCATGACAGTTTTGCTTTTTATTGGCGATTTATTTGCTTCCTCACTGAGCCACTGTGACCTCAACACACCCCTGGTTTGTTCTGCTGGAGCCTTTCAGCGCGGGGATGGATTTTGCCCCTCTGTACAGCGCCCTGTAAGGGTTTGTCCCTTGGCTTTAGCTGATCGCAGTGAAACAGGGACGAGGGTTTGGTTCTGGTTTTCTTGTCAAGCTGAATGTCTCAGAGAAGAGCTTACAGACTCTAACAGCATTGATGCTTTTGCTCCCTGAAGCAAGAGCTGCTTTCAAGACCCCAGTCTCCTTCAGCGGTCCACGCATGTGGCTTTGCCTGCCAGGCTCCAGCTTGATAATGGGGAGAAACGGAAAGCAGCTGGTCCAAGCTGTGCTATTTCCAAAGCTGCCAGTGAACCTGGAAGCGTCTTGCCCTCTCGTACTCCTGTAAATACAGCCGCAGATGAGTTGTTCAAGCAGCATCTGTTTGCCTAGTCCTGAGAAACTTGAGCTAACTGCAAGCTTTCCAAAACTCAGTGCCAAACTCAGGCTAGATTTCACCTGCAGCTACACCTATAATTTTAGGGCAGAGTTAATGGGTTTAGATAGAATCCATGCCAAAATCTCCAGTTTGGATGGTTTTGGCCCAAAACCAAGGCTGAATGTCACGCTGCTAGTGAAGCCTCCCCTGGAATTTCAGCTCCATTTGACACTGATGACTGTGGACGTGGGGAGATGCTCTCTCCTTCCCACTGCACACAAGAAAAGGTTGGCACAAGCTTTGCAAGCCAAGAGGAGAAAATGCTTCCTTATTTTAGCATGCCATGGGCACCTCCCGTTAAAAGTAGAAGCAGCATTTCATGGTAATCCCTTAAACCTTACCAACACAGTGGCCATGACCCAGTATTTCACATATGCAGTGATGGGGGGTTTATTACAGATGTGGATATAGAGGGCTCAGTCCTTTAGCATCTCTGTAGATGGTTCAGCCTTGCTGATGACCTGAGGAGAAGTCATCAAAGCTGGTGACAGGTCTTTTCTGTCCTGCCTGGTTATCCACACTGGTCCAGCATCTTCCCTGGAGCTGAAGATGTCCCGTGCTCCTGTCAGCAGGCAGGATGGGGACCATTCTGTGTTGGTTACTCTTCCCCACTACCCAAACCCTAAAATTTGAAGTTGCTTCACTTTTTCTTAAAAAATTCCCACACAGGGTAGAGAACCTGAGACTTTCAGGAACACCGAGGCAAAACAAGATATAGCTGATAAATGACAGAGATTTTGTTATTTTAAATCAAGAGCAGATTTTAAACATAGTTGCAGTTGCTGTGTGGTATATCAAATGCTTTAGGAGATTCAATAAATTATTCTTATAAATATTTTATTCTTTTATCAGTAATTCGTATAGGCGGGTGCCACTGTTCTTATACAGCAATGCTCCACACACTAAAACTATATTCCTGTTTCTCCAGTATAGACATTGTATTTATGAAATTTATCTTGCTTAGTGTCACTTTGGCACACTATCCACATATACTGCGCACAGATTGCACATTACGTGCCAAATGCTGATAGGTATCACTCCGTGTACTAAGCGTGTGTATGTTGAACAGACACCAAAGTGTTACCTGCCTTGTTTGTGATGTGACTCAACATAATTGGGAAAAGAGAAAAGTGAAGATCCTGTTTTGTTAAGAAATACCCTGTATTTGAATGCTTCTTAAACAGATTTTATCAGGAAGCTAAAATAATTGAGATGGCTTCTGCAATATTTCTTTAAAAATACCTGAGCAAAACAAACACACAGAGCCCAAAAATACTTATCAACTACTGTATTTCTATGTATTCATTGCTACTCATCTGAACTGTAAATTCTGTACAGATTGAATGAAGTTCACAATTTATCTTTGTCATAGCCCGCAAGATAAAAGGACAACACAACTTTGACCGCAAAAGCGTGTGCATGTTGTTTGAGTACATGCATATACATATTGTGGTACGTGCGTGTGTATACAAACACATGCACACACATGCTTTAAAACAGATAAATCTGCATCTGAGATGCACAGGGGGGAAAAAAAAGTTCTTTTTTTGGAGGTGGGAGAGTGGGTAAAACCAAAACAAAAGACTACTTCAATAATGCATATCTATCAAAAAGGAAGATTTGCAAAGGGGATTGATGTGTAACGGCCATCCCAAGGAGGAATCCCGCTTCTGAAGGCAGCACAGGCCACGCAGCAGAGTGATGCAGCTGCTTTAAACGATAAGTTCTTTGACTTCCTTTCAAACAAACCGACAAAAGAATATAGCGGCCAGTGCCAATTCCAAGTCCAACGCAAAAAGCCCGTTCCTAGTCGTGTGGCCAGTCAGTTGTCCTACGCCATCGGGGAGCCAAGGGCAAAGGCTTTACGTGCTGCGGGAGGGTGACCCCGACGGCAGCGGTGCTGGCTGATGGCAGTGCCGTGGTCTCCCGCAATCCCGGCATTGCTTCCCGCTTCGGTACGGGCTGCTGCCCGGGCAGAGGATCTGCTGCCCTGTGGTCCGGCTCTTACCTTTGCCTACATATTTAAAAAAGCCCCTGGTTAAAAGACATTTAAGAAAAGAGTCATCAAAAGCCCATATTTGATCTTAGAGTTATGAAAGAAATGACAAAGTTGTAATCAATAAATCTGATTTTACAAGCAGGTCAGCCCCCAGACTCCAATTGCCTCTATACAGAGTTTTCACCAACCTCATCAAATGAATTATCCTCTAGGATTTAATTTTGCCCATATTTTCACAGATGTAAGATCTATATTGGGTGGAACTTATCCTTCAGCGTTTAATCTAAATCAAACAAAGGCACGAAGAGCTAACTTTTCCAGTTAAATACTGCTGGATGCCATTGAAAAAATAGTAATCAGATTTTTGCATTGGCCTGAAATTCATCTCTAGGTCCGAAGTTATCAGTTGGAAGAGCCACTTCAGTCCCAAGTGTGTTTCTCAGCAAAGGCGACATCCATTGCCAGAGTGTGCGGCCATTTTCCCGAGATACCTTGATGCTATCATAGTTTATAACAGGATTTGGCTCATTTGGCCTTAACTAGACTAAAAATGGTTCATGCCTTTGTCTGACGGTGAGCTAGGAGGTGAATTTCGCACCGGGACAGGCCATTCTCGCTTGGCGCGAGCGCAGGTGCTGCACGGCCTCACCTCCCGCTCGTAAAAATCTGAGGCTCAGCTGAGCACGGAAGTTTGGTTGTCCTTTAGAAAGCAAAGACAGCTGCTGCTTTGCTTCCTTTCATTTGCTCTGTTGCCTTGGCTTTTTTGCACTTTCGTTTCATCTCCAAAGAATCTCTCATAATGCCTTTGGTACTTATGTACAATTTTAAAACATTTTGTATGTATTGAATGGTACACACTTTCTCTTGTAAAATAGCAATAGGACTTTTTTTTTTTTTTTTTTGGTGAATGTGTAATTTCCTCTGTACATTTCAATCATGACTTTGTGCAATGTACATTTTATAGGGACAGATGCCAAGGGAATGACCTGTAGTTTTCTAAGGGAATAGCTGGAAGCGGAATGACACAGTCACAGATGGTTTTACATTAGCACCGCGGAAGAGCAACGTAGCCCAGACTTTTCCACCGAAGCGTTGAGCATGATACAGCGTGTACCTTCACATGGATGACTGTGGCAGCTGCAAAACTGTATATGTGTGATACTAAAAACAACAGCAACGGTTGCAATTGGAAGGGAAAATTAAATAATCACAATCATTAATTTAAGCCTCAAAGCATCAGAATGGAAAATTTGCATTCAGTAAAAATACCAGAGATTTAACCTTCACGAGATGAAATACACATTTATTTTTCTTTGCACTTCTTCCACTTCGTTTGTTTATTTCTGGTGATTTCTTGGTGCATTAGGGACATATTTAATGGCTGATGAAGAAGAGCGAGATGGTGAGTGAGGGCCTGACCCTTCCTGGCATTAAACCTTCACACCTCCCTTTCTTATTTCTAATGTTAAACAGTGTTTTTCTTTCTGATGTATAAAACCAATCTCGGAAATCTCAAGTGCCCTCAGTTACAAGGACACTGTCCCTTCAGAGTCCTTTAATAATACTGATTTTCTTAATTAGACATCAGCCGCATCCTGACAGATAAAGGATGGTTACTGAAGCTCTTCGCCCCCCGTGCCAGGTCCTTATCACCGTGCTAAAAATTGAAGCTGGTGTCATGGAAATGGGCTCAGAGCCAAGGAATGGCACTGGAAAGGGACCTTTATCTGTCCCACAAGTTATCTTGCTTACCAGGCACCAGTCCTAAATTGAGAAAGCGCACGCTGGATTTTGGAGAGCTCTCTGGGAGCGAAGTGGATGGACTTCCATCCAGTATTTTCCATAGAGAGGTTGGCTGATGAAACAGCAGTTCCATTTTGCAAGAGAAAAGGAAAAAGTAAAATCCCTCCCTCCACACTGATATTTTTTCCAGAAAGATGAAGTACCCGAATCTAGATGAACCAGTGCCTGGATTTTAAAAAGCCTGCCAGTCATTTGGACAAGGCAGTGAAAGAGGCTTGGCAGAATAAACAGTTTGCTTCAGGCACAGCAGCCACCTGGTTGTACCCGATGACTTGGCTCGAAGCCTTCAGCAGCTCCCGTCCTCCCCAAAGCTATTAAAGGCCAGGTGCGAGCGTTTCCCAATGGATACAGCAGATTAAGGTGTACTTAAATAACATCGTTATATTTTATCTCATTATGTTTCACACCAGTGAGATAAGCAGGAAAATTCTCAGCTTGCTAAATCCCATTCCCCCGTCATCTGACGAGGCTGGTGTGCTGGCGTGTGCCGCATCCACGGGCTGTGCTGCGGGTGAGGGGTGCTGGTGGGACCAGACGTGGTACCTGCTGTGCCGGAGCGGAGCCGAGCCCAGCAGAGCTGCAGTCCTCGCTCCCACCTTCGCCAAGCCAACCGGGGAGACCACGCAGGAGGAGGCATTGCTTTTTCTTGGCAATTGGCCTCGACTGCCCTGATAGTCTGGTCTGGAGGAAAAATCAGGAGGACCCTTTTCCCTGCAGTGTGCTAAATGTCCCATTTTGTGGAGCAGAAGTAAATGCTGGAGCTTTAGAAGAAATTCATATGAATACAAACCATCCAAATTCCTTAGGCTTGCAATTGCCCTGGCTGTCACAGGAACATATCTACCTGGTCTTCTCACAGCTAAAGCTCCTCAAAGGAAAATGATTTTTATTCAAATTCTCTGGGCAGGAGTATTTTACACTCTGTGCTTTTCACCGCATGGTCTATCAGGGTGCCAGGAACTGGGATAACAAAACCACATTGCGGTAACTCGGGGACAATCCCATGCGAGTTCACAGCCCGCTGACCCCAACCGGGTGAAAGCAGCTCTTTTAGGAAGTTAAGTAAAAGTTGTTTTCCTGAAAGAGCACGGTTGTTTGGGATTGAAGATGTACATGCAGTGACAGGGTATGAACTTCTGCAGGATGAACTCATTGCCAAAAAACTCCGCCAAGTCTGTTCTTAAGCAGAATCCCAGTCTTGGTACTTCTGTGCCTTGTTCACTGACTAATTAAACCATATGAACCATTTCTTCCTTATTGACTGGAGGGGTAAGCAGGAGTTGTTACAAGAGGAAGACTCAGGTTGTAAAATCTCAGTCCTACTTTTGAGCACCCAGTTTAAGACACTTGGACCTTCTCAGTCCAAAGTGAAAAAAAGCCAACTCCAGCTTTTGATCCCAATAACATCCAACTCCAGTATTTGCGTTTCCAGCCCTGGGTGGGCAGAAACCTTTTTCCTTTCCGAAACTCTGCAATAACTCAGTGGCAGAACCATGAATGAAATCTCTCCGATCCATTTAACGCTACTCCAGCACTGCTCTGGGGTATTATTTACCCTTATTAAGCTCTTGGCAGCTCTCTCCTGTTTCCATCAATAATAACCTAATGGTGGTTTTGAGCATAAAGTATTTTTCTGGAAAGAGAAACCTTTTTCAGCAAGGTGGTCACTCTCTTTTTATGTGAAGAAGTTAATAATACATAGCTAAATAGAAAGACAGACATAAAATTAAGTGGAAGGAAGAGGAAAAGGGCATGGGACACACTTTAAAAGGTTATGTAATTTGGCATGGATAAGGAATTCAGTGAATAATGGAACATGAGATTTTTCACACAAAACTCATGAGCAAGTTTTTTATCTCCTTGCCCTTGAAGGACTGTTAACAGGAGGCAAGTCAGAGATGGAGAGAGGAGATTTTTGGATACAACTGAAAAGCCAGTAAGATTACTCTTCAAACCATTGAACTTAGATGCTAAATAAACCAAACAAAGCCCCCGAGCTCCTCTTTCCCCTTTGGCTTTCAGAGATTTCTCAGCTTCGGTTGAGTCAGCCCCAGGTACTCCCCCACGACCAGACCTATCAATTACACATTTCCTGATGATTTATTGAACAAATGTTTTAGATGCACTGACACACTTTATCACTCCACTAATTTCTAGTACCAAAAATGAGTAGAAATCCCTGGTGTTTCTTTGTCTCCCTCTGCCACTGGTCAGCACTGATGTGAGGTTTCTGTGGATCTGGCATTTCTTTAATTTTTGTAACTTTCTGCTTAATTCCTTTTTAATCACAAAAGCAGTGCGTAGGTTTGGGGCTGGTTCTCCGCACTAAGATCAAACACGGTCTCTGTGTCTTTTTGGGTCCTGATTTCTTCTTTAGAAGACAAATGCTAAAATGTGATTTTATTCTTTGCCTTCTCCTGACTCAGCTGAAGCTTTTACTGAAATCAGAGCATGAAGGAGCCAGTGAATATAAATCAATTAAGACAGTTTTAATTAAGTGGTTAAACCAAACAGCAGCACACACCGAGGCATGATAGATTAACTGGAAGAGCTGGTGCACCACGTAATCCCAGCACCCTCCTATGCAGAAAAGGAGCTTTGCTGGAGCAAACACATGGAGGCACATTTTCCTTGGGTGGAAAGGGTTTGAAATAGTAAATTAAAAAGTAATCTCAGGCAAAACAGCTGCTGCTCAGTAGTGACATGACCAAGAGAGGTGGTGATACCTCCGGATCTCCCTCTCCCAAAGATCCAGGCAGTGGCACCGCTTCAAAACCGTTTGCATTAACTCATCCCCAAGCAGCACGTTGGTGCGCGTATGCGTTGCATGCATTGCATGAACTGCCTCCAGAGGGAATCAAAGCTGAAATTTTCTCTCCAATCTGTCCTGCAGAAAAGTCAGAGCTCCTCTTCGCCAGGAAGGCAGGCGTGCCGGAGGCGTGCAGCCCGCCGCGGAGCCTGGACCCTAGATGGCAGAGCGAACCCGCTGCCGAGCACCGCGCTGGAAACCCGCCTGCTGCTGCAGAGCATCACCTAAATGGGAGCAGAGTTGTTCCCTTTTCCAGCTGGATTCCTGGGTCCTTCAGAGTCCAGAAAGCCACTGACCTGCTCGGTAATTATAGCTAAGCACCAACTGGACAAGCACAGTGGAATTTCTGGGGATTCCCAGGGAAGCATCCCTTATGACCAGCTGCCTCAGAGCTTTTTTTTTCTGGGGAGAAACAGGAGATTGCTCCCAGAATTGAGCACACACACAGGCTGCGCCCACAACCCCAGCTCCACAGTGCAAAGCCTCTGAATTTCATTTCTCCTAAATAAGGGAAGAACACAGGCAAAGTCTGGGGTCTTCCCCAGTTTTAGGAGGTCTCCCTTAGGATGTCTCACTCTTGCTGTTTGTAGAGTGGAAACAGTATTGTTGGCAAAAATAAAGGGATCCACTGAGACTGGTTTCCTAAATAGGGTAAAACATGTATTCTTGTAAGGAATGGGGTATTCCGTGAAGTGTGCAAAGCTGCCGGGTGGGCAGCTACCAAAGACTCAAGGCTTAACGTCTCTTGGCCTCTTGCCCTTCAAGCTGAGGGTGGTAGGAGAAGAAAACCATTTTGATTTTATTCCATGATTTATTGATAGCATTGAATATATTATTCAAAGCTTCCTTCTCCTCTGGAGTCTGCAGGCTTTCTAGTTCAGCCCGGCAGGAAAGGCTGGGGGGGGACACAGATCCTGTCTTGTCTCCCCCAGCTGAGTTTCACACCTGGTTTTACTGTGGGTGCCTCGATGCCCCCAATCATGCTGCAGCTCCTGTAGGTCCAGCTGCACGTCCATCAGTGAACTGGGGGGTGCATCAGTCCGGGGAGGGTGTACCAGAGCAGGGGCTCAGGGCTGGGGTATGCACAGGTCTGTCCTCATTTTCACTCTTAGGTTAACAAGAAAGTTTTCTAGTGTCAGCGATGAAAAGATTAGGTCTTTTTAAAAGTTGGCTGTTTCTAAATTGAGGGATGAAGGGTTCCTGGCATGAGTCAGGGTGGTGCGAGGGCCACCTGCACATCAGGTCTTCTCCTGCTCCAGCCTGTTCGTCTGCCGGTGGCACCTGGCAAAGCTGAGTGTCTGCAGGGTCTGAGTCATAGAATCACAGAATCACTAAGGTTGGAAAAGACCTCCAAGATCATCAAGTCCAACTGTCAAGAGTCGGTGTGTGAATCCCTCGGGAGTGGCAGACCTGGGCACACACGTGTCTGTCACTGCCACCGCATCCACACTGCCCATCGCCACACTGAAACGTCAGATGTCCCATTCGCACCGGTCCTCACTCGGGCTTGAGTGGGGAGGTCTGAGGAAAGGAAGGAAGGGAAACAGTCTTGGTCCTTTGTCCTCAAAATACGGGAGAAATATAGGAGAGGTGAAGCAGGATGGTCCCAGCGCTGACCGACTGACCAATGTGCCTCTTTGAGTGCACGGACCCCTCTGACCCTGCAAGGGCAGCTCAGCCACAGCCCTGTCGTATTTCCCTGGTAAAATAAGCCCTTTTGGTTAATCTCCTGTGAAAAGGCAGTGTGCGACCAGGACAGCGTTGGCATGCCAGGCTGTGCATCCATGACCCGCTCCCCAGCAGAGGGTGCAGGAGCTTTATTTCCAGAGCCCATAGTGCATCATTTGGTTAATTTGGGATATTTATTAGTGCAGTGGTGGTAATCTGGTCCCGCCTTCTCTCACTTGTGTTGTGTCCTGCAGATTATGGGGGTTGTGCTCATCTCATATCCAAAGACTTGTGACACTGTCCTGTGAAAAAGGAATTAAGCTCCCACATAGATTCAGTTGTATTTCAGAGGGAGGAAAATGCATTATTGCTTGCTTTCCTGTGTTCAGCAATGCTATTTAGCTAATGGACATACAACTCTTTGAAGATGTATGGCACTCTGTAAAGTCTTAGTATGATTACTCTGCATTAGTCATAAAAGGCAACGGTGCAATTCATCTTCCACTACAGCGTGGAAGCCTTCGGGACCAGCCGGAGAGCTGATTTACTTCGTCTCTTCCTAATGGAAAGAGGGTTGGGAGGCTGAAGCTGGTCTTTGAAGGAGATGCTATGTGATGGATATTGATAGGGTGTTTGATATAGAAATGGGATGACTGAGAGAGGAATAGACGTAGGTTTTTTTGCAAATCAAATTTCTGCAGGTTTCTAGGGTACAAAGTGGGCAAGGTGGTTTCATCCAAAATGCAAGAGAAGCTGTTGTAAAGGGTTGGATTTTTGCAAAGGTGGAAGTAAATACCACTGGTTCTGCAGAAATACGAGCTCTTCAGCAATCCCGTTTCCCCCCTGCATCTCAGACTGCCTCCTCCGACGGCAGAGCACCGTGCGCTGAGGCACGGGGACAGCACGGGGACACGAGGAAGGCTCCTGCTGCTCCCCAGCAGCTGCGGCTTATCTTGGAGAAGGGAGGAAAAAGAGCCAAGCACTGGATCGCTAACACAAAGTTCAGCATCATTTGGGACTTTTATCTGCCAGATTATGGGGGTTTTTTAAGGGTAAATCTTAAATAGGCTCTTCACCACCTTGCCTGCAGAACGGGAATTTTGATCAAACTGGCTGAATCTCAAAATGGCACCTCAGTCATAGCAGGTAAGTGAGGTGGGGTGGGAAAGGAAAAAAGAAAGCAAGAACCTTTCCCATTCCTTTCATTTCTAAGATTTCCAGTAACCAGAAACTGCCTGTTCCAGCTGATGGGGTGAAAGCTCAGTCCTGTGCCATGCAAAGAGAAAATTCCTTTGAAATGTAGGGGAATAGATGTGTTAGGTGCTGAGTTTTATTTGCCACTCACCCTCTTGCTGTACTGGGAAGAAATGAGAGTCACTGAAAGGAAGGAGGTGGCTGAAGAATGAAAGAGAAGCCAACCTTGGCCTGTGATGATAAATTTTGCTTCTTAATAAAACACTGCTGGGGAGCATCATGTTCTTGCCCTGCTTCCAAGCAGATAAGGTTTGCCTCCCAAAGTCTGTTTTCTCCTTCAATCTTCACAGATATTGATCTGTATAAAGATGGATTTTAGAAAAAGGAGGGGAGAAAACAGCCCCATGACCTTCACATTTATTTAACGGTCCGAGTCACTTGAAAAATTTCTTGATTATAGCCTGGCAATTTTCTCTGGCTGCTCTGGAGCAGAAAGACAGGGCAGCTGATGTAGGCAGCTGTAATCTGAAGAAAGACTTATTCCAGAGGGCATGCAGTGATTTCTTTGTCCTGTTCAGCCCTTTGGACGAGATGTTCAGATCACTGGTTTTGTCTTAATGTGGTTCTCAGTTGTCTGCTGGCCAAGGGGTGCACCACCATTGGAACTGCTCACATTTATATTATTTATTTGTCTCCCATTACCCCTGCCCAGATCTGTTCCTCTAATCCAGAGCATGTGGATGCCCAGCATCCTTCCCAGGAGCCACACAGCTGGGCTTTGCCCAGGGACGCTCTCTCCAATGCCACATATGGCTTGTGGGACAGCAACGAAGATGCTCCCAAGCACTGCTTACGTTTAAACACATAATGGTTCTAAACTAAAAGAGGGTAGATTTAGACCAGATATAAGGAAGAAATTTTTTACAATGAGGGTGGTGAAACTCTGGAATTCTGTGATTCTGTGATCCTGCTAAGTAAACCAGATACATCCTTCGTAGACAGAGGTACATGAAGGGCATCACAAGACACGTGCATGGACTGGTGATCTAGTGACCATGACTGAGCATAAACATAGTTTGTGGGCTCTACAGTGAAGGTGTCTGATACAGCCAGAGTCTACTGAAGGCAATGCACGGACTCCTGCCCCCATGGTTTTGGAAAAATTCTTAAAATCTTTCTCGTTACGGATGTTGTATTAACTTGCAGTCAGAGAAATTTCCAGGCATCTCGTAGATGTCATGGCTGATGAGATTAGTATCAGGTTTCTGGAAATTCTAGTGAGTCCTTGCACTCTAGTTTTCATTTTTGTGCAAGGCATTATTTGTGCTAAGCAAAAAAAAAAAGAAAAAAGAGCAATTTCTACAGAGGAAAAATGTTCTTTTGCCTTTGGCTAAAATATCTTTAGTAATGTTGGCAAAATAGAAGAAAAAAACCCCAAGCTTTGTTTTTCACGGACAGGTGGGCAGACAGCCAGAGGGCTTGCGAAGAAAGCACCAAACTGACTCGTGACCTCTCCCTCCTGGGCACAGAGATTTTCCCCTTGGCTGGGGGTTGTTACAAGAAGCTGCTTTCTTTGCAAGGATTTTTTAAAGTATTTAACGTGTTCCCTGTTCAGAAATCAAAAGCCAACAGAACAGCCTGACAGCCTGCTCCTCACCTCTGAAGGATATCATCTCCAGTGTACCTCCCTCTCTGGAGCAGTAAAGGGGGACATAGAAAATAAATAAATATCCTAAATATCTGTTAGTCCTAGTACCCCCGGCCACCAGCTGTATGCGCAGTCAAGCAAGCTTTCCTCGGGGTCTACACAGGGACAACCACTGAAAGAAATACTTTGCTGGAGACACTCTCATTAATTCCCCATGTAGACAAGGCACAGAGAAACTCTGATAGCTTCTTCAGATGTTGAGAGCTTCAGCTTTGTGTCCTCTGTAGGGCTGCAGATGCCAAGTCCTGGCTGATCTCTGTCACGCTACTCTTTGCTGAGTGAATTAAAAGTCTGCGCTTATCGTGGGCACACAAAACAAGCGTTATCTCTGTAATTAGACTGTTAAACCACAGCACAAACTACAATTTCTCATGATAATAAAATAGTGCATTAGCATAAGTCCATCAAGAGCAGATTTTAGAAATAATTGGTTTGGATTTTGAGCTAACATCTGCTTTGGTTATTAGCTTTTGGACACTTTGGTTTTGATCAGACAATTTAAAGAAAATTATGAAGAAAAGTGCCTCCGGTCTTTCTTCAATAGAAAATTTCTTTTTAAAGAAGAGTTCTGTGAAAGTTTGAAGAAACGTGTGGGGGTTAAAATGTATGCAATAACAACCATTACAGCTACTACTTACTGTAATGGTGGCCAAGGTGCAAAACCAAAGAAAGAGAAATCAGGTAGCATCTCTGAAAGGTTTAAATCCCATCTCCAGATCTGAGCACGGTGTCTTGGAGCCGCCAAGCATCTTGCACCTCATACTTTCTTCGTGTGCTGGAGATGCAGTTCCACTTGGGGTTGTATTTCTTACCGAGGCACCCGGGGACCTCCTGTGGGGTCCCAGCCCAGGTGCTCGCGCAGCCGCTCCGCAGCAGCCCCCGCTGACGGCCCGTGCTGGCAGAAGAAAATTCATTTTCTCCTGCACTGCCAAGAAACAGAGGGACAGAGGGAGCTGCTAGAAATTGCCCATAAAGTTTTCTGTTACAGAAAATGGATCACATGGACAGAACTTCAATTTAGAGAGCTGGAAATACGCACCAGATGGAAGAGACCCATTTGTGCCAGAGCAGAACTTGGCAAGCGACGGCTGAAACTGTTGAGATAACATCAGCTTCTGTTTCATTTGAAAGCTGTGTTTATTTTTCTTTTTAACCTGAAGTCCCGTTGCAAAAAAATTGAGAGCAGAAGAGATTTTACAGCATACGAGGAAGAAGTATCAGGTCACAGCCTGAGAGAAGACCCTTGAACCCTTCAAAAGCAACGTGAATCCTGGCCCATCCCTGGTGCTTGTCCTGCTGTTTTTCAAACCGCAGCCTTCTGGCATTGCCAGACAGCTCCTCTTCTGCCACTGCTTTTCAGCAAGTCTGTAGCCAGTTCTCAAATCATCCTCTTACTCTCTCCATGAACCTGGACCATCCTCTGGCCACTTCTGCTGTTGCAACCCTTCTTTGGGACCCGCTGTCCTCCCGGCTCTCCTCCCTGCAAAGGTCTCTCGCGGGAGGTCAAAGCTCCCCCAGGTCACTGCTCCCATGGAAATGCTCAGAGACCTTTTCCAGCCAACTTTCCCCTTTCCAGCCCAGATTTCTGGAAATAGCAGCCTGCCCACATTTGGACACCTTGCCTGAAATGAGGCAGATGAAGCCTGTAAAACTCTTTCCCTGACATTCAGAGCTGCTAATTTTTAATGCAAAATGTTGCCTTGGTATTTGCATTTGAAATGAGTTTGCATTTCCTTAACTCCATTGCCACCCCCTCTGCAGCTACACAGACTCTGTATTTTACGGGAGCATTCAAGACACCAGGTTGTGGCTGGGAGCTTTGCCCGTGTCCCCAAGACGAGCTGTTCTTGAAACATCTCAGTAAAAGGATGCTGCTGCTCTCCTCGGCACTGCCAAGATTCACCCCAACAAGGAAAGCCCAGTCCTCATAAACCAGTGGCTGGGGAAAAGGACCATTTCTGGTACACGCCACATTCCTGGTCTCTTTTTTTCCTTTCCTAGGTTTAGTGGCTTGGGAGCTGTAATCAAACCCTTTTGTTTTCTCAAAGGCGTGTAAGAACAGCTGGTCATTCAGCGTGAATTAGCTTCTACCAAACATTATATGCTGCAGTAAGAATAAGATATAGTGTAGATGATCAAAGAGACATAGTCTCCTTTGCTTGAAAACAGAACAACATCAGAATAAAGCAGAAATGAAAGATGATATATTGAGTCTTCTTCATATCAGGTTCTTCCAACATTTTTAAAAAAACTGGAATTCTAATCAAATTAGTGACACGTTAGGGAGGGTGGGTGCTACTACCAGCTAATATAAATACCTTTATGCAGAAAAATCTCATCAGTTTTGGAAGTTTAGGTTAAAGCCAGAAAAATATGGAGTGACACACAGTTCAGTGTGGGAAAATCCTGGAGTGTGAAGTTTTCAAAGGGACAGCCTATCTCCAGATTTATATACACCAGCATTTGCTTGAAAGCAGAATACAGTTTGTACCTGAAAATAAGGATTTGATTGCACAAGTCTACCGTGTTTGTTCATAATATGATGAGAGATCTGCAAGGTGGAAAGTTAAAGGGTATTTCATCACTCTTGTAAGGGTGTTTACTGCAATAATTCATTGTAGCTACCAGATCCCTCTGTTACTACAAACCTGCACAGAAACTCACATATTTTAAAAAAAAAAAAAAAAATGGAAAAACCCCCAACTGTTGCATGTGGATGTTCAGTGTGAATTGAAAGAGAAATGAAAGGAGTTAGTTCCAAGCGTGAGCACATTTCTGACAAAAATGAATCAATTTCAATATACTTAGGCTGAAGAAGGAATTTCATGCTTTGGTAACTTTTCCTGACATTGTAATTTATATGGGCCCTGCCTGTGTAACCACTGAAGTGCTGAAATGAGTGTTTTTCCCAAGGAAAACACAGCCCATTTCCCCCGTGCGATGCCACGCAGAGTCGCTGAAGCTGGAGGAAATCTCTGGGTGCCTCCTGCTCCCACCGCCCTCCCCGAGTGGGGAGGGCTGTGACATTGGACCTAGCTTTGAAGTCAGACCAGGTTGCTCGGCCCTTTTGCAATCGAATTTTGCATGTCTCCAAGGATGGAGACTTCACAGCCTCCCTGGGCAGCCTCAGGGCTCTGCAGGGGAAACCTGCAGCTGGGCAGCAGGAGGGGAGACACGAAGTTGACTCTCTGCTGATGACCCGGTGGTGGCTGTTCTTATCAAAATAGAGACAGCATTCAGTTATCTAAACTGGATGGACCCATAGGCAATTGCTATACTCTCCCTCTTCAGTTTTTCTGCCAAATCACGTAAGCACATAATCAAATAAAATCAAGTTATGGCATGACAGGTTTAAGCTCACCAGATGAGCCGAGTAGAAAACTTTATACATGCTTTTATCCCGTCAGGTGGTGAAATGTATTTGCTTAAGCTTCTCTCATTAAGTCAATCTAATGTTGTCATATTAACTGGCACCCTGGACCAGTCCGTGCCGATGTGGAGGTTAGGATTATGGAAACAAATCAGGACTCTCCCCTCAGCCCTTCCCTTCTCCTCTCTACACAACATTAGACAAGGCAAATAATGCAAAAACAAATGCAGTTTTGTCAGGGGTCAGGATCATGGGAAAATCAGTGCTATTCCCTTTTACATAAGCACTGAATATGGCAGTAGGAAATAGTCTGTGGGCAGTGAGCAGTGGTTTGGGAGGTTTAATTTAGTGCTTTTTGCACCAGCACAGTCCAATCCAGTATCAGACTGGATCTGGACTGTGTCCAGCTACTCAAATAATATAATTCAGCCAGACAGCTAGGGGAAGGAGATACTTTTACTGTCCTGAGAACTACAATATGGTGTGATTTCAGACTATGATAATGAGCATACTGTTATTTTGTCACACCAAGAGTGATTGCATTCAAGTCCTTTTGCAGCATTGCAGCTGACAGGTCTCAGTGGGAATCCCAAGAAACTGAGTCAAAAGTCAAAATTCATTCCCTGTGGGTAGAAAAGAAAAACTTTTGACAGACAAAAAAAATTATCTTGATAATATCTAGCCCTAAAATGTCCAAATATCACCAATGCAGTGTCATTTCAGCTCTGCAGGCACTGGCTGCCGGGATTGACGCAGCATCCACAGTGCTACAGCTGCCAAAAGAGTCCAAAAAGGTCTCAGGTGTCTTAAATCCTGGTTTCTCAGCCTAAAATGCAATGTTGCAACCCCTTCTGTTAACTCAGAATCCTAGACTTAATTTTTAAATTAAAAGAGGAGGCTGTCTAGCCTCTATCTATGAGCTTGTCCCTTGTGAGCTTTCTGGTGCATCCATCCATCCATCCATCCATCCATCCATCCATCCAGTCTTTTCAGACCGTTTAAACAATACCTTCAGGTGTCAGTGACAGATTAAACACCAAGGATATTTCTTCCAATGCAATTCAGACAGGGATCTCAGGAGACATAGGTTTATTCACCTAACTGCTCTGTTTTAAAACTAGTGAAATTCAGAGTGTGCTTACTTTATTAGTAATCGCCAAATTATAGCAGTGCTGGCCAGAAAGGGCTTCTGGAAGTCTCTAATCCAACCTCCAGCTTGAAGCAGGACTATTGCCAACACTAGATCAGGCCAGCCATGGCCTGAAATCCCTGACCTCATGGGTTTTATCCCTGCCCTTCACATTGCCCTATTTTCCTACATTTTTCTCACTCAGTTAGTATTTGTATTATTCTGCATCCAAGAACCCCTAATGGCATCATGCACTGTGCAAAAAGATGCACAGAAACACAATAGATGTGATTTGCCTGAAAACTGTCTAAGTAAGCAAGAACTAGCACTATCTTTATTTTGGAGATGGAGACACATGGAGGTACAGATCCATACATTATATGCCTTAGGGCAGATGAAGGGCAGAAGGGACACAAGAAGAAGGAAGACTGTGACAAACAAGGGACTGAGCTTGTGTCTCAGGGTACAGACACAGACACGCTGGTGGGCGTGATGGATGGGGAGTGCGCACAGCAAAGTGTCAAGACCTTGGTATCCTGATGCCTGGAACAAATTGCTCATCAAAGTTCAAAATGATTGATGCTGCCCAAGACTCATCTTTTGCTATCTTTTGTCTTCTAGACTCCAGCCCAACTTTAATCCAAAGCAAGAAAATCTCACTGGTCTCCTACTTATTTCCCCCCACAAGCAGGGGCAGTTCTTGCTGTTCTTCAGATTTCTGTCATCTTGCAACAGTTCATGATTTTCTGCAGTAATTATTTACTTAGCAAGAACACCTCAGAATCAGTGGTTGCAGGACCTGGGCTTGTAATCTATTCTGGGTAAGGAATCCATCTTCATTAACTCTATAAGCAGCCATGTGCTTCCAAAGTCCTACGATAATAATAATAACTGGTCCCACACTTGATTAAAATGGAGGCACAAGTCCAACACTCATTAAATGCAAGGGCCCAAATCCCATAAACATTCCTGGTGCCTTAATTACAATAGAACAGAGAATAGATAGCAGATAGTCATGTACTTTTTGACAGAATGTTGCTCTGTATTACAAGTGCATAGGGAATACAGACCTTATTTGAATGCATCGAGAAACAGCAGCCCTCAGAAAAGCCTGAAGAAAATGTCTACCATATTTTAATGATTTTTTCCAGCTAATTTTCCACTTAAACAAGGGAGCAGTATCAGTTTACAATCAGCTGAGACACTGACACTAGCTCCCAGTGCTTCCTTATCACATTTATGATAGCTCTTTCGTACGGTTTTGTTGGAATTAGCATTCAGGACCAGCAGCAATGCAGGCTCCCGAGCCAAGCACCTGTATACGATAGGAAATTAAAATCAGGAGCCAGAACTGAAAGCCAGATCTTGCATACAAGCAGCCCAAATCTCCAGAGGTGTGGTATAGACTGGAGGATTTCGTGCTTCTTTGAGCATGAATGTAGCCTGATTTCTAGGTCCAAATCTGTTCTTATTAAAGACATACAGAGAAAGAATAATCCACAAGGTAGGATTTGGGGCTGGAGACTCTGCTTTGCCACAGATTAATCTTGATCAATCACTTTGCTTCTCTGTCAAAATGTAAAGTGAAAATGGCAGTTTTTCTCCATCCACCCTTTAGGCTGTGAGACACTGAGATCTTCTGGATGGGAGAGGGCAGAGGAAGTATCAGCAGAGCTGCTTGGGTAAGCTGTCCAAATACCAAATACTTATTTGAGTGGAAAATACAAAAAATCCCACACCCCCCAAAAAAAAGGCAAAAAAAAAAAGCACAGATTCCCTCTTTCACCCATTAAACTACAAGTTTATGGAAGGGAAAACCTGCTGGCATTGAGAGCTTGGAGAAAGTCACTGGCTGGGATCGCTGCTTTCTCTCTTTCTAAATGTGCATTAAATCACCTGAATACAAAGCCCCGGTGCTTATCCCTTAAGCCTTGTCTGGTCACGCAGAGCAATCTAGCAGAACAGTTATCTGTTGCAGGCAGGCAGCTCACGACGGCTCCCAGGTCTTTGTGCCTCTTCCTCCCTCTACGTGGAGGGACGATGCTGATCTCCCCGATCTCTCCTCTGGTCACTGACGGCCCAAATGGGGCCCCACTATCGCGGGGCTCCAGCTGCAGCTGGTGCCTCTCCGTCCCTCCCACCTCAGACCCCTGGCTGCTGCCACCACCTTGTAGATCTTTCCTTAAACACATGCTGAAAAAACAAAAAGGCAGATTTTTTGTTTTTTAATGCACAGCCACTTTTACGGTGTCATAGACCATGAAAAAGTAAAGATCATCTCTACCTTGTAAACAGGTCCAAGGGCAAGGTGCCTGCCTTGTAGCACTCTGTCCTGTCCCCAGAGCAGCTTTCTCTCCTCTTAATGGTAGGGACAACCTGATCCCAGTGTTTTAGCTGGGCACATCCCTCTGGGAGAGGGGGAGGCTGCAGCTTTTCTCCCAAGGGGGCCAAGTTGTGGAGCTGTGATCTGCTCTGTGCTCTAAGAAAGGAGCTTACAGGACTTTGTCCAGACAATGTCTTTTTTTTGGCATGCTGTCTTTCTAACCCGGGGTTACACACTGTAACAGAGTTTTTCTGTTGAACCCCAGGTCATAGACAGCAGAGCCTTGCTGGGGAGAAGTTACTTTGTGGATTTGGGCTGTGCATCTGAGGTGCCTGCTTCCACCACAGCCACTGCAAACAATGGGAAAGAGGATGGGGTGTGCTTATTGCATTGAAGGCACGGCACTCGGATCCGGAGCATTCAAGTTGGCCCAAAGGAATCCTGTGATGAGCTGGTGGAGGTCAGACTTTCAGATGCTCATGGCTTATAGTCACTCACTGAGTTGGAAAGTGTTTTGTAGCACAAAGACCCAAACCCTGTCTTGGAAAAGTGAGGTAGGAGCCATCTTAGTGCTGAAAGACAGCTGTATTAATCTTCTTCTCACACCTTTCCAAGAAGGGTTGAGATGTTTGCCAATCCTTAGTTTATAAGAGGTAGATAAGAGTCTGGCAAAACAAGATTATATTCACGGAATGCTTCAAAGAGAAGTGGCAACAGTTTCATGCGGCAAAATCAGCTCTGCCTTCCCTGCGTGTGCAGCCGGAGCCCATCGACAGGGAAGCGAGATCTGCCTCGACCGAAAGCATCGAAGGGCCTGTGCCCGTCCTTGTCCCCATCCCTATCGCTGGGCCAGCCCCGCCTGGCAGTCCCTGCCATCGCACACTTACCCACCTCCACAGGCACACTGCAAGCGCTGCAGCAGCTTTCTCCTTCAGAAATATTAAATCCGCATTTCACTTCTCCCTGGCATTTTCTTTTCATTCCAGATGGCACGTGATTAGAGTCCTAATTGGCTATCGGCTTATCAACACCATCCCTAAGTAGTGACCAAGCCATAATAAGAAAAAGCAAAAGGGGAAAAAAAAAAAACCATTCAGTGGCTTGGCTCATTTAGCTTATAAGGGTTTGCATGAAACAATTAACTGGAATCCTCTTGACTGTATTTTGCAGTGAAGGATGCCCCTGTTGACACCTTGGAGGAAAAATCATTATGGAAAGGGGAGTTATAATGTGAGGGGAAAAATATTGAAAACGATTTGGGATCATTCTTTTATTGTAAGCAAAGAAAACAAAGAAAAAATAAAAATATTTTGTGCCCAACCCTATTCCCACCTCCACAGGCTCTGAGTCGCTCTAGCATGCACAATCTAGGGTGTATCAAAACCTCATTTGGCTCCCGCAAGGTCTTTCAGTCACATCCACAGGCTGTCAAAAAGCCGTGAATTTTATCGTTTTCACTGGAATGATGCTGATTCGTATCCCTTTGATGTTCTGGCCCTACCTATGCCAGGCGTGACACAGAGAGGGGTTGGAGCAGTTGAGGTGATCAAAAATGATACTTCAAGAAAATTGGAAGCCAGCTAAGACAGCAAAATACAATGAGAAGCTAATGAGGCATCTAGGGAGGCAGAGGAGAAGAAGAGCATCCTACCCTGAAGGGATACGAAGGAAGGGGCTGAATTATAGAGCTGAAATACAGATATAAACCTGGTTTGGATGTGCCTCATTCAGTAGGGGAAAAAACATCCTGTTAAAACAAAACGTAGACACTTGCTCAATGCTTGGAGCAAGGAGCAACTCTGAGCGCACGGCATCTGTCCCCATTACAGCCGGCAAAGGTTGCATTGAAGTTAAATTCAGGAGTGAGCTCTAGAGTCCTTCCAGAAACGGGAACAACCTGCCTTGAGCTATATTTAGGTTGGGAAGTGAAATGGAGAAAATATTCCTCTTTTTTCAACATGGGTTTGTCTCTTCTCCACCCCACCGTAAATTTGGGGCAGTTCGTGTTCCTGAATGTGCTGCGGACTTTTCCCAGGCGCCGCTGCTCCGTTGATGTGCTCCAGCGTGACAGAGCTGTGTGTGCCAGCATGCAAGTTCTCCTTTCTGGAGGCAACTCTGTAAGGATAAACACTTCCCCTTACCAGTTATTTCCTCCTCATTACAACTTGGAAATCTATTTATTGCCAAATTATCCATTTTCAGCTGGGCTACATTTAGAATCACTCCCTGCTGCCCTTTCCTGAATATAAAATCACTCCTGCTATAGTTAGAAATGTATTTAATTTTCCTGTATTGCAGGAACTAATCTAAAATTCGGCACAATCTGAGGATTCTCCTATCTCTCCTTTCGTTGGGTCTTGTTATAATAAAAAAAAGAAAGTAAATCAAATCTCCAACTACTTTTGAAAGAGATAATGGATTCATACAACCTAGGTCCTTTGAAGCACCAATAGAAGCTCTTTATTATACATAGCCGACTGGTTTCTCGGTATGTCAGACAAATCAGATCAAGCTCTACAGGTAGAATGAATGTATTCATCTGATATTTTATTAATACATGGCTGCACGGACGCAGCACTGATAATACGGCATCACTCAGCAGGTGCTGAAGGTGTGGGAGATGACGCTGCTCAGCTTAGGTCTCTCTGACAACGTCCCAGGGGTTCAGACTTTTGCACAGCCCCTTCTGCCCAACCAGGCAGGGTTCACGTTTCATTTGCTACCAGAACAGTCCTATAAATAGGATCCTCGGCCAACGCTTCAGACGGCTGATCCTGGCCTCTTTCCCAGCCTCTGCCCGGGCATCCCTAGAGCAGAAGTTGGTACCAGCCTGTCCCTGAAGGATGTTGTTGGGTTCTTTTTGCCAGGATAGAAAGATTAGGGTTGGAGTCACATTTTTGACAGCCTGGGAAGCTGGTTTCCTCACTCTTACCTGCTTATTAAATGTAATTATATTTATAATGCTGAATTACTTGTAATTAAAAAGAAGGGCAGCAAGGTGGCAAAGTGACTTCTCTTCTGCCCCTGGTCCTTTTAAAGGACAATCTGACAAGTCTGCAGACAGAGATCATTGCCACTATGGCTTCGGTTATTTTCCAAAAAACAGCTCTTTGGCATTTGAACGGAGGAGACATTTGTGAATCTCCTGTGAAAGGAGGAAGGCAGCTGAGGAGCTGAGGAAGTTTAGCCAATTGTAAAACTTTTTTCTTTCCTGGAGACAGGGTGAAGACTTTCACACACACTTCGAGTCACCCCAGGTCTTCCTCTATTGAAATCAAGAGGAATTGTTAGCACTGAATGGGAGCTTTTTCTGCGGAGGATTGCCTGCTTTTGAAAATCCCATACACTTTTTTTTTAAAAATTATTATTTTAAATAAAGGTAGTGGGAGATCCCAGCGAGCAACTACATCTGGGCTGCTGTCGTGGTTTAACCCCGGCTGGCAATCGAGCCCCACACAGCCACTCGCTCACTCCCCCCCAGTGGGATGGAGGAGAGAACCAGAAGACTAAAAGTGAGAAAACTCATGTTTAAGTATGTTTAATAACTACCTCTGAAACCTAAAGTAAGAGACCACGAATCTTTCTTTCACTGGCTAAAAAGCTAACCAAAATATAAGATGAGATGCATTATAGAATCTTAAATGAGAACCACCCAAGTAAACGCATGTGACCTTAAATTTAAAAATAAGTCTAACCAGAGCTAGCTGCTAGGAAGGGCATTATTACCCTGTCTGGGAAACTGCCAATATGGGTGCATTTTTCTCTTCTCTAGCAAGCCTGACAGTGACTCTGGTCAATGCCATTAGACTGAGGCTCCTGGAAGACTTTGAAATGTTTTTCTTCCAGAATGAAAGGGAATGAGTCAGATCAAAGGTGAATAATGCAGGCTAAAAAGCCCCTCTTTTCCTCTTCCACTTCCTAATTAAGATTAGTGTGTAATCTGCATGAAGACAGAGGTTCAGCAAAACCAAGAAATGGAAGTGCTGCAAATACAGCGCCAGAACCTTTCTTCGCTAATTGAAGCTTTTCAAGTAGCCTCCACAAGCCATGAAGAGACAAATTACCCTCCGGGACCGGGTGAGTAGGAAGAGGAGGATTGCTAAAGACAAAAGCAGGAGGAGGAGAAAGGGAAAAGAAAATATTCTGAATCATATTTTTGATGGGAAATTTCCAATTCCCTTTATCAGCCTCTACAAACTTTCTGGCTCTACGTGGCCCGAGATTGGTGACATTCACCCTAATCATCAGCTTGAACAGCACATCCACTCATGTCCAGTGCCTGGCTTTAGAGCAGCCTTTGAAGGAAATAACACTGTCACTTTGGGACAGTTTAGGGCTTTTGCATACGAATATGATAATTTCTTCCAGGACATACTCAGTGCTGCTATAATTGAGCAGCTGAAGAGGCAGAAGGTCTTAGGGAGCAGAGGCAGTGTTGGGTGCTGCGGACCAGCCTGGCTCCACCTGAAGGGTTTGCCTGTTCGCTTGCTCATTGCTTACTTGGCAGAACAAGTTGTCACAGCAAACCAGAGCATCCCAGGGACTGCTCGAAACTGTGCCAGGGTCAGCCTGGGCTCTGCCTGGCCCAGGGTACAGACAAGCAAGAAAACTGTGGTTTGCAATAGTTTACTTAAACAGGGATTTAATTCTTCTGTCCTGCTGTCTCAAATCGTTGCTACTGTGCCATATTGCATCTCTTGCACAAAAACTGATCCCAACTTCTCTGCTCCTAGCATCTGGCCAGGATTAAACGGTGGCCTCGTGGAAGTGAGGTGAGCCAAGAGGATAAATAATTATCCTTTGGTGTGGCGAGACGGGCTGGGGGAAGGAAGGAAGAGATTAAAATAATCTTTTTGGAAAATGGATCAGAAAGCTCTAAGCAGAGATTATCCACAACCCAAGCCAGGCCCAACACTATACATTAAATAAATAAAAAAACCCACTATTAAAATGAAAAGTCATAAGATTGACGTAAACCCCACGGAAATTCACGGCTAGCTCACTCCCTGGCTGTTTAGACCCAACAGCAGCAGCAGAATGACAACAGACAGATTAGACTTAGCAGGGCGCCTTTTGAATCTCTTCCACTAATCGCCTCCTCCCACAGGCTTATTATTATCTTGTGTGGGTAAAACCAACTTGTTCCCAGTATATCCCTATACATGGCTACCAAGAAACTCTAGTAGGGCTTCTCCCCTTCTCCCACTGGTGACAGATTAGAGCAATCTGTCTCTAAAGGATGACAAGGGCACAGAAGTTGCACAAAAGATGATGAGTAGATGGTTTCATGATTTTCAAATTATGACAACAGGGGGTTCTGCTACTTCTTTTAGCATAAGAGAAGAAACCCATGAAGGAGGTGTGCAATTACCAGCACATCTCTGTCTCCAGAGCTGATGCTGGGGAAGCCCAGCAGAGCCACCAAGGCATGCGGGGACACAGATGGGCAGGGTGAACTCCTGGGGACAGGCGGAAGGTGAGAGGGCTTTTGTGTCACCAGGAGCATCATCAGGGGAGACTCTTGTCCCACAGAGAAATCCCAGTATCTGTAAAGTAAGGCTGCACCTTCCACTGCTGGTCACTTCTCAGCAGCTCTCTCATCCCAAAGAGAGTGAAGGGGGCCGGTCAGAGATTTGGGGGTGGAAGGGAAATGCAAAAATGTTACATTTTGCCTTCAGTTTTTAGTTTCCCAAAAAAAGGATAAATATTTCATGATTCCTTTTGCTTAAAATAAAATGCTGTGAGTCAGACAGAAACTGGCAGCTAGTTCAAGTCGGCAATGTTGAAGGATGTAACTGGTTTTCTTCAAGGTAAAATTCCATGGCATAGAGTGACTGATAAAGGATGCTGGAGTCAAGGTGACAAGTGACCATTCAAGAACACTTGGCTGAAAGCTCAAAATGCCCCAATTTCTTTTTATAATGGGGTTGTGCTTCAAGTTACACAAAGGGAATGGGCCAGCCCTAGGAACTTTGTTTGCATGCATGTGGTGGGCAGGAGCAATAGAGGGGCTGCTTGTTGCCTGGCCTCTGGTCCATCCAGGCGGAGGGAAACAAAGCTAAAAGTTCATTTTATGTTGTTGGCTCATATCTCCTCCTTCTCATCTCCCTGCCTCGCTGCTGTTTTCGTTTGCTAGCATCAGATCGTCTTCTAGGCGTGGATTCAGTCCAAAGCCTGGGTGGCTCATCTGCATCCCGCTTTCATTTGAGGAATAAATACGGCCCTTCTCCCCCAGCAGTGCTGAGTCATTATTTTGCCATAAAGGACAGTCGGTTCTGCAAAAGGAAAACAGGTCTCAGAGGGGCATTTTTCTGTGCTTTGTCAGACACAGAATTTGTATAGACATGCCTGAAAACAGAAAAGGCAGTGTAGGTCCCAGCAGGGGTGAGGAGAGAGCAGAACAGAAGCCCAGACGTCAGAAAGGATTTAGAGCCATTGGGAAATGAAAGGAAGGGCAATTTGAGATGGGGAGAGGGAAAGGGAGATGAGAGAGGGGGGCAACTGTCGGGAAAGATGGAAAAAAAGAAAGGGAAGAGGAGGGAGAACAACCAGGTGAGAGAAAATGAGATTGCAAAGTGATTAAGACCAAACAGGCAGAAGGCTGTGTTGTGGGGGGTGGGAGGACCCAGCACTTCAGCAGAGAGAGCCCAAGGAGCTCATCTGGATGGGGCCCACCTCCCTGTGGTGCTCAGCCCAGCCCGGTCCACAGGTAGAACGAGGGCAACAGCTATTTTTAATGACCTGCTCTTTCAGGGCTCTGCACTGGGATGCAGAGGCCAGAGTTTTATTCCTACCTGCTTCCCTTTTCCCTAGGGCAATCCAGAGCCCTCTTGTCTTCCGAAACACCATCTCTGCCCAAAGCAGGGGTGCAGCAAGATGCCCCCCCGCCCCGGGGCTCACGGCGGGGCTGGAAGCAAACCCTTTGGGGAGGCTGAGCCCCCTCTGCCCTCAGAAGTGACAGGAGGTTTATTTTACACAGAAGACTTTTTCCCTACATGTTTTCACAGCGCCTAGGACAGCAAAGCCCTGTCTTTCAGCTCTTGAGACATAAATAAACCAATAGAGGTGTTTCTTCCTCACCTGCGTGTTCACAAGTACCCTGCAATAGGGTTCCACCTGCCTCAGCCCCTGTTCTGTTATGCAGTAGCATAAAACCATTATTTTGTACTGAATTAAAATGAGATTCCTGGATTATGTATGAAAAGATATCTTAAAGGTAAGAGCCTGCACGAAGAGTGGGGGAAGAGGGAAGGCTGTGCGCCGCTCACAAGGCGCAGTGTTACGACTCAAGGTCAGTGAATCATTCCCCTTCCAGGAGACAGAAAAGAAATTGGACAACGCAGAATCTCTCTGACATGCAGATCCTAAACACAGTCTTTTGGCGTGGCTCCAGTGACACAAATAAAGGATTTCATTCCCTGCGGCACCCTGGATGTTTCTCCTTTCAGCACCTGGGCAATTCTTCTTCCCACAGTCGAGACAGCTTTCATAATCCATCATTACACTTACTCGAACTTCTCGCCCATCCATCACACATGTCAGCACTCACAGTAACGTGGACCTCACACTTCCCAGCCCTCAGACGCATCCTTCCCCTCACAGGGGAAGGACTTGCCCTCAGGTTTCTGTCCACAGCATGTCAGCACCAGAAAATACTACTGCCTGGTGAAAACGTGGGTCTGCTGAGATGGCCCAGCAGCTCTCTCTTCCTCCCCTTACCTTCAGCACTGTACAACTCTAACTTTCATCTGACAACTAAAAAAATAATAATCTACCGCTGCTTTTTGGTTTTTGCCAAGAGTAGAGTTGAAATATTTGGCTGACATGAATTCTGTCTAATGTACGTGTATTTATTTAAAATCCCAGCCTGCCTGCCCTCTGCTAAGAATAGCTCCCATTGACATCAGCCACACTAACTGTATGTGCAAATTAATCCAAATATCCCCCCAAAATATAAAAAAAATCAGCAGGTACAGTGTTTGCCGGAATCTGTAGAGCCATCCAGGTAAAATACGTGGGGGATTTATTGTCCAAATTCATGTTATTATATAAAACTGGTGCAACTCCTTCATATCCCGTGGGAACATGATTCATAAGACCATATCGCTGCACTAGGGCTCAAACGTGTCATACAATTAAATGTGATTAACCATCTTCCCCAAATCAATTCAGACATTTCAACTCATTTTAGCCATTTTGCAGCGTGACTGCTGAAAAAAAAGTTATTTTAAGGAATGGCTAACCATGAGGGGAGAGGAGGAAACGTCTTCATTTGTTGTCAGAACAAATTAGCTGCCCAATAGATAGCAAAGACTCAACTGGGCATGGATGCTGACACCTGCGGTCGGGACACAGAAGCTCTCCCACTGCTGTGACCAAGTGGATTTTTGCTGGTCACACAGCAGCGTTAGAGAAGGCGATGCCGACCCGCGGTGAGCGTCGCTTCAGACTAAGTCAAGGGGTCCTGCTCAGGCTGCTTCAGGGTTTGGTTGGGTTTTACCCTTTCCCATTATACTGGTTTCTTTCTGTCCAAAGGAAGAGCAAACCTTGTTATCCCACTGACAAGACAAGTGCAAAGCTTGTGTCAGTCCAGATGACAAGGAAAGACTGTTGTTCCAGCAAATCCCGCACTGGTATGCTGCTTCTCTGAGAGCCAGAGATAGGACCCAAAAAAATGAAAAGCACAACTGCATTTCCAGCTAGAACAACAGCTTGCTCTGCTTCCCAATTTTTTTTTTTGCCCTTGATCAAAGTCAAGCTCTTGTTAAGAAAAAATCTTGCCAACCGCTAAGACGTGAGTATCTGAGAGCTACCACAGCCTTTATTTTCCAAGGTGAATAACGATAAGTGACGAATATTTGACCAGGGGACAACTTACTTCTGAATATCAATTTTTTTAAGCTATCAGTCAAAAAGTATATTTGCAATGGGCTTAACGTTGCCCTCCTCTGCCATTCCAGGGGGGAAACCCTGGACAAATTTGTACTGTTAGGTCTAAAAAAGTAACACAAGAGTGATGTGAAAATAGGGATCCAGCAGTTCTCTGGATGTGTGAGAAATCGTAAGTGTTGCTGTGCAGAAAAAGAGCTCGCTTCCCACCGAAGGCAGTTGCTCGTTCATTGACATGTGCAGATGCTCAGAGGAATGTGGGGGAGATCAGGGACCTGCACATTGTAATGAAGAGTAGATTTGGGGTTGCTTCCTCACTCCTCATGCACGTGTTTCTCTTCTCTGTGCCTCCCCAAGTGATTCCTTGAGCCTGCAGTAACTTGCCACTGCCCAAACACTGTTAGAAAGGTTTGGGAATAGATAACTCGCTGCACTCCCTCCTCCCCCCATCCACTCCTGCACATCTTGAAAGACAACATGGCAGGAATTGCAAGCAAAAGTAGCTTGGAGAACGTGCAAGCCACATCTAATGACACCGCTCAGCCCCTAAACGGTTGTCACTCCCGTTACAGAATTAGTCCTGACAAGGAGTCATTATCCCTGCAGTAAACACACGCAGAGCGTGCAGCAGGCTGTCGGGGCTGAGCGATGCTCCCAACTTTATTCCTTTGATGGTGCTGCTGAAAAGCAGGCTGGTGCTGGTCACCTTGATGAGAAAGCAATGGTAATTTTCCATTTGTGTTAGCAACCCCCCAGTTCTAACTTCATGCTGAGCCACAAGCACAGGGGCTCAGAGTCTGTCCTTTCCTGCTGTAAATTCACCCAATTTTTTGAAGTATGACCCTTCTCTCGTACAGCCCATCCCTAGGAACTTCAGTGCTTTCTCCTTGGTGCCTGTCCCTCCTCTGGGGCTTCAGGTTGTATTGACCCCCCCAGAAAAGAGGCACCTGCAGCTCTGTGAATCAGCTTCCTCCTTGTTTCATTTGTAACAAAGAGAAAATATTTGGGAAGACGGGTTTTAGGGAGAAAAGCTTGCAGAAAAGAAAAGGCATTATCCTCTGACCAGGTGCTATCAACTAGGGCCTCAGAAAGCAGAAGACCCACAGTGTTACACTTCATCTTTTCAGCTTTTTCCTGTCTTCACTTCATGCCCTGCAAAGCTGTTGTTGCCCATGAAATTTCCATTCTCCAGTATTATCCTTTCTCTTTTTTTTTGTTTTCTTAACTGAAAAGTTAAGAGAAAGAGAATAGAGCTAGGTCTAATAGGAAGCTCAGCTTGATCTTCTGCCTGGCTCCTAATATATTGAGTAAAAGAAAATGAATCTATACCAAGAAAAGATATATGAGTTTTCAGCCAACATTTACCCTTGCTTATAGCAACAGGTTTTCCCTAGCAGCAACCATTCCTTTCCACAGTTACCTGGTTTATATTTAATTGTGCTCGTTAGGTGCCCTCCTATAGGGGCTCAGTGCCCAGCAGGCACCTGCCCTTTTGCATTATGCAGGACAAGATCACCTGGTCCTGGAGAGGTACCTGTTGTTTTCCTGGCTTTTTTGGCTTGGTGAGTGAGCAACACTTCAATTGTAATTTTTCTTCCTGATTAACAAAAAGAATGAAGTAATTTGATTGTTTCTTTCTTGTTTCTGCCATTGAAGATTTAGCAGCTTGGATATTTCATAGATGTTCTCTGAAACTGTGTGGATGCTGGGGAAACCTCTCCCTGCTGTAGGCGAGGCTTTCTCCTAGCCTGTAGGCTCTGTGTTATTGCAATTTGTCTGCCTCTGCTCTTTTTTTGTGCCCTGTGCTCAGCATTGCTGAACGGAGCAATAGTAAAACCCCACCGCAGCCCCCTGGAAGCTGCTGGGCAGGGCTGGGGGAGCACCCTCAGGACCTCAGCGTGGCTACCCCTGACTCCTCTGTGTCTGTGACTGGGTGTAATCAGAGCAATGTACTTTGTATGTACAAAGGCTTACATCAAGCAAACCAAAATTCTGGCTAACTTTTAAGTGTCCTGTCAAACACAGACATGAGAAGACCTGTCCAAACTTCAATGTTTACTTAGAAAGCCGTGTTTTAGTACTGAGAGTCATCCTAAAATATTTCAGCTAACAGCATTGTCATGTGGATGGTAAGTAGTAGGTGCTCCAGTCAATTTAAAGGATATATGGTTCCCTCCTGGGTTGATTGTTCCCAACACTTTCTGGGAAGATGCTTCATCTCACAGCCTGAGCTTTTTTATGAGGTTAGAAGTGAGGCAGTCCCTGGAATAAAAATACACTATTTTAAAGGAGAGGAAACAGTGGAAGCAAGTCATTGCTATGCTGTTGGTGCGTGTGAAGGAATGGCTGATGAACTATGTCAAACAGCCCATTCCTGCAGGGCAAGATTATTTCCCTGCTGCGCTGACCCTCCGGCCTCAGCAAGTCCCTCTGCTAAAGGCTGAGCCAACGCACCACTTAACTGGGACACGACAGGGGAAGAATTAGGAATCCTCTCTGGCTCAGCCTCAATGAGCTGCTCAAATCTCAGTGTGGTCCTCTCTCTGAAATGCTCCAGGATTTCTGAACAGATACACACAACATACAGAAATCACAGTTCTCTGCTGCACGATAATCCCAACAAACCAGGTATTAGGGTTAATAACCTTAAAAACCTCATTCTCTCCATGCACATCTCTATTAGCGTACGAAGCCTTGTTAACCCTGTTAAGACAGACCTCACAGTTTGCATAGGTTCAATGAATTCCTTCCTGCTAAAGCCTTTCCAGTCTCCTGTTTTCTCGGTAAAGAGGTGGAGCATTAACCCCAAACTCTGCTCTCAGCAGATCCTGCGCAGTGATGATCCTCTTACAAGGAAAGTCCCACATTTCTCAAGACCTTAAATTCACTCCAGACTAAGTGTGGATATGGGTTTATTGAGGCAGAGGCTCTCGAGTATTTCTGCTAATTATTGTCATTATTATTTGTTTAAGTGTTAGGTCTGAAATTTGCATCATGCTGCAGAAGTCGAGTAGGCTGGTCATACAGCTGTCAGGTGAGAAAACCACCCATTGCTGGTCTCCGTGTGCACATCCCACCGTCCCCGTCCTGTCTGAGTATCTCTAGGTCACAGCACGTTGTATTTAAAAGTATCTAGAGAAAAGATTTTTCTCTTCTATGTGGAGAGAGCAGATGACCTCTGTTGAAAGATGAAAAATGTCCTTTTGGGGGTCTGTTCTTGGTCACTTGCAATTTTAAATTTCATGAGGAAGGGAGGAGATGAACCAGTTTCCATCCATCACCTGCTGGTTTTAGTGCTGAGCTTGTGGAACAGATCAACCAATCCATCAGAGCCAGCCTTAATCTATTGCTGGTAACAGATTGAAATTTAAGGCCTGGGCTCTGACAAACCGTGGGTTAAACTGTCAGATGTTTTGCAAATACTGTTTGTGCTGGAATGTCAAAGCAGATTAGCCACAGGTGTGGTTAGCTGGTTTTAGGACCTAGTTCTAGCTATTGCTGCCCAAGTCCTCTTGAATATTTGGGCTTTGAAGTTTTTTCCTTGCTAAATCACAGCAAACAGATAATGGAAGCATGATTTAAAGCCAAGAATCCAGGAAAAATAAAACCTAATGCCTCATAGCAAGCGTGAGGCTGATGAATGATACCTTGTACTTCTATCAGTTTGTTCAACACCCTTCCCTAAGTGAGGGCTGGCATGGGTTACCTCATCCAACTTTATCTAAAGAAATTGTTGAGACTTCTGTTAGAGAAAAAAAGAACAAAGCAATGAGTTTATCTCTATTTTGCACCCCTACCAAATAAGCTGGGTGGGTAAAACAGGCTTCTAGTGCCAAAAAAGTAACCCTGACAGATCTCAGACAGATTTAAGAATTATCAAGAAATGAAGTCTCCTTAAAGCTATCGCAGCATCCCAGGCTTCTGGAAAGAACTGAAACATTAGCGTCACACAGCATAGGTCATTTTTTCCTTGTCTTTCTTATGATAATATTTATATAAATACCTGTTACACTGGGGTGCTTCCCAAAGTGTGTCTGAATATGGCCAGAAGTCAAAAATTCCTGAGCTCTTATTCTGACTTTGCCACCTTTTGGTCTGCATAGTTTTGGGGCAAAGGTTTCACTTGGATCAGTGGCTCGTAGCTGACTTTGTCATCAAGGGGAGTAAGCAATTACTCCACCACGATGCCATGGTTTGCTAGCAAGAGTTTGTGCTTTCTTCTTGAGTGTTAAGCCTTTTTTTTATCTCTGAGGTCCAGTTAGTGTGCAATGATGTGAATGATATTCACCATAGGGAAAGACTAGGGATGATAGCAGGGGTTGTTCTCCATAGCTGACAGGTTTTGTTAGAAGCCCTGTTCCCTGTGATCAGGCTCAAATGTTGCCGCCTTGTATCCAACGGGACATAAGATGGCTGAAAGGGATGGAAGAGCCTCCCCGCTGGGGAGAGGCGGTTGTGAAGGCAGTCTGAGTGGTTGGGTGGGAAGATACTCGGAGGGGAGGGGGCTTATGTTCTCTACATTTTAAAGAAAACTCCTGGGAAGCACCTGCTATGTGGGCTGTATCCCTGGAATAGAGAGGAAGACACGAACTTCCAGACCTTGGAGAATTGCTTAGTCTGTTCACCTACCCTAAAGCAAGATCAGCTCTGCTGAAACCATCTGCTTGTAGCCCTGTTCATGCAGAGCTGGTAGCAGTCAAAGCTTCTCAACAGGCACATAAAAATATGCCAGAGTCCTGCTCAAAACCAACTTGCTTTGTTTTTCTTTTCATGCAATAGTGGAGCCCGCAAGGGTCTTTATGGGCAGAACAAAACAAGCCCATATTTTCAGAACAGGCAAAATAAGTAAAATGCATCTTCAAACTCCTGGAGAACGGAGCAGAAGGGACATGACAAATCCCAGTGTTCCTCATGAAACATTTGTTCCAGCAAATAATGCAACAAACTCCTGAAAGGGGAAAAACCCCAAAGAGCTAGAGTTCCTGCAGCAAGGAGCATCTATTGCTGGCACAATTAAAGAGAGGGAACTTTGTCCTGGGTACTAAAGCCTGTTAAAAAGACACGGCAGCTAGGAGATGAACCTAAGAGGGGTGGTGGATGTGATAAGACTCTTTTGGTACAACGTGAAGCAGGCAGTAGCAGTGGTTTGGTTAGTTTTATATGTACAGGACTTTCCCCTTAAAACTGAGAGGAGCAGGCTCTGTTCTCAGCTGCACCAGGAGGAATCAGTCATGATTCCCTGTTCCTGCCTGGCCAGATGGATGATGTACGACTGCAAGCAGCATTTGGTTCTGGAGGCTCCATTTTCACTTATTGCATACAGGTTGCAAGAAAAGAGATGCTCTTGTTGTGGGAAGAGTCACCAGATGGTGGTCTCACACATGGTCATAGCAGGTTGTTGCCTGCAAATGCTGTAGAAGAGGGCTGGCTTGCTAGTTTGAGCAGTCCTTGGAACAAATGGTTGCATACAGCAGAAGACTCATCCCTAAGGTATGTAGATCATCCGTAAGATGACTGCAAATGGTGGCACTGGATTAAACTGAGAAGTTGTCGTATATGACTAGATGCGAGCTCTGAGTCCACGCACAGCTAAGTATGTGGGATAACATATTTCGCCGTGGGCTGGAGGCACACATGTAGCTATTTGTCAGGTTTCACTTGAGTGGTGGCATCTCAAACTGTTACAAACTATCACTTGTAATTGCCTGATCATATTTGTTATCTCCTAAGACAGCTTCTGGACATCAGATGTTCTCTTGGTACTGGTCAGCTCAGCTTTGCCATGGCTATCATAGGAACATGTAACCAGCACTGAATAGGAATCATTCATCTAGTGTACAAGAAACAAATTTCACACAGCTCTTGAAGAACTCACGTCACTGTCTTCTAACAGAAAACCAGTCTGGGATGATCCCAACCTGTTCCTGTCAGATTGGGCTTTGCAAGTATCTGCAAAGCTGATTCACACAAACAAATGCAGGAGCTGTATTGTTGTCTTGGACTCCTGAGAAACCTGTCTAGAAGAGGTGGACTGGACTTTGAACTTCATTTGTCCCCTATCCCATTTGGGATCTTTTGAAGTTTCCTCTTGCTGTTCCCCATCACTCAGGCTGTAGTGTCCCTCTCAAGTGAGTGAAAATAAAAAATATACATTTATATATAAACAATCTTTTTTTTAATATTTATATAAATACATATATATACACACACACCCTATACATAAATATATGGGGTTTTTTTAAGTCAGGCTTTAAAGTGTTTCTACTGCCTGCTACAAAATAAAAAATCTTTAGGGAAAATACAAGCCTATAATGTCTTATGACAGTAAAGTTATGTTTAGTTCACCTATTCCCTGTGCTGGCTTTCAAGTCTTATCCTGGAGAAAATGTTATGCCTATGCGTTATCATTTTTTCACAACTTGAACTTTAAAGAAAATGATCATCCATGAGCTTTTTTTTTCAGATCTTCATGAACTTTAAATAGCATTTTTCTGCCTTCATCACAAAACCAGTTAAGCACTAGCTGACTAAACGCATGAGCAGAAATATCTCACTTTGTTCAAGCTTTTAGACTTTCCTTGTCAACAAATGATTTGAGCATCTCTGCAAAGTATACTGTCACTTTTCTGCCATCTGTCATATGCACTCTGTCTCTCTTATTCCCCAAGGAGAAATGTCAGCTGTTGATTTATATTTCATGTTTTCCTTTACAAAGAAAAATCCTGTTAGGATACAAATGAATTTTGTGGCTCTTACTCAACTTCACAGAGAATATTAATTGTTCTCTTCCAGGCACTATGTAATTCCTATCTACTAGCATATTCTATTTGTCTTTTTTTTTTAAGAATCCATACCTTGTGTTCAATTTAAAGTAAAGAAAGCATAAACAAGTTTCAGCAAAAATACTAATTGTTTGTTGATACTGGTGAGAAGATGCTACTGTGGAATCAAAGGACTGTGGATAAGATTAAAGCAGAGAGGAGAAACATTATTATAATTACTCGAGTCTAGGACAGCCTCAGACTCACAAGGTTTGCTTTCGAAAAAATGTTTTTAAATCATCCATGGCAAACTATTTCCAATTAGCTGTCACTGTGGGGTAAGAGCTTGCATGTGGGTAGACTGGAACAGCTGACGTGTTCAGGCAGAGACAGACAGACTTAAGATACCCTTTTGATTTTTAAATCTAAGAAAGAAGGGAGGGAAGAGATCTTTTTACTGCTGTATATTTAAATTGATCCATTTATATAGCCACTGTTTGTCCAGCTAAAGAGTCTGTTCATTCACAGAAGAATAACTAGTAAAATGCTGGTTTTCTACCCACGGAAAATGATTGTTAATGTTGAACCAGAGGACCTCCTGTTTAGCAGGTTTTGGCTCAAGAAGTGTGATGATGGTCTCTGACCTTCCCTTCTCCTTGGATGCTCCTGCTGAGCTTCCCACCGTCTGGCTCAGAGCCTCGTGGGACAAGCAGTGACAGCGAAAGGGGCACCGCGGTGCTGGAAGGGAAGCACACGGTGGGTTGTACAGGGAGGCAGAAAGAGGCCAAATTTAGAGAAATGGTTAGAAACCTGTTTGAAACTCTCGATGCTCTTATTTCCTTGTAAATGTGTGGGCAGTGGAGGAGTCTCAGATGGAGGGAATGCTTTTGCAGCAAGGATAGCTGACTGCAATAACCGCGCAGGAGGAAAGCAGGGCTGGTGGTGGCCAGTAGTGGACTTTCCCTCTTCAAGGAGGGGGGGAAGTTTGGGAGCTTCCAGAAATTTTGGTCACAGTCTATCCTTCACTTTCAAAGGAAGATTTATGCTTTTGAGAGAAGAAAGGTTTGACATAGCAAGTAAAGAAACCAATTTGCAAATTTTAATAGTTGCCAGGTGTTTATTTCTTTTCCATGTGCGTTTGATCACTTCTGCTCTCAAGCTCCGGAGAGTCTTCAACTGATGTCTAGTATTTGCACCTTAGCTTAGAAAAGATGACGGTTTCAAAATTTAATGAAATGTAACACTCGTATTGATTTATGAAGTTTCGCTGTTGATGTAGAGCAAATGGTGCTGTTCCAGCTTTGGGAAGAGCCTTGGCTTGGATCAGCAGCTCTGACTGTGGTTACGGGGTGAAATGTGCAGTCAGGAGCAACTACCTACAGCCTTTCTCCCCTGCCTCAGATTTCTACCTTTCCTGGAAAACTCCAATCTATCTTCCATTGAAAATGCCATTAAGAGAAGCTCGAGCTGTGGGGAAGTAAGCCAGTAGCTCAGGTAACCTTCAGTAGGATCCCCTATGATGGGATTCACTAGGAAAGAGTCACCCAATGCCCTGTGCCCCTCTGCTGCCCCTCTGTAAGCGTTTTTCTACTAAACCAGGACTGAAACTCAAAGTGAATTCAGCAATAGGATTTTTGAGCTGTGTCTTCAGTAAAAACAGGTGCAATGTTAAGCTAAACAACAGATGGATAATTTTAACAGAAAAATGTAGCGCATTGTGCAGAGGAGCCCTGATGATGTTATTACCTTATTTTCCCTATGCTTGTGACGATGTGCTGTTTCCAACAAAAGGTGAAAGACTACTCACCTCTCTAGATTCCTGTACCTTACAAATTACATCCAGATGAAGCTGACTTTGATTTAAACACCCTTGCAGTAGGAACATTGGTGAGCTGTGCTTCAGCTAATTAAACTTTCAGCAGTTCACCTTTGTGAGAGCTTAATTAGCTGAGGTACTGCCTTCTCTATATTTATCTTGTGTGTCTTCCAGAGATGCATGTCGAAAGGAGGTTTGATTTGCGGGTTGTGTAACCATGAGCGTGCATAAGCTTTCCTCCTCGTCTCCCTGGAAGGATAGGTGCTGTGTAGAGGTCAATGGCTAAGTATTTTTTTACATGGAGCCTGAATATTCAAGGTACCTGGATGTTTTCAGAGATGTGAGTCCCATAATTTTAACCTGAGTTGCATGGTGAGATGTGTCAAAACGCCTTCAGTGCTGAAATGGCAGAAGCAAAGCTGTTGTGTGTGCAGAGCCTCATATATCACCTCTGCTGGTATTTGGATCAGGAGCATGAAAACCAACTTTGGTAAATGATCTTTACTTCCAAATCACATCTGCTGTGTTCAAAATAAAGTGCAAAAGCCACTGAAATCCCCCCCCCATCCCTCTGCATAGCACGTGCCCTGCAGCAACTTTCATTCTTGCCTGGATTTCTTGAGGTGTTAAACTTCTCCTTCCCTCCCTCTCCTCCCTGCCTGCGCTGGCTGTTCAGTCTTTCTCAGGTGGGAATGTGGGTGCTGGTTTCCAGTGGCCTTTAGTGGGGCCATGTGTGATGCTGGATGGGTGGGAGAGAGACGAATGACTTGTGCGTAGCGCCTTTTCTCCAAACCCATGTGTCAGTTCCTTCAAAATCTCAAGAGAAGCTTAAAATCCTGAGATTTTAAAGATGATGTTGGGATTTGTTTTCATGTTGGATTTGCTTGCCATCTCATAACCTCTTTTTCACTTCATCTGCAAATATCAGATTTACAAATTTACATTAAAATTAATATAAAAAATAGGATGTTTTTCTGGCTCCACAATGTGTAATTTTAAAGGAAAGGCATTTCACAAGCAAGCTTCATGAGAGTTGGGCTCAGAAAGTTTCATTAATGTGTAACACTTTCTCAGGCAGGTATCACTAAAGACCTTCAAAACCTCACCTTTGTAGCCCAGACTAAAACCCAGCAACTCACTCTTACCTTCTCTCTTCTGATGGTTTCAGGGCCCATCTCCCAAACACGTGAGCATCACTGAATCTGCGGCTGCTGCGACTGTGTGATGTGTATCACTGTTTGACTTGCACGCTCTGGCTCCAGAAACCTTTCCCTCCTCCTGCGAGATTGGTACAACCAGTGGCTTCCCTGAGCGTGCACAGAATGCCACACAGCCCAGGGTGCAAATAACACCTTGATTCCTCAATGTATCACCAAACTATTGTAGAAATAGCAGGTGAACCACTGTTTCTATTAAGGTCAGGTCACCTTTCATATATATCCTGAGAAAAGTCATTGTCCTTCCCTGTAAAATTAAAAAAAAATTATGAAAATCAGATAAGTGCCACAGCGCACTGCAATTCTGGAAAAGAATTGCTTTAAAAGTACATATATCACTGCCTTTCCCCCAAAACTACCAGTGTCTTGGAGAATACCTGTGAACAGTCCATAATAGGGCAATAAATATTCAGCAGAGCTTTGGTGGATGGCTTTGGAAGACTTCTAATTACCTCTAATTAGGCTTACAAAGCCTCCCTTGTGCACTCTTAACTAATTCAGACTTTTCTGGTTGTCATTTTTTTCCGCCCCTAAAGGCCAGCCCCCAGCTCTGTTCTGGCATCCTTCATGGGCAGCACCCTCTGCCCGGAGAACGGATCCAGGGAAGGGAGGTGGTGAGCTAAAATGGGGGCCCGAGGGAAAGGGACTGTCCTGCCCGAGGCGGGGGGTGCGTGCCAAATCTGGGAAATGCCGGGAAATCAAGCTGCTTCCCAGCAGCGTGAGCTGGGAGGAGATTATGGCTGGTACCATCTGGGTGCAGACCACAGCCTAAAAACATGGTTCCTCATGGAAATCATTGACCGGCTTGGTCTTATTTTGCCAGGAATTAAGTGCTCCAGGGTGGATGCTGGCCACTTTCTGATTTTTGGATGGTGATTTGGTAGCAGCAGCATCCCAGCATCCCCAGAAGATGCTGTCATCCCAAGGGTAGGCTCTCAGTAAGCCCCTGTGCCTTGGAGGACGTGTCTCGGGGACTGTCTGTGCTCAGCCCATGATTCTTTTTTCTGATTTATACAGCACTTGGAGGTCTTTGCACTGGAAAGTCTTGCTCCGTATGGTAACTTGGCCTTTTTAGATGTGAACAGTTCCCCTGTACCTGGTTCCTCCCTATCCAAAGAACGGCTAGAGTCAGAGTCAAGCATTGAGTTGAGCCTTATTAAGAAAGTCCATGGGTGGCTGTGTCACCCTGAGCACAGATCCCATGGGTGGGGGGTCATTCCCTTGCTCCCAACTCCAAGCCATCTCCAGGCAGCACCTGGCCCAGAAGGGCTCCTTTCCTTTGCAGGGTGACATTGGAAATGCTCCCTATGGAGCACTATTCCCCAAACGCTGTGGCCCAGCCAGCATCCCAGCTTTTCTGGGCACCAGTCCTTGACAATGCCTTCTCACCACATCCACCACCACCACCAAACATGGGGCATTTCTCTGTTCCTTCGTTTGACTTTCACACCACGCAATTAGCCTCTCCATAGCCTCAGTGTGCTGCAATTAGTCAAGCCCCAGCACAGCAATGGCAATGTTACCTGTCACTATATGATTAATGAGTATCTGAAAGCCTATGGGGGAAAAAACAACTGAAAAAACATCAAATGGTCTGATAATGGAACCAGTGCCTGGAGCTGGGTGGGAGGCACCAGCGAAGCTCCCGCTGCCCCAAGGCCAGGCCTCGCATCTTGCTCCGAAGGGCCAGTGTTGCTGCTGCGTGCAGCAGGGATGGGATCTCTGTGTGTCTCTGAGCCTTCACAGCATTAAAGAGTTAAAGCTGATTTCTACAGTAGTCATCTTTCTCCCTGAATTTCCCTATCCTTTACATCACTGAATTTTACTTTAAAAGCTGTTTTTAAAAGGATTCAGGCTGGGAGCTTACAAAGGAGCTAGAGAGAGTCCTGTGGATAACACACCAGCTGCGCGGAGCCTTCCTTGGCAAGTAAACCTTTTAAAAATGAAATGAACCTAGGCAAGCAGCTCTGGGCAAGTGTTTGTAACCCTGTTCCTATTTCCACAGTCTCTGTTCCCAGCTCTGTTGACTGCTGCAGCTCCAGCCCTGAAGCCTTTGGATTAAGATCTTCAGAAATGTGCAGTTCTCTCGCCTTGGCTCGAAACACGATGTGCCTGATTTCCTCCCAGGTTCACCTTTGGTCAGGGCTGACCGTTCAGATACGGAGGTAGGTAAAATGTCCTGGCACATATTGTCCTCTTCTGGCCATGTACAAAGATCTCTAAGCCATCCTGGTGGAAGTCAGCATCTCGCTAAGTCAGTCTGAGCACAACACGTGGCTGCACCTGGACCACGACAGGAGGGACAGGGGAGCTGGGGATTGCCACAAATCCTGACAGCCATCCCTGCAGACAGCTGGTGCCCAAAGCACAAGGGTGCTCTGGCATGGTTAGCCCTGGGCATAAGGATCATCCTTGTGTGCAAATACCTCTCCAGTGGCAGCTGAACCTCTTGACACACAGACATTGTCCCGCGGTGGACACTCTGCTCTGTGCTCCCTTAGCAGGCGCTGCTCAGTGCGGGTCTGATGGGAACTTTAGCAGCAGCAAACAAAGAACGGAGGCAGCAAACAGCAGCAGGCAGGTCAAAATGGCATTGGAAAGCTTGTCTGACTCTCTCAAGGTGGTAAAAGGGGAGGTTTCCTATGAAAACGTCTTTTTCTCCAATTGATTTCTTCTGGCTCTGCCTCTGATGTGCTTTCACTGCGCTAGGGCCGTGGCACTTATGACCTGCTGATCCTGCAGCCGCATGGCAACCTTTACTGTCTCCAGCATTGCCATGCAGGAGGATGTGGCAGGGCAGGTCCTACCCTCATCTGCCCTGCGAGGGATGCCCCTAGCCAGCCAAAGGCCATCTCTAGTCTTGGCTGCATTAAACGCCCAACAGCTTCACTGGAGATGGGGTATAAATTTAAATTTTTGGTGCAGTGTTTCCCTAAATGTGGCTAAAGCCTCCACCAAAGACAGCGACGGCATCTGAGGGGCAAGGAGAGCCTTGCCAGGGCTGCACGACTTGATGTGCATAAAGGAAAAGGATGTGCATGAATCTGAGTTCCAATCTGGGACCAACACTGCCGACCCTCTTGGATCTCACCTGAACACAGACCTTTGCAGGGACTGGTTTGGCAGGCATCTGCTTCCCCATTTAATTGATTTTCACGGCTGCCAGCTAGATTATTTGGGTAAAGATGTTTATATCTTGGATAAACACTGAGAAGTTGAGGTGCTCATCTAGGGTGAACCATCCCTTCGAAAGTTTGGGGAATTGCCTGTATTAAATTGTTGCTATGGCTCTGGACAGATTTTCTTGTATCCTAGCAATGATTGTCTGTGACTGAAGCTTTGGTTGCTACAGTTGGGATCCTGATGGAAATATTCAGACTGTCAGCCCCTTGCCTGCTCTTGTGCCATCTCTTCCACAAATGATCTCCTGCCCCCCTCCACAAAACTGATATCTTGCCTCAGGCAACATCATTCCTTGCAACCTAGCTATTGACACCTTACTGAAATGATTGCGGTATTAGAATAACATCACTTCTGCATGGGACCTGACTTGATTTTTAATAAACTGCAGGGCTGGTGTGATCGGTACTTATGCGTCACTGGCTGTAGCAGAGCTGAGCAGCTCTCTGCCTTCAAAACCAGTTTCAGTGAATCCCTGCTCAGAAGCCTCATTGATTTTTGCCTGCATAATTTATACATTTGTGTTTGCCTTCTGTGAATAAAGGAGCAAACAATGACTGGGTCTGCTCACAGAGGCAGTTCTTTGAAGCAAATATCCCTTAATGAAACACTTTCATGAATTCCAAAGCTCCTTCACTCGTGGGAGAAGAAAATAAAAAATTGCAAAACCCAGCAACAAAAAATGTTACTCTCACGTGGGGTTTCAAATCTAGAAAGTATTCCACAGTTTCAGCAAACAACATTTTCCAGAGTAGAACAAGCCATGCCGAAATGTGGCCAGAGATTTGGCTTTCTAAGCTTGCTTCTCCCCCGGCACACTGCGGCACAGGGCTGCGCGCTGGGGCTGGCACTGCCAGGTCTCAGAGTTGTAGTGAAGGGCTTGTCTCATCATCAGCTTCAGCTTCTGAAGTTAAATAAGCATCTAAGAACCCCTGGGTTTTTTTTCTTTCTTATAGCTGTAAAAAGTCTTGGTCAAGAAGTGAAGTGTATGGTCTCTGTAAAATGGGACAAAAGAGGATTGAAAAAAACCTCATATGTGTTTTAATCCTACGATTTTTAAGAAAACCTGCTTTTTGGAGTATGAGTCATGCTTGTGGGCTCTTTTGTTTCTATGTTAAGTGGTCAGCACTTTTTTCTTTGCACAAAGCAAAGCTCAGCTCAATGATTTGAGTCTTCATTAAGGACAAAGATGAGAAATCTCTCTTCGGCAGAGAGGATGCACCACAGGAACCTCATCTGCTGGAGATGTTTGAATGCAGAGAGCAAAATCGCTCTTATGTCCTGGCAGCATGACATTTTATATTAGCTATTATATTGGATTGATTTTTCACTCTGCTGTGTGGAGCTGTCTGTCTGATTTCCATTTAAAAACTCCGTTGCTCAAGGAGTTTGTGTGTGTGTTATACGTTGTATGTACCTAGGCCATAGGATCAAACTCAACTGCTCCCACATAGGAGCAGCTCTGCATCCACCAAAATTTTCATCCCACAAAATGGACCTAATCTGTGATTTCAGTGTTCTCCTCTTCCAAGCGCTTGATTTGTTTCCCCTGCCAGTGACAGACCATGACTGAGAATATTTGAGGAATCCAAATATTCTATTATGAGCACTTTCTGGATAGGCAGCGGCGATAATTTGCCCATGCCCGTCTTTTCTTCTTTTATGCAAATTTTACTTCTCGCTGCAGCCCTCAAATTAGTCAGCTCCTCTCTGACTGCACTACAATGCTTTCATCAGGATCACAAGAAAAATGTTAGCACAAGCCTTGCTACTAACAAGGGTGGGTAATTTTTTGTTATTTGCTGCTTATTTATCCATACCTATTTTTGTGTCAAATAGTCTGAGGAGTCCTTTTTCATTTCTCTCCTAGCCCATAATGCCAGAATTTGAAAGAATGGATGGATAGTCCTGAGGACTTCAAAGAAAGTAAGTAGAAATATGTCACTGTTTTTGGAGCCGGTATACAAACAGAAATATGCCAGTGCTCATTCCTCCAAATTTCTACCACCAGCTCATTCTCAAGAGTTCGGTTGAATTTCCATCATCGCAGGTGAGAGAAGGTACCTTGGGTGTGGGTATCTCACACGAAGGTTTCAAGCTTATGGAGCAGGAGATTGTTCAGGCCAAGGGTTTTGTTCTGTAAAGGAAGGAGCCATTTGATATTTGAACCTGGAAGCCAGAGCTGGGAATGGATTTCTATTCCCCCAAGTTCCATTTAGAGCTGAATGTCTGATCTGAAACCTGTTTCCAGTTGGAAATAAGCTACAGGAGATCAAAAGAGGAATATTTTATCCCCTTAGAGAATAAACTTTTATTGCTCAGTGTAGAAAATGTCTTCTTCCTGTTGCACAGTGAAATAAAAATGACATGACTATTTCCATTTGCCAAGAGCATTTTCAGCCTGAGCCAGCCCAAAGGCACAACTTGGTATTTTCAAGTGTCAATCAAAGATGCTTTCCCTTCAGCTGGTGCAGGGTCCAACAATAGCCCATATGGGATGTTAGTCTATGCCAAATGAAGAAGAATTGAATCAGGAATAAAATACGTCAAAGTATCTTCATGCTAATTCCAAGCTCTACAGTCATCATGATGGGAGACGACTTATTGTCATGCCAGCCCAATCATCTTCCTTGGCAAAATAAGAAACATCACAGGTATAAATATCCCTACACTTTTGGATATTTAGAGTGGCAGGATAAGGCCTAAAGACGTCATGATAAAATATTTTTGCAAAAAATAGCTATGTTCTTAAGTAGCAAGAGACTGCTGTGATTTGCAGACAACACTTTGATGGGCATAGTCCAGATCTCCAAAGATCTTCAGGCACTTGAAATCAAGTGTTTGTGTTCCACTACTCAGATTGAGCAGTACCTAGTGCTGTCAATAACTACTGTGCAAATACACATGCTGTACAAAAATCTGGACCCAAGTAAAGGCCGGTGTGTTATTTATATGCAGGAATTCTGCTTTGAAAGCAGGCAAAGAAGCTGTAATTTTAGAGGAAGATAGTATAGTTCTTGGAAATCAGTGGGAAATGGGTGCCGTTTTGAAAAACTTCCTCCTTAATCAGTGAAACTCTTGTGATCCAGAAAACTGTGGGAGTAACAGATGGCTGATGTTTCTTTTCATGTAGGCCAGTCAGCAGGAAAATAATAGAAGCATGTGTCTTAATGAGCAGAAAGAAGTGTGAGCCTGAATGTACCAGTAACGTGGGAGGGGGACACAGACAAACCAGGTGCTACCTTCCCGATTATGAACGGACTTTCTTATCTGTTGCTCAAAAAGAGATGTGCTGGGGTCTGTGAAGGGAGAAAGCATCTTTGGCCCTAATTGAAACCATTATGCCATCTTTTTTTCTGAAGCTCTTGGGCTGCCAGCTCTCCGCCTCCCTAGGTGCACACTGGAGAGATGCAGATCAGATGCCAGTAGAGTGAGTGTGACCACAGCTTGTCTGACCACAGCTCTGAACACCCTTTTTTTTATTTTTTTAACTTTGAAGCAGACTTTTTAGTAGGTACCAAAGGTCATCTCAACTGGCTTGATTATAGCCAGTCTGCCAGACAGGATGGTAGCAACACAACAACTCCCAATTCCATAGATTTCCTAAAAAAAATCTTCCCGCCCCTGTTCGGACAGCACTTCTCAAAATTCACATCCTAAGACTGTCTGTCAGCTATATATGAATGAATCCAGCCAGTAATGAGGAGACTGATGGAAAAATAAGAAGCTGTAACAGAACTGTCATTACAACATCTACAGCAGGAAGACTTTGGACAGAGCTTAAGGAAGTGTGTGTGTATTTCTTTTTTTTTTTTCATCCAAGCTCTTCCAAACTCAAGGAGGACAAAATGCTGTTGAATTCTGGGAATCACCAGAAATCAGCATTTCAGAGTTTCTTCAGAAGCCGTGGGAAAGCTGCCCTTATTTCCTGCACAAGCAAGGCAGGACCCCAGTGCCAATGAGTGTGAGCCAGTTACTACTCAACTATAATTGAGATTTAAGAGCTATCATTTCCTATTCGTTAACCAAGGAAATATTTATGGCCAAAGCTTGATGCCAAGCACAATATTTATGACCAAGTTTTTAGCACTGACTGCATTTTTTAATGCTGATTTTTGCACAGAGGACACAGCTCACATTCACACTGATGTGGGCATGAAACTGAAGCCTGAAGTCATCAAGACAGAGCCTGGAGCAGGGTCTATCTCTGGCAAATCTCATCCTTGCCTTCACAGCAGCCTTGGCGAGAGCACTTGAGGTAGGCATCAGAAGGCCTGGCTTGCTCTGCTCTGCTCTCCACGCCTGGCTAAACCCCCCCTGCTCAGGGTGTTGATGCCTGGCGTGGGTGTTGTTCTGGATTGTGTCTATGCACTGAGATCTAGGGCTTCAAGTAAGGGTGGCACCTCCAGAGCTCCACCAATTCAACCAGAGGTGGATGGAGAAGGTCTCAGCTCCTGCTCTCCGGCTGGACAGATGGTGCGTGCACCGCTGAGCTCCTGAAGTTCATAGCTCAGGGTGTTCAGCAGATTTATTTCACTTCACATTAATACATCAGGCCAGAAGCTTGGGGGAGGTTGTAACTTATTCAGCCACTTGATCTGGCTAATTACGCTGTGGCTCTGACCAAGCCCTGCTTTGCTTGTAGCATGCAGTGCCCTTGGACAGGTTTGTACTGGCTGGGAAGATGTGATCTGTAGCTGGTGCTGATTATGGAGAGAAAAGGGAAGGGATTTGTCAATCAGTCTACTCCAGATTTCTTTAGCGAATAAACTGGGCAGCATTTGCCCTTTGATGAGGAAGGACAAGAGCCTAATTTAGATCTACAAAGCTGAGCAGTGAAACCAAAGCTATCCTTGGAGAACAAACTTGTCTGGAGAAACATGCTTCTGTTCTCTAATTTGAAAATCCATCGTCTTGGATCTCAAAAGACGCTAAAGATGCCTCCTTGCTCTTTATGGGCTCTTTACAATGAAGTTTGGCATTTACAAATAAGATGTAGAGGTTCATCTGATTTGTAACATGAGGTCTTTAATAGTTGCAGAGCTGGAAGTCTTAATGAGGCTATGACTTGCTGCTTTGCTTCCTTTCCGTTTTCAATGGTTGGTTCACTTTGTTTGTTGTTTTGTTTTAGCATAGCTAGAATCACAAATCCTCTTGCTGCTTTATTAATAATGAACCTTATTCAGAAATTCCCAAGATATGTCTGAGGAACAGGAAGAGGAGAAATGCACAGAAGAAGAAATGTCTGGATAAGTGCATTTTGTTGACACCATGAGCAAACGGTCGGAGGAAAAGATCATCACCGTGTTACACAGCTGTGGAGGAGAGAGAGGTGGGAACCAGCCAGAAGACAACGGTGGTGAGAGAATTGCCCCTGCTCTCCATCAGCACAGCCTGTCCAGAGGTAAATACAACCAGGTGCTCCCCAGAGCTTCATTATGGAGCTAATCCTGCAGGGTGCTGAGCTGCCTTAACTCCCAGCTCAGTAATGCATGAGGATTTCAAGGCAACACAATAGGTTAATGCATTAGGGCTCTTGCGCTTGGCTTCAAACCTTAATCAACTCACAGAGAGGAGGGAGAGACGTTGCATTAGCAACAGCAATTGCTGTGAAGTGTATTTATTATCTGCTCCACGCGCCATTGAGCACCTCTGCGTGGCTGGAACCGCGGGGGCTGCCCTGGGTCAGGACTGTGGCTGGAGGACATGTGCCCGCGGTGGCCCCGAGCACCCGGGGCCGGGCTGCCAGGCAAGGGGCTGCCAGTTTTGTCTGCTCACTGTGTGCCCATCACTTGGTGATGGAAACTAGTCTAGGAAGAAATCACGTGGGTGATGCAGCTTTGGAGCATCTCACGTCAGATGCGTTGCTCATCGCCAGTGGAAAGCTGGTTTCTCGCTGGGGATGCTGTAGTTGTAAAGCCATGACGTTGCCTTTGTCTCTAGAATCTGATCATTGCCATGAGGATGCTCTAGGAAATAATAAGAGGCTACAGCAGTATTGTATGGTTGGAAACCCATCCACTCCACAACCAGCTTCCAAGAAGGAAAGTAGCCTGGGAGAAGCCTGGGCTTCATAACCATATCTACTGCTTTGGAAATAATCATTACTACGCTTTTGCTTTTTCTCTGTTGTTTTTACTCCCATGCAAGTGTCTCAACTTCCCTGCATGGCCAAAAGTCTCTGACACAGTAAAAATGTTTGATTTAGTTAAAAATGACTTTCAAAGTCTTCTGGCACTTCACAGACAACCTGAAATAAATATGAATAAATCAGAGTCACTCTTGTGAGGCCAGCAGTACCCTGCAGATTTCCCCAGAGGCAGATAGAGCCTGTTCTGAGAAACAGCCTCGCACGTCCCTCTGCTCTTTTCATGCACATTTCATTGAAAGGAGATCTCTCCCCCCCTGTTGGTTTTCTTCCTACTGCTTTTGCTCCACCTGAAGTCTCTGTTGATGACAAAGCAGTTAGGAACAGGAGAGAGAAATCTTCTATATCACAGGAATGGAGACAAGGAAAAAAATCAGATCACCTTTGAATGCAGAGATGGTGTTTCTTAAGCATTCCATTAACTGGCTTTGTCCCGTGTCAAGCCCAAACAGGGAATGAGTAAGGAGATATTATCATTATTATGTCCCACTTCTGTAGATTCAAACACGCAGATGACATTTTACAAAATAAACAGAGGCCAAGGGCTTGTCCTGGAGAGCTGGCAGTGACATCCAAGACAAGACCATGGAGAAAGAGGGCAAATTCAAAGAAAACATGCAGTCCTAGAATTCCCTGTTAGTGCCTCTGCCTGCTTGAGCAGTTGAATTTTTTCCATATTGAACTAGAAAGGGCTAAAATGGGGAAAATCTATGCCAGAGTGCAAAATGCAAGACAGTGGATTCAAGAGTTACCAGGTCCTTGAAAAATCATAGAATTCTGTTAACTGACTGAAAACACTTGAGCCCGAGCTTGTTACTGGCTTGTCTTTATTCCAAGGACAAGTCTGAGATTTCATTGAAAACCTTGGGGGAAACACTGCCTTAGTTCTGCTTAGTTCAGTCTACAATCTTCAATAGCTGGGATGTTTGCGTTCAGTTTTTGTGAACATCTGGATTACCCAAATTATCCACGTCTTTTTTAGACAAAGGAAGATAATAATAATAATGAGGAGGCTCAGAGCTGAGTGCCTGAGAATCAGGCCAGAGTTGCAGCTTTCTCCCACAATAAAAAAATCATTAAAATCTTTAAATGGCATCCTTTGTCCCAATCAGACTGAGTCCCTTGCACATGTACCAATGGAAGACATTGCCTTCCAAATACACACAGGAGCTGATGGAAATTTTGTTATGGCCCAATGATGCAGAAAGAAACTGGCAGTGAGATTTAACAAGGTCACTTCAAGGCACAGAAACCTCTGTAAAATATGCTCATTCCCCACATCATATAAAAACAAGGCTAGGGAGGTGAGGGATAAACCCTTCACTTGCAGGAAATAATGATTTACGATTGATTTCCAAAGGAAGGAAATCCTTTTTTAATCAAAATTATTTATAGTGTTAATCCAAAGGCAGTATTTGCTCGCCAGCTCCCTTGCTCGCCAGCACAGAAGCCGAGGCAAGGTGAAGATGGATGGGGGTTGTCCATGGGATTTGAATCAGCTCTGTGCAGGAGGGCCTGTAGTCAAGGATACCTGGATTATTTATGGCCAAGGTTTTCAAAAGGGAATAGCTGATCTTGGATCCCTTGGGTTTGGTTGCCCAACGTGTGACCCGTGCAAGTATCAGCCTCCTTGAAAAATAGCCTTTAGAAATCCTATTTCCCACCATGGGAAACAGGGAATTTGGGAATAGCCTTTGGGAATTTGTAAGGTTTGTTGTATCTGGTGCTTGTTGCTGGAACTAGGCAGGATGAAACCCAGGATTCCCCATTTAACGCTGCTGGGTACGAACTGAGCCGTGCTGGACCCAGCCAGGAGCAGAGGCGCGTGCGATCCGCGGGGACATCTGTCTCCCTCCAGATTTCATAGAACAAAGGGGTTTAAAGAAATGGATTTTTCTGGTTGCTGCATGGATGTTTGGGAATGTGTGGTTGCAGTGTGTGACTGAGTGATGCTGGTTTTACCCTGATGAGGAATGATTGCCCTTCTGCTACCCTACTGCTGGCTGTGGGAAGGAGAGGTGCTCAGTACTGCGCAGGACCTGGCTCTCAGGATGTAACCCGTGCTTCAGCTTTAAGTTAATTTGATCTCACATCTGCTGTTTATTAAATTAATGCTGGATGGTTCCCTGGAATGAGCACTACAGATTTTTATAGCATGTCACAGGTGCTCAGGTGCTGCAGTGAGGGTCAGGACACCGAAAGCAAGGCAGGCAAACCATACAGGAGTCCTTACACCCGGTGGAAAATATGGTGGGGTTTGTCATTCAAAAGGGTGACAACTGTGGAGGAAGAGATGAGACAAGAAAAGACAAGACAAGATGAGTTTGATACTACTAACTGATGTTATTTATAATCTCACTAGAGACCTAATTTCTCTTGTGACTTTAATCCTCCCCATTTTCAGCCAGCAATCTATTATATCGGAAGATATTTGAGATGCTTTGGGAGTAGGGAAATTATTATACATAAAATATGTAGCTAGTATTATTAGAACAGACTTTGATTAATTTTGCAGCTGGCAAAATTACCCCTGCCTGAAAATGAAATCCATTTGCTATCCGTGTGGAAGTAATTGTGTTAATATCAAAGCTAGTTTTAAAATGAAATGGAGAGGGCTCTACTCCATGTCTCTCGTGCGAGGAATCAGGGATGTGAGATGAAGGGCTAGAATGATAATTCCTTGCTAACACAAGGAATTATCCTTTCCTCCACAGAAAGTCTTCATGACTTCAACAGAGTTATTTGTGGTATATTTAAGGTATGTTCAAGTATATAGATATATATAGATTCAAGTAACCTGTTGTCTCATCTCACCTTTGATTTGCCTATTGCCTATGGGCAGAGACTAATTGTGTTTGTACAGCACCAAGCACAGCAGAGCCCTGTTCTCATGGGCAGGTTCTTCAGCCCAATAACTGTCAACAGCAAAGATACTTGCCCAGGCCAGAAATATATCTCAGGCTAATTGCCCCGTTAGTCTACAGGAGTGATTTTGAAAAGCACTTGGACAAGATTAAGCAGACAGCTTTCGTTAATTAAGAACTGTTGGGGCTTCAGGTGCTATAAAGATCCCAGATGGCCTCATACCCACCACCTCTGGCTGCAGCTGGAGTCTGGATCTCCCCCTTTATTTCTCATGCTAAAAGTTTTCCTCCCTGCAGCCTGTTTGCTGGAGCGCACAGATTCTCTCCTCCTCCTAAGCAGGAGGTGGGCAGGTCTGACTACATTAAACGTACAAACATACCGTGCTCCCTCTCTGCTCCACCAAGGGCTGGCGTGGGCATCGGTGACCCGTCAGCAGCAAAATCTGAGCAAGGGCTGTCCAAAGGGCTGGGGGAAGGGTGAAAACAGCAGCAGCAGCAGCAACAAATAAACCGAGCAGCCAAACCGCCCCGTAGGAAAGGGGAGAGGAGCAAGCAGGAGAGCCCAGGGGGGCTGTGCTCTTTGCAGGAGCTTTCTGCAGCTCTCACACATCTCTTGCAAGTGTATGTGCATCGATGTCCCAGGGAAGAGCATCCTTCTAGGAGGAAGAGCTGGAAATCAGTCAGAAGAGAAAAGAAAAAACAAACAAACCACCAGCTATTGTCCCTTCCCAGAGGCAGGGAGAGAGAGAAAGGAGTTTAGGGGAATGAAGCTGGAGGATCCAGAGACTCAGAGAGGAAAAGTTGCCTTGACGGGAGACTCTGCGTACTAGAGCCTGAGCTCTGCTCCACAATGGGATTTCTCGCGTCTAAAGGAAATCTCCTCCTCCTGCTGTGTGCCAGCGTCTTCCCCGGTAAGTTTGAGAAAGCTTTTCTACCCCTGCTCTGCTCTTTAGCTCTTTTCTCCCCTATCCTTCTCCATGGCACATTGCGAAGACCAGTCCCTGTCAACAAGGAATTTCCCCCACTCCTGCATCCTCCTGCCCCATCATTGCGGGTCCCCTAAATACCAGCCTCTGCCGAGCAACGCTTTGCTTTTATTTTCTGCTCCTTGCCTGATTTGATGGGGAAAGGGTTAAAGCCGCGGTGGGGAAGGGGACAGGAGGGAGAATACAGGCAGGGGCTCAGCATCCTGCTTCTTGCCCGGGTTTTTTTTTCCCTGGGTAAAGTGTGTTAATGTGTCTCCGGGCTACAGCTCCGGCTGGGGAGAGCACAGCCAGCGCTCTGTTAATGCTTCCCTTTGTATAATCCAGGGCAGCTGAAGAATAAGTAGGAGCCATATTCCACGAGAGACGCGGGGAGAGCCCCCGGCTCCCTCTCCCCGCCGTCCGTGGTGGAGGATGCCTCTGCGTGCAGCCGGCACGGCAGCGCGGCTCCCCCGGCAGCCCCTGGAAGAAAGGTGGCTTTAACTTTTAATAACCAACAGGCACCTCCGACGATTCCTGTAGTGTACGTGCAGGGTCAGGGCTGCTCCTTGCAGCCTCCAACTTTTAAAATTGTTCCTGAGGGAAACTGCACTCTGATTATCCAATTTGTGCTCTACCCCATCCTCTTCCTCCACCCACCATTTTTGTGGAAGACCAGCTATGAAGGTTAGTTTGAAGAGCTGAATTTCAGTCTGCCTTTTTTTTTTTCCTGATGCACTTGATGCCAGTTTTTATGTGTAAATCTGATCCAAAATCCCTATCTCCCAGCAGGAGGCTGCTTTTTCCTTTTTGTCTTGCCCTTCTAACATCCTTCTTTCCCTCTCGCATACTTCAGTGCTAGAAACTTGCTGTGAAGTGGCCATAAAAATTAAACCAGATTCAGGGGAGAATGGCCCATGTAGTGTTTTTCAAACGGTTTTACTGATGCCCTCACTTTCTGCAGACCAATCCTGCTCTGCAATATAAACCCTACATTGGGAATTGGCCACGGTGGGTGAACAGAGTGAGAAATACACGGCAATGCCTGGGGTAGCAGGGAGGCAAGTCAGCAGGGTGGCATCACCCTCCCATGTGTCCCTACTTGCCCATCGCTGGGTTTAGCCTGGGGATCTCCCCCGGTGAAGGCTCCAGCTATGCCGGCGCTTGGAGCTGCATGTGTTTCACGCCGTCATGCCCCATCCCTTCCCCACAGCCTTCGGTCAGGTGGAAACCCGAGCCCACGCGGAGGAGCGTCTCCTGAAGAAACTCTTCTCTGGTTATAACAAGTGGTCCCGCCCGGTCGCCAACATTTCCGATGTGGTCCTCGTCCGCTTCGGCTTGTCCATTGCCCAGCTCATCGATGTTGTAAGTGCAACCTGTTTGTGCAACAAGCGGCCAAAATGAACCAGGTTGGGGCTCGGGGAGAGGCTCCTGGTGCATCTGGGTTTTAGTGGCTGATCCAGGGTTGGGTTGCGAAGACTTTGCTCTCGGCAGGGAAGAGTTATCATGCAGATGGCTCTGCTGGAATGACTCATGTGAATAGCTGGTCATCAAAGTGGATTCTTTAATCCTCATTTACTATAGGCAAAATCCCAAATTCCTTATCAAAACCCATGGGACTGATCACAGCAGAGCAGTGGAGCAACTGGTATAAATGCCAGAGAGTCCTGGCTAAGGAAAAAACCAAATAGATTATTTGGAATTTTAGCCATAATTTTTAACACTAATTTACACAAGCTAATAGGAACAGTGTTTTGCACATCTCTGGAAGAGCTTGCCTGAAGAGCTTTCTGCAAATGAAAGTTTTGAGGGTTTTTAGCTAATCTGGCAGATATTAACAAGAAAATTATTTCTGAATGTTTGCTCGAATAGAAGCAACGTGTGCAAATTGCATACACTATGTACAAAACGGAGTGGTTTGCACTCTGGACTGATGCTCACTGCATTGGCATTTAAAGGATTTCTCTGCCACGGTGTGTTGGGGTCAAGTGTTGAGTCCAAGGGAGATCCCTGCAGGGCTGCAGGGGTTAACCACGCACACAGGCTTTCTAGCCTGTGCAGATCTTGCTCCCACATGCTTCTCTCTCCTGTCCCTGTTTGCCCGCAGCACGTCCCAGGGCAGTGTGTGTGTGTAGATGCACATCTCTTGAACAAGTATCGGCCTCGCTTTTGGAGGCTCTCTGTCACTTTTGACTGTATTTGTGTGGCAGAGTAAAAAGGGTGGTAATGGAAAGTGTAGTGCGACTTGAAGGCATTACTGGTGTGGGACAATCGTAACAGCTGACTCTCCACATTTTATATTTTGAGATAAGAGTTCTGAGATGCAGAGGAAACAGAGCGGAGGTGGTGCGGGCGGTGGGCAATCAAAGTCACTGGCTGCTAGGGAGTTGCATCTCCTTGTGCACAAGCCATCAGCTTCCAGCTTTGCAGCACGGAAATGGTCTTCCATTCCCCTCCTCTCTTACGTCAACCTGAGGGATCCAGGGCTGTTTGCAGTTGCTAATGTTGAAGTTGTGTGGTTCTCATCTGAATAATTGATAAGACTAAAGATGAGACATTAGTGACTGTGGAGGCATGAGAGAGACTTTCCATTATGCAGCTGCTGAATTGTGGAAGAAGGGGGATCGATACACCTGCTTCGTAGTGCTTTTCCCAGTTTACTTAAGAAGAATTAATCTTCTTAAAATCATGTCAGTGGTTAGAAGTGCAACTAGCAGGCAGTTCTGTGCCGGGGCCGGTGGGTACAGCTGGAGGAGAGCTCTCATCCCCTCCTGCCCCAGCCTGTGTGGTTGGGGACTGATGACACCCCCTGCCACCACTGCGGCACTTCAGCTGTCTCTCCCCCTTCCCGACAGTGACACTGTTTTGGCGCAAACCCCGCTGCAATTGTTAGACCCGACGTTCAGCTCCCAACGACAAGAAGTCTGAAAGAGAAATCAGAGTCGTATTCAAACCCCTGCTCCTGCTGACAACAGCTGGGGGCAGGGGAACAAAAATCAATGTGGAACTTGCCATCCCTGCATGTCCTTACCTCACCCTGGTGTGCTGAGGGTTTTCTGAGCCCAGAAAAAAGCGGTGAGGAATCAAGCATGTGTCTAGGAGCAGCCACTGAGAAACACTCCTTGGACATGGACTCCTAAACCCGTGTCTCTGCAGGACCTCGTGTGCTGGGTTCACCTTGAGAAAAGAGGCCAGGCAGTGCATCACCACCATCAGCTGCGGAATCACCCGCTGTCCTCTGGGCTGGCTCCGTGCAGGAGAAGTCAGCCGTGCAGGCGGAGGAGGCAGGCAGTCATTAGCACATTGCAGCCCCCCTGCGAGATAAAGCCATGGGACTGGAGCCATGCTTCGCTTGGGTCAGGGGGAGGCAGAGCCTCAGGTGTAGTGGTGGGCACCGCAAAGGGTCTGCACCCAGCCAGGGAGGAAAATTCCAGTAAAGGGTAGTACCTGTGAGACTGAGATCCCCAGTGCGGGGACTGTAGTGGAGACCCTCAGATGCTTGAATTGCAAAGTGGTAAGAGAAGCAGATGCTCAAGGCTTGGTCCGGTCCAGGGCATGGCAGCCTCCTCCAGTGGCATTCCTCATTTCCCATCGGCACCCAGGGAAGTAGCTGGATGTTTTCCCTTTCTTTGTTGCTCATTTGAATGTTTTTGGTATTCCTCTTTCCTCCATGTGCTTCTGGTCCCTAACCCTGGACGAGGGTATCTCTGATCAGGTTTTGCACTTGGTGCCACAACAGCAGTGTGGAGGCTCAGCAAGGGGGACGCACAGCTCCCCACCCCGAATCTCCTGGTTTTTACTGTTCAGAATTAATCCTGAACTGCCACAAGAACAAGGTTAATAACGAGCAGTTTGCTTCCAAATGAGCCCTGTCAATTGAGCTGGTTTTGATGCTGAGCAAAGAGAGAGAGAAAAGAAACAAACACACAAATAAGCTCTGAGCTCTGCTCTGACACTTAAATCAGACCAGCTCTAGGCTCTGCCCCATATTATTCATCTTCGATATTTACATAGGGGTTGTAACAAGCATGCAAGGCAAGCAGCAAGTAGTAATTAATTCTACTACAGTGCTGCCAGCATTTTATCTGCCTTACATTATTTAAAAGTATATCTATATATATATAGTTCTACCTTTCCATACTATTTGTACTTAAGAGTTGGGAAAAAGCCTACCAATTGACAGCATGGGTATACACCAGGCTGTCCGAGGGTTACGTGTCAGCAGAGTAGCTTGGGTTTATTCAGAAAACCCAATCCATAGTGCTCTAAGTTCATGTATTTGGTAGAAGGGGAAACATTGCTGAGCTTCATGTTTCCAGAACCGTGTTCACGGATAATGTTTCACAGTAGAAGTACTAAACACTACTTGCAGGTGAAGCTGAGCGTTGTAATCACACACACATGTGTGAGTAGGGATATAGATATCCATCACTCCTCTTCTTTCAGTGCCCAGGTCAAAGCCAAGCCGTGGAGCTCTTTCCTCTGCTGGTCCCATCGTCCTAGGCTGAATCCAGCAGCACCAAGGAAAATCCCAATAAATTCAAGTCCATCTGCTCACAAGATTGCTTCGGTGCAGGCTCAGCTGTTCAGTGATATCAGGCAGCTGTGCCCTGCCCCATGTTAAATAACAGAAACATCTGCTTTTTATTTCCAAGATGGAACTTACATTTATTGCAGAGGTGATCTATAATTACAGAAATTAAGTACAATTAAGAGAAATTTCATTACTTCCTCGGGCTGCTTCATCTGTTTTTGTAACTGATATCTGATCTTGCATTTCAGGATGAGAAAAATCAAATGATGACCACGAACGTGTGGGTGAAGCAGGTGGGTGCACCAAAATATGTGCTTTTCCATGTTCCTTTTCAGTTTTGCAATCTGAACTCTCCCCACTTTGTAACCGCCTCATTTTTGGCAGGAGTGGCATGACTACAAGCTACGCTGGGACCCCCAAGAATACGAAAACGTCACATCCATCCGAATCCCCTCGGAGCTCATCTGGAGGCCAGATATTGTCCTCTACAACAAGTGAGTGTGAGCACTGTGGCCAGAAGGCAAACCCATCCTTGCAAATTTTCTCTGCCCATGGTTTAAGGTGCTTCTTGCAATTATTCTTCCTTATTTTGTTCTCGGTGGTTGAATTCCATGTAGATTCTCCTAATACCTGTCCCAGACATGCCTTAAATGACATGACCCTCATTCATCACAAGGGCTTTGTTCTCCTAATGATCCTTTCTCTGGACAGTGAGTTTTGTTGGGGGCTGCCAGGTATTGTTTTCTCTTCACATGTCAGATATACCAGTAAGCTGGATTTGAGCTTTCGGTCCTCTTCAATTTCATTTCACCAAGGAGCTCTCCCGTAATTCATCACCATCAACTGGAAAAGCCAATTACTGAGGATGGTCTTAAGTAAGGAAAATATGCTGAAACATGTCAAGCTTATGTGGCTACAAATACAGGTTTCAGGTCAGCCCAATAACATTCTAGAATTATTCTTAAATAGGTATTTGTTCCTGATTCCGAATGCTTGAAATCTGTCTCTTGTATGGACGCTTCCTAGGGAGAAGCTGGTTGTTTTCTTTCTTTCCTTTGGAGCCTGTTGATATTCTTAGAAAGACTTTCCAAGTGCCAAGACCGCTTTTTCCTTGGCTTATCACACCAGAGCTCTCCCGTCTCCTGGGATGTAGGAAATCCCAGTCTCCCTCCCCAGCACAGGCTCCAGAGAAAACACTTGCTGCAAGCATCAAACACGAACATCTCTGTATGTGGCTAACACTCAGAAAAAACACTCACAGCAGAAGCCAGGCTCATTTTTAATAAACAGCTGCCTGGTTCTAATTTGATATGATTTTGGTTTTGTTTCAAAAAAAAAAAAAAAAAAAAAAAGGCTGACAGAGGAATCTGTCCAGGGGATTGTGAGCTTTGGAGACTGTGGAAATTATCTTTCCCATTAGCTTGTCTCTGTTCCTCAGTGGTGTGGAGTGATTGCAAACCTCTTGGAAATCACTGCATCCTCAGATGGCACCTTTCAGAGATCAGACCATGGAAATGACCAATTCATAGGCACTTGGGCCTCCCTATCCTACAGGGACACACTCTGAGCACAAATATTATATTACAAGTGCCTCACGCTGCAGCCAAGAAAGGCGCTCACAGCTTCCACTGGAAAAACATAATGTCCTTGTCCTTCTCATCACTTAATTAATGGCAATGGTAAGGATTATTATTTTTGGAGCTTCTGGTGGTTGTTGTGGTAGACCACAGTGCCAAAGGAAATAGTGCTACACAAAGCTCCATTGTCTATGGTGCTTCAAACCATCCATTTGCTGGAGCTACTGGTACACAAGATGCCATCTCTGCACCTGCTCCCTTGGCCCACCACACTCACCAAGGCTGATGAACATGGTCCAGGCAAGGAGGGCCCTAGCACTAAAGAAGGAGGCTTCGGTATCCTTTTGTGCTCTAGACATTTTGGGACCTCATGCTGAAAGCCGTCCCCAGAGGTCAATGGGCAGCCAGACCTCTGAGCTGGGTAGTCTGTGGCTTCTGCCCCTTGCACGCCCTGCCCCTCTGCCCTGCTGTCCTTGTTCACTGCTGCTGTCGAGCAGCCACAGGGACTCCAGGGAGCAGCTGCCTATCTGCTGGCCTCAGCAGCTATGCCGGAACGTCGTCCTCATCCTCTTCTGGGGCTGAGCCTTTCAGCCTTGCCCACCTTATTGCTTGACTCGGTCTGACTTGCAGGGAGGTAGGGCAGATAACAAGTCAAACTGTGCTGGTGACCTGCTACACGCAGGGAGATCTAGTGCCCCACTACCTAAATCCAAGCTACTTCTCTCCCTTTATCCGTACTTACCATTAATAATCATGCATTCCTCTGTTGGTTGTCATGAGTCTATCATGCATTTTTAATTGGTTTCTTTATTATGAATTAAACATGGATGTAGGCGCCAACCATTAGCCAGTCAGTAATGGTTTTCCATTAATTCTATACCTCTTTACAGCTATATTTGCCCATGCTCTTTCATATAGTCTTATGTAAACTGTTTTCTGCCCTAGGATATTCTTCTCTCTTCTACCTAACTTCCTATCAAACGCATCTGAAGCTGCAATCAATATCTTAGTTGCACTGCTCCAACAATCAGGTTTCATGCTTTTTAGGGGTTGCAGGGCAAGGCAGGGCAAATGCAACGTATGCAAGGCAAAACCTGTAGGATGATGGGACACCAAGATGAGGCTCTTCTGCATGGCAGCTCACCAACTGCAGAACCAGAGAGTTTTTCTCCTTGCAGGCAGCTCAGCTAGAAATGTTTCAGAAAGAAAGGCTTTGCAAAGACAGTAACTAGTCATGGCTGATGCTAACAAGGACTCCGTCTCATATTTTACATATATATATAATATGTATGTATTGTTTAGAGGGAATTTAAATTACATGCACAGAATTCTGGGTCCCTAAGAGCAAGAGAATTGTGTGCAGAAATCTTGGTGGAAGAGAGAGAGTGGCCACACTGGCCTTTTGCTGTTCAGGCTTTTTGATGTGAGTTATTCATTGCTTACCACATGCTCTGGCAGAAGTATGGTATTTTTCTTTGCAATGGTATCCTTCGGACAAAAGACTTTCTGGACAGGAGATTATACAAATGTCTCTTTTGTTTTGATCTTGGGGTATATATAGAAATGGTGAAATTTAAATTGATTTGAGATTTACATCTTTAAGGAAACCTAACCCGTTATTGTGAGGTTATTCTCATATTTAAGTTCATTATTGTCAAAAACTTCCATTTATCCACTCTAGAGGCCCAAATTAAATCAGTAAACTCAGCTGGTTTGGCCTAGAGAGTAGTTGTCAATATTCATAAGGAATCTAAAACCAAATTAATATCCTACAGGGGAATTAATATGCTGTTGAATTTTCAGGCTTGATGAGATAAGTTCCAAGACTCTAAATAGTTTCTACTAGATGTGACAAAACATATGTATAACGGAGGAATATGAGTCAATAGTGAAGTGACAAAGCCTCTTCTTCTCTGCCAAGGCCAACTGTTCCTTATCTGAGGCTGTAAAGGCTCTTCAGACACCACGAAATCATTTACAAATGAATTATCTAATCTTCTGACTTATTTTCCCATTCATGAATGGATTTTAAGCACATTTTAGTTTTCCTTTGTATATTTAAAGTAAAAAAAAAGAAACCCACAAAATTTTTGTCTAATCAGGGAATAAGCCCGTGGGGCTGCATTTTGATATTTTTTTTTCTTTTCCACCACTGTGTTGAGCCTTTTGGACCCTGTGCAACATAGAAACTCCAGAGGAGAAAGTCCTGAAACTGCACATTTGCAGCCAGGTGCTCCGGCTGCTAAAGGCTGCCCAGAGGAATGCGAGACCATGTCCTTGATGGACAGGAACTTGAAACGTGAGCTTCCCTGGCTAGTTTTCAACTGGATATTCATGATAGCATTTGTCTTCTCTAGCCTGATGATTGTAAAACCTGGCAAGAAGCTACTGGGAACACTCAGACTTCAAAATTTTCTTTTTCCTCAATATCTTCTGGTGTTAGCTGTTCCAAAAAGAAATCCCTGCCTCAGCGTCCATAGTCACAAAAAAAAAGAATAAAAGACAAGATCATACACGGAGGGGATTCAAATACAAATTTCTGTAATTAGGAGCAGGAAAGATCTTGAGGAATTCACCCAGTGGTAAGATGGACACAAAGGATTACTGGACTGGGTTAGAAGATCATCTGGCAGGCAGCTTTTGAAAATCACGAGAAAGCAAAGAGTTCTTTTGATCTATACTATAGTGGCTTTTTCTTTTGAACTATACTATGATGTTTGCAACCAGGGAGACTTATAGATTAATACTGGTTTCCTGACTTATCCTAAAGCTGTTTGGAGGAGAAATACCAAAAGATGCCCTAGCCTAACCTTTAAAATATTGGAAACATTCTTGACATTTTTCTTTGTGTTTGAGTGTGTACTTGCACAGATCGTGTCGCTTCGCACCAGATTGTACTTATCATAGGCCCATAATCGCTACTTGACACTTAAGCTTTCCTGATGCTTCTGTGAGTTCAAATTACTATGTTTCTGGAGAGGAATTATATCTCTAGATGTCTTTAAGGTGTGCTGCCAAGCTCTATCCAGTAATACAAGAACTGATAGAAAGAAATTTATAAGAGGGATCTCTCTCATGGGCTGTTGCTGAGTTAGCATCCAAGGACTTCTCCTACCATTATGCTAAGGACAGAGCTAGAGTTTTGCCTACAAAATGCTGATGAGGATGCTTGGCAAAGGGAAGAGTCAAAGGAAAACGCACAAATTCAGCACTGTTAGAGCCTTCTGAGAAACTTGTGCTTATTTCATCAGTGCAGCACAGCCATTTCTGAGACAGATGCCTAGTTTGGTTATCAATGATTTCTAAACATCTGAAGAAGGCAAAAGCTGGGATGGGACCTACAGAAGTACACATCAGCGTACTGACACCTCCATCCATGTACCCAAGATGTGCAATTCTGTTTTCTACCCAAGTTGCCAGAACCTTGGAGATTTTTAAAACCCAACTAGACAAGGTCCTGATCCCCTTGTTGCTGACCCTGCTTTGAGCAAGGAATTTGGACTTAATAATCTCCAGAGGTCCCTTCCAACCTGTGAATTTGTAGTTATCGTTTTGGTAGCACAAAACCATTGTTAAACAAAATATTCTCTGATTTGCCTTTGTATTTTAATCTGAACATTACAGAAGCATCTCTTTAATGTCTACAAAAAGAGTGCAGGGTACATTCTTTAAAGAGGTCTTGAAACTCCAATTTTTCTTGGTTACTGCTGTTCCATGAAAAATGCTTTAAATGAGGATATTCTAGCTATATCCATATATGTATATAGCTAATATTCAGGCTTTTAAAGCTCTGTTTGGATTTAAATTGTATCATCAGAAATTAAAATAAATGTGTGCCTCATTTACATGCATTTTGAAAACATTTAATTTTGTGAAATTATGTATCTCCCAACTGCAGGGAAAATAGAATCTGGCAAAAAAAAAAAAGAATCTCCATCAGCAGAGCTTTTTAATGAAATACAGTTGATGGCTGCCAGGAAAACAATGCAATCCTTGAGCCCTTATAAACTTAGAAGATTTTAGAAGAGCAGCCTTTATTCTCAAAGTGAGGAATCAAAGGCTGCAGAACACAGCAGCACTATTTCTGGTGGCAAAGGAATAAGGGACTGTCTTCTCTATTGGTGTGCACTGTTGTATTCGACATAAGAGCTCCAGTACTTCATTACTGACAGATTTTTAGAGCTGTCAGGTCAGAGTAATCAGGAGAGCCTGACTATCTCAATTCTCAAGTTCTTGTTGTGTTGTTTACCTTGTGCTTGCTCCTTCTTCCAAATGGTTTTTCATGACAACTGTCACAACACAGTGGTTTAGGCTGAATGAGATGAAAATGTGCTACCACTATAAAGGAATGACTGCAGATTTTCTCCGTCCCACTGTAACAAATCTCCCACCTTCCTGTCTAAGGAAATATTCATGTTATGCGGTCAGGGCTGTCGGCACAACCGGGCCAAGAATGGGTTTTCCCACAGCAAAGCTTTCCACAAGAAAACAGGATTTCCCCAATCTCATAACTGCAGACTTCATTTGCAGTCGGTTGTCTCAACTTCGTCGTTTGGAGGAGATTGGGGAAAGGCTTTGGAAGACCATCAACAGCCAGATGACCTTGTTTGCTCCCTCTCTCATGTCAAGAGGAGCAGAATGAAAGTCTCACCCAGGATGAAAGCATCTCCCTAGGTTCACCCCACGTCGGCAGGACACCAGCAAGCATAGCTTCCAATCCAGTAAGCATACGCTTGAAGGTCCAGAGTGGGTGGTAAGCTTGGAGAAGGAGGCAAAAATATATGTATGCACGAAGGGTTAAGACAACTGAGAACACTACCTTTGCACAATATAGCTGGCTTGGCTACAGTCTATGTACAACAGCATGGCTAATTCACCCTGCTTAGAAATTGCTCAAATATCTTGTATTGAACTGCAATGAGAAGTTCAAACATGCCCAGTAAAGTCAGGAATTACTTCACAGCCCTGTTAGGTTGGTGAGAGAGAAGCAGGAGGATCCCAGGGTGTTTTATGGCTCCTCAGAGTCATTAGCTGACTCTCAAATGCAAGAAGCTATTCTGGTGCTGGTTTCGCTCCTGCCATGGCACTGCAGGCAAAATCCAGCTTGGAAGGCAGTACCAGTGTTATTTGTAATAATGTGTAAGCCAAAGAGGACTCAGGATGAGTCTGGGTTTGTTAGGCAAGCAATTAAAAATATCTTCTTCATCAAAGAAGCAGATCATTTATGGAAATAATTGACACACAAGATCTGCAGCATCACACTGGTTACATTTACGCTTGCAGAAGAGAGGCGTGGGGCTAGTCACGCAGAGACTGCAAAACTGCCAGACAAGACATTTCTGGGAATGAAACACAATTACATGAATTATTATTGTTCCTGGATGAATTTTTAGCAAGAGTTTCATGCCCTTTTCCTACAGCTTTGAAAAGGAAAAACACACACCTGTGTGGTTTACCCAGCCAATTACACATTGCTCTACCTAAGAAGGGAAACACTAGTGGATGCTTATTATCCCTTTTCTGTAATATAAGTCCAATTATAAGCATATTGTTCCATTAATGAACAATTTAATCATGCCTCAGAGATCTCATTAAATGCAGAACTGGATTCCAAATTCCTGTTGAGGTTTAGGCACAAAACCACTAAGTACAGCAAACACCGGACTGTCACTTGCTGTGCATGTTTCATGTCTCAATCTGGCTTTACGGTGCAGGCAAAACCCAGGAGAAAAAAATGGATGGTTTTCATCCAAAGCAAGTGGTTCTGGAGTGTAAATTATATTTAAGAAAGAAGAGGTAAGAAAGGAGTTGGGTGGATGGTACAATGACATTGCTCAGTTTTATTTGCATCGGAGTAAAACACAATGGTGGTTTTGCCTTGATCCCTTTGAGACAGCAGTCTAAGTTTGTACAGATTTTTAGCTTTTCTGTCTTAAAAAAAAGAAAAAAGACATTTTAAAGCTTTAGAAAGCTTTTAGTTCAGAGGTCAAAAAGCACTGGGTCCTTTTGTGTTCTTTGGTTTTTCCGAGATCTGCCACAAAGAGCAAAAGCTTTCCATTATAGACACAAAGAAGAGTTTAGTAAAAACCTGCTTCTCCTCCACACAGTAATTCTGAGTTTATTTTTCCATTAATTCAACCAACCTGGAAAATTGTCTCAAAGGACGAAGATCTGAGCTGTGATCCTGGGGCCGGGGGCATGTGCCCAGATACCGTGTTAGCCAAGACATCTCACTGAGGGCCAGATCCTGCCACAGCTTCCCAAAAGGAGCAACGCTACAGCAGTCTCACTGGAAACCAGTGTGGTCATGGACTGACGAGGATGCTTCACAGGGCAAGACGAAATATCAGAAAGTCTTTTTTTCTCCTTTTGCATACGAATTAATGGATGATCTCCTAAAGAAATAAATTTAGAGAAGTTCCTCTGCCTTCAACAGCCTGAGGGGCCCCGCCAGCTCGTCCCTGGGCCTTTTATCTTGCTGCTGGTGAGGAAGAGGAGAGGTCTGACCCCCGCGCACCCCGTTGCTGTACAGCACATCTGAGCACTGAAGCAGCAGAGCAGGGCCAAGGGAGTTTGCCGATTGCTGGGAAAGCGGCTGCAGGCTGGATCGGCTCCAGCTGGGAGGGCTGGGCAGGAGCAGAGAGCTTTCTGTCTATCTCAGCCTGAATAATTCATCTCAGGTTTTTAGTAGAAGCTCTCCCTCCCCTGCTCAACTTCTCCTTTCTTCAGCGGCGTTGCTGTTTGTGGCTCAGCGTCACACAACAGGCTGCTCCCTCCCTACCCCCGAGCTCTGCAGCGGCTTCAGCCGGGTGCGTAAGATGGTCCCCAATTCCCTCCTTGCTCTTTGGATGCTCTTTTCTCTATTCCTGTAGCTAGACTTCAGGGCATTGCTCTACAAACAGATTCCTGCTTTTTTTTTCAGTTGGGACTTCAACCTTTCAGACATTTGCTCATGATGAAAAAAATTGCAGCTTTATCCAAACCTCAGCTCCATTTTAAGGCTCCTTGAATCAGGGTGTTTGATCCAGGTTGTGACTGTCGAAGGATACCAAAATCCTCTGTCTGCAAGCAGAAATTAAGGGAGAGAGAGGGTTTGAAGTTTCAGCCAGGCACTGCACAAAGGGGTTGCAGATGTAGGGGCTTGGCTCGTTTTCAAGCGAAGGTGTAATTTTGTGATTCAAACACTCAGTCTCCATCCCGCTGATTATTGGAACAAGGAGATATGTCACTTGTGCAGCTCTGGATGCTTCAGTTTTGCCTCTTTGTGTAAGCTAACGCAGGCTGCAGACCCTGCCTGGAGGAAGGACCTTGCTGTAGAGAAGGTACCGGTGGACTTGGCCCCAGACGTGGCCTTTAAGTGTCACAGTCCATACGTCCCCCTCATCGAGAGCAGGGGAGGAACAGCGCTTCTTGATGGCACAGTCATGCAGGGCATTAATTACCTGCTGTGCTAATTCAATATGTTAATGAGCTAATTTCTCTCTGTGGCCTCCCCACACCGGGGCAAGCAGCAGTTCCATGTGTAACGTGTGGTAGCAGGGCTGGTGATGCTGGGGCAGGTGGAGGACAGGGCTGTCTCCAGGGCTGGGGATCCCATTCCCAGAGTTTTTCAGTCTCCCTCCTTTCTCCAACACTGTTACAGCTCAAGTATGGCATTCCTCGGTGGTCTTTCTTCCCCCAAATCCCCAGTGCACTTGCCTTTCCTGTTGTGTTTTTTGATCTCCTTCACTTGTATCCCAGTCCCCACGACGAGCTGGAAGCAGCTCGTGTCACAGGTTAATGGTGCTGCGGGACGTCCGTGCACCGATCAGCTGAGAAAAGCAGATCCAAACCAAAAAAATGCTGTTTATGCAATAGCTTTTTCACTGGCTGGAAAATGGCTTTCTGATATAAAATCCTGGGTTGTTACCTGTTTATCTTATACCAGCACACAGATCCCAATTGAGAGTCCATGTAAGAAGACATGGTAAAAGACAGCTCTCTTCCTGACTGGGAAATCAAGAGATTAACTTTCATTATTCCTATTAATAGGATGTTCCTGCTGTTTTTCATTAAGAGACTGAGTGATTACCCAGCACTCTTTCATTTATAGCAGCTGTCACAACTAATTCTGCAGAGCCCACAGCCACACCACCTGATAGTGGGTCCTCCCACCTCTCTAAAGCAAACTCAACCCTTTCCAGGGCATTTATGGGACACTTGGAGGAAAACTTGTGTACATTCACCTCAAGGACCTGACATGCCAGGTAAGGGCTGACATTTGCATGCAAATCCAGTGCTTGCATAAGCCAACGGAGTTAAAAACCCACTTGATAGAGTGGATGGACCAGTGTTTGCACATGATGTGCCTCTTGCACCTCTCAGGTGCCCCAAGTCCTTTTTTGGAAGCCAGGCACTAAATACCCTATTTCTTTAATAGTGTTGACGTGTCCTAGAGAAGCCTTAGTCTTTTTTTATCTTCTGTCTCTCCCCAGTGCTGACGGCGACTTTGCAGTCACCCACCTGACCAAGGCCCACCTCTTCTATGACGGGAGAATTAAATGGATGCCACCTGCTATCTATAAAAGCTCCTGCAGCATCGATGTTACCTTCTTCCCCTTTGACCAGCAAAACTGCACAATGAAGTTTGGCTCCTGGACCTATGACAAAGCCAAGATAGACTTGGTGAGCATGCACAGTCATGTGGACCAGCTGGACTACTGGGAGAGCGGGGAATGGGTCATCATCAACGCTGTGGGCAATTACAACAGCAAGAAATATGAATGCTGCACAGAGATCTACCCCGATATAACTTACTCCTTCATTATCCGGAGGCTGCCACTGTTCTACACAATCAATCTGATCATCCCCTGTCTGCTGATCTCCTGCCTGACTGTCCTGGTCTTCTACCTGCCCTCCGAGTGTGGAGAGAAGATAACCTTGTGCATCTCCGTGCTGCTGTCCCTCACTGTGTTCCTGCTGCTCATCACAGAGATCATCCCATCTACCTCCTTGGTCATCCCTCTGATTGGAGAATATCTTCTCTTTACCATGATATTTGTTACCTTGTCTATCATCATCACCGTCTTTGTGCTCAACGTGCACCATCGTTCCCCGCGTACCCACACAATGCCTGACTGGGTGAGGAGGATCTTCCTTGACGTAGTCCCACGCCTCCTCTTCATGAAACGTCCCTCCACAGTGAAAGACAATTGCAAGAAGCTCGTTGAATCCATGCACAAAATAACCAATACACCAAGGCTTTGGTCCGAGATTGACGCGGAACCCAACTTCACTACATCATCTTCCCCCAGCCCCCAGAGCAATGAGCCATCACCCACATCTTCCTTCTGTGCCCGCCTCGAGGAGCCAGCCGAGCCTCAGCCTATCTGCAAGTCCCCTTCTGGGCAGTACTCCGTGCTGCACCCAGAGCCTGTACAGGTGAGCTGCTCCTCTCCACGGCCCTCGTGCCACCTCCTGAGTGACAACCAGACCACCTCCATCTTGAAAGGCAGATCAGTAAGTGTTCAGCAGATGTACAGCCCCAATAAGGCAGAGGAAGGGACTATCCGCTGTAGGTCCCGGAGCATCCAGTATTGCTATCTGCAGGAGGACTCTTCCCAAACCAATGGCCAATCCACCGGCTCTCCAGCGTCCCAGCGGTGCCACCTAAATGAAGAGCAGCCCCAGCACAAGCCCCCTCAGTGCAAGTGTAAATGCAAAAAGAGCGAGGCAGCTGGCACACCAGCTCAAGGAAGCAAGACTCACAGCGCCAAAGAGCAACATCTTGTGTTGATGTCCCCAGCCCTGAAGCTGGCAGTGGAAGGGGTTCACTACATCGCAGACCACCTGCGAGCAGAAGACGCGGATTTCTCAGTAAGTATGCTAACTTAGCCTGGTCTCCTTGGGTAAGTCAAAAAGTATCTGCTAAGAAAGCCGCACCAAACCTGGGGCTGTACAGAGAGTGCACTTGCTGGTGCAGGCTCAGCCATCCCTGACATTGTGGCTTTGGAACACGTTGGCCACTACAGGCACAGCTGGAGAGTTTGTCCTTGGGGTCTTGGTGGGCCAAGGGGGTAGCACAACCAGACCATGCTCAGGGCTGCTCTAGAACAACAGGATTCTCCAGCAGAAAATAGGAGTAAAGTCGTTGTTAAGTAGGAAGGAAGCAGCTGAGGTTGTGAGAGAGACCCAAAAAGCAGTCATCTGTGGGAACGTAGCAGACATTCTTTATAGAGAAGCCTCTGACAGACGGGGAATGCACTCTCTGTTTTGTATTAAGCATTGACTCTGGCTACTGAGCCTAGGAAAGCAAATTCCCAAAATAGGTTGTGGGTGTGGGAAGCGCGTAGTAGCGTGGGACGTTGCAGGGTATGTTTAGCTCTGCATGATGCGATTCCTCATTAGTGGACTTCCACTGGAGCAGTTGGCTCTGTGCAGGAAAGTGGGTGGACAGGCAAATTTCACACTTACTTTGAAGGGGTAAATATGGCTACAAATAGGGAAGGAAAGTAGAGGCTGAAAGAATTTCTTTTAATGGAGATGGTGATGCACGTAAAAATGCCACATCTTTTCACACCTCTTGTAGCTCTTCCCCTGCAATACTATGGGTACATGTGCTAGCTAATTACGGCCATAATGAAGGAAGCCAGAAGATAACCTGAAATTAGTGTTCTTGCTAAAGAAAAGTTCTTATCTAGCTTTTCCTAGAGGGATCCATCAGCAAAAGGTACTTTTTCAGCTGTGTTTACAGTTTGATTTTCTCAAGAATTAGAGTCAGTGCAAGTCATAGTGCTTTTATGCAAGACTCCCTGGGCATGAAGAGTGTCTTTATATTTGCATTTTTCACAGCACTGAGCACTTAGCAGCAGCAACAAAAGATTAAGTGCTACTGTCCATTTATATACTTTGGTACCATAGTTTGAGAGGCTTCTGTTCTTAATGTATTTCACTTCACAACATCCCTTTGAGGAAGTAACTGTTTATTCCTCCTGTTGAGGAGTGACAGCCAAAATACAGAGATGAGGTGACCTGTTCAAGGTCACAGAGCAAATCTGTGGTGGAGATGGGCTGTGAATCCCCATCTTCATTAGTTGAGGCCCAGCACTCTTTGCCAGGCTAAAGCACTTCACAAGCACATTAGGACTGGAGGAATTAAACTCTGCTCCCTCCTCCTAGCAATAATCACAAGTAAACCCATGGAAGTCAGTTGATTTTAACTCACTTGTTTCCCCCTGGTGCAAATGAAAGAATATTACACCAATAATACTTCCCATTTCAACTGATTCTCTTTCTGCTAAGCTTGTTGATATCGTCAAGAACTGAGTCGATGAATATCTTGGGTTCTTTCCTTTTAATCCATGACTGCAACTTTCTTTAAAATGAAAACAGTCTTCAGAAGCCATGAATTTTCTTCTTATATCTTCCACTACTCTTCTTTCCTGAAATGAAGTGATTATCCTGAGAAAGCTATTTACAGCACTAAACATCAAAAGCAGAAGAAAAGGAGCAGTTCTGAGGGCTGTGACCAGACCTCCTGCCAGCCCAGGCTGCGAGCAAAGGCACCAGGAAAATATCCAGCAAGGAGCAGAGAGGGGTCACCCCCAGGACCACCGATGCACCAGGCTCCCCAGGAAGAGCCTGCAAACCTGCCCGCAGTTTTCTGCTCTTTCACAGCAGTTGTGGTTGGCACGGTAGGCAGAGGTTGGGGTTTCAGATTTGGGGGAATAATTGCTGAGCCTGGTCTGAGGCTATATTATTTTCTTTTTCTGGATCCAAGTAATGTCAAATGGGAAAGCATATTTTTTCTCCAGGTGGAAATGACAAAGAAGAAGGAAACATAATCTTCTGGAATTGAAATTTACTGTAAGGAGCAGAACTGATGTAATTACATGAGAATTTATTGGGGAAAAAATCATTACTCAGAAATTTGCTTTCATCTTAAAATCAAATTGTGGCATTTCTTCAGGGAAGTCTTCAACAAATCTATCAGCAGGCACCTCTGATGCAGCTGCAGCCTCTGAGACACAGCTCGCTGTCTCTTGGGTAATTTTGAGAGACAAGCACCTTTGCGGAATGAGAACGGAGCTGCTTTTGAAGTTCCTGTCTTTTTTCTAAAGCACCATTGCCATGGGGGCAGTGCTTCTAAATTAAAAGTAATTTTTTAATTAAGTGCTTCAGCAAAGAGAAAGTGGGAAATGCAAGAGGCAGCTGTTTGTTATGAAAAGATGTCTGCAAACAATACGAGCACGATGGTACATGGGGGAAAATGCAAGACTGAATTGTCCCAGCGTATGACAGAAATGCCATTAGAAATTAATTACGGACTGAGAAGCAAAACAAGTTGCATGTCACACCAGAGCCAAAATAACCAGACACCAACAGCACCGTCTGGAAAGACTTGCTGTCCTCATGCCTGTGTGCATCTCCGGACTACTCTAACAAGAAGACTTTGAAGACAGCTTAAAAATAAAATGGGAGAGAATGTAGCTGAGGGGAAGGAAACACAGGATAATCTTGCTGGTTTATTTTTAACAAAATATGATAAAATCAGCCGGGACTGCTCTAATCTCTGTTGCAGGCTCTGGGTCCCAGCGATGAGATGCCACCAAGGCACCTCAACCCTCCACTCAAATCCTGGGGCAGAATGCCCAGATCCTGCTGCTCAGACATGCAAGGGGCTGGACCAGGGAAGAGCCACAGATTCCCTTAATTTTGGGGAATTTGGGGGTGGGGGAGTCAGCTGCTTTCTGCCCCTGATCCTTTCCCGAAAATGATTTTGAGTGAGCTTCTTAAAAACTGATCAAAATACAGCTCAGGAGTTGGGGTGGCAGGCTGGCAGGAGCAGTAAAGCAGCCCCAGCAGCTTCGCTGCCTCCTCCTCCTCACACCACACTCCTGACCTGCTGCCATCACAGCCACTGAAGGGGTTTGAGCGAGCTCCCGCTGAGATGTTTTCCCTAAAGAGCGAGGCAGCACGCCAATTTTCAGCCCTTGGCTCTATTAATCCCCAAGTGGTATATTGTAGGAAATTATAATGGGTACAACCATATCAAATAAAACTTTGCCATCTGATCAGTCCTCTTCCTGGGAAAGAAATTAATAACAGCAATGTAATAAAAGAGGTTTTCATATGTATGTGGTTTCTTAATGAAATAGCCATTTACAATTCCTGCCTGATGGTATTAATAAGTACTAGACCTCCCCAGAGAGAAATTGCTGGAAAAACCTCCCACAACAAGACAAAAGTGGGGAAAAAGCAGGGTGAGGAAGACAACTTCTTTTATTTGCTGGCTCATTTTCACTGCTTACTCACCCAAAACTGTAAATCCCTTAGCAGAAAGAGTTTGGCTTCATTAATCTGTAAGCAAATCTGTTTACGAGCATGGGGAAACGAGTAATTTCTTTCCCCCAAAACCCTCCCCAGTTTGAATTACAGCCTCGTTTACACACCCAGTTGCAGCTGTTGCTCATGGAAAATGGGACAGTGAGTATGCAGATGAGCTTAATTATCCATGGGCGTATGTCATCCCTGGGGAGCTGTGAGCAGGGTTTGCAGTTGCACGTGCACACCCACGCAGTCTGGGAATCTGTCTCCACATCAGAGACTGATAGAATAAATCTTTGCGTCATATAGGACCACCAAATGTAAGAGAGACCTTCCCTTCCTATCTCTGGACTTAAATTAAAATATCCTATTTTGGAATAAAGCACTAATAGTCTTCATAAGTTTTAATCTCAAATAAATGTTAATAATCGGCCTTTCATCTCTGCGTTCCCAGGTGAAGGAAGACTGGAAGTACGTTGCGATGGTCATTGACAGGATCTTCCTCTGGATGTTCATCATTGTGTGTTTGCTGGGAACTGTTGGTCTCTTCCTCCCACCGTGGCTGGCAGGAATGATCTAAATAACACCACATAAGGAAGAAAGTATATCCCACTCTATGGATTTTAGTTCACCCAGAAGGAGAGGAGCAGAGAAATGGAGGCAGCCCTTTGAATAATTTACTGCGTGTCCGCGCTTGAGTTGCTCCAGAGCTCTCTGAGAATATTTTCCAAGGTCGCATCATTTTGCCAAGCCATTTTCATCTCCTCCATCTAATCTAAGTTCTTATTAAAGTTTGTACATAGCATGGTGGCATTCATTGGCATATACTCAGCAATGTAAGACCAGGAGCTTGTTCTCTAAAGCAGCACATAAAGAGGCTTCGCATCTACAAACCAGCCCCTGGCAAATTAGCTCCAGTCGTCTTCAGAGGTCTCGGTGTGCCCTGCCTAGTAATTTTGCCCTGTCGAGCTGAAGTGGTTCAGGACTGTGTGTCCCTATATGAGTCATTTTATAAATAAAGTTCCAGGTTTGGGATACCTGTGTAGGATGTGGTCTGTGGTCAGCTGGTAAAGATGGACAGACTGGAAAGGCTGAAGGAATTCCTCAAGGCAGCTCAGCCCCTTTGGGACCAACGGGATTCATTAGTTCACCAAAACACAATAGCTACAGTCTTTATATTGACAGAGTTTACTTTGGCCAATACCTTTCAGAAACCATGGGGATTATAGCTGAGTGAGGATCGTGCAAATGAGGGGAGGATTTGGGGCTAAGGGGTAGCACTTCGGTATGCTTTCAAGGGAAATCTCCTGGATCCAAGTTATGGCTTCTGCAAAATAGCAGAAGGTCACCCTGAGCTGAAAAACGCTTGCTGTAGGTAGGGAAGGTACTTAGAGATGGGGAAGCCACAGCAGAAATCAGGGCAGCGCGTTGGTGTAATCAGGAAATATGCCAGTACAGGGGGAAACCTGAACAAGCCACACAGCCACACTTTGACAGAAATTACAGGTATTATGACCTTAAATTTGGCCAGTTGTTTTAGCAACTGTGCTCTTCCCAGTTCTATCCAAACTAAACCAACCTTTTCTGCACGTCTTGTCCTTGCTTTGGGACCGGCAGGGACAGGCACCACCGGTCAGAGGGAGGAGGGATGCTGGAGCCCTGTCTTACCACGGGGAGACGTGGGTGCACAATGGCACAGCTGAGCCAGATGTGTGGGTGAAAGGCTGGAAGACAGAGGGTAAGCGTGGGCTTCATCTATCTTCTGCCTTTTCTCTGTCTGCATTTGCAAGCACAGGGATGACCACACTTGGACAGACCGTAAGTCCGTCCAGCTCAGCATCCCCTCTGTTTGGTACTTACAAATCCACTCTCCCGTCCTTATTGCTGGGTGCCAGGCGGGATCAGCACAGCAGCACCCAGCCCGGTGTCCCCCTGCTTCCTCCAGAGGTCTCATAGGCGGAAGGGCTTATACACAGTGTGCAAGGAAAGGCAGACATTGTCCAAAAACACAGGCTTCCCTCCGGACCTGCCCCGGCTGCGTGACTCAAAGCCCAGGCTGGCAGCTGAGGGGCTCTGGGCTTCACCCAGCATCTCTTCTGCACCCCGCAGCTGGGATCAGCACGCAGGAGACTGGCCACCGTGAAGTTTGCTGCTAGGCAGCTCTGGCTAGCCCAGAGCCTTGGAGAACACACACCAGTAGAAGGCAGAATGTCCCGGTAGAAGCCAGAGCCTGGGGCAGGCGAGGCCCCGGGTGGGATGTGCGGCACCCCTACGCGGAGCCTGGCACATGAGGCTTGCTCATGCCACATGGCTCAGTGGGCAGCAGAGAGCTGCTTGGGCTTGTGACTAATGCTGGAACTGAAGTAATATGGTTTAAAAAGATTTCTTTGAAATACAAGTTACTGCGCTCTGAGCAATACAGGCTAAAAATCAATGCAGTGATCCGCCTGTTTAGCCTCATCTAAGAAGCTACAGCTGACCTCCGTGTTCACAGACTCAGCCAAGTGCTTAAAATCTGTACAGCTCATAAAAACATAGAGTAGCCGTGGCTTGGGCCAGTTCCACGAAGAGCTGTGCTGGCACAGCGCAGGGAGGGAGAATGAGGGAGCCTGAGCTGCTGCTGCCTCTTTGCTTGTTTTCAGAATAAAGAGAGACTCAGTCTTCGGAGACGCTAATTTATCCCTTTTCACAGTCAGTGAGTTTGCTTATGGCAACGAAAGGAAAACAAACACTCAAACATCTTCAAGGTCTAGTGCATAAATGTGCCCACGCAGCTGCAGGCTGCATGGCGGCGGCTGCACGCCACAGAGGGGTTATGGTTTGCGTTGCAGACAGCCTGGGCTCACGGAGATAGCCTGAGCACTCTCCAGCACTTTTTTGCATTTCAAGTCCACTGATAAAATAATCATGAAGGTGGGATGGTTTCTGACAGCATTGCTGGGTCGGGGGCATCATATCGCCAGACTGCAGCTGTGCCCACGATGGCTGTTCAGAGCTCCCACTGCAACCTCCTCCTCCTCCTCCTCCTCCCGAGCCCATGAGCACCGACAGCAACAGAGCGAGTGGGAGGCTTGACTGTACATGCACATTTTTAGCAATAAAACCACATGCACTTTCCAGGCTAGGCTGGAGAGTCAGCAGCAGCTCGAGTCTCTGCTCACGTCTCCCAGTGAAGGTGGGCTTGGGCAGCAGCGAAGCGATGGCCAGAGCAGACCAGGGCTGGGGACCCACAGAGGTGAGGGGGGCTGTAGAGCAAGAACTGCGGTCAGGCCCCTGCCTAGCAGAAGGCCATGATTTGGGGGTAACAGGAGAACTGATAAAGGTTTAAGTACAGATTTAAGAGCCACATGTTTAAGGTGGCATATTGGGAAATTCAGTAGGGGCAGGCATAGATTGTACTTTGTTCACAGCAAAAGGCCCATCTCAAATCTTTACCTTTTCCGCAAAAAGTTATTGCCAGTGCGCACAGTGTGAACGGCAGCATCTCAAGGGGAGCGTTGCATGGTGACAGCAACGGAGCTGGACCGCTTGGCAAGGACGTGAAACTGCAATGCAGTCCCTGGCAGAACTGCCCTGTCACGCAGGAGGAGGAGGAAAGAGCCACATGCATCTGCTCCATTAGCACATCAGAAATACCAGGTGTGTTAGGAGTGCGAAGGATGTGGTTGTGTCCCTGAAGAGTCAGCACCACTGCGGGATCACAGGGTTTGGCAGGACAAGATCAGAAGTGACAGCTGAAACCAGTTACAAAGATGTTGCTGGCATTTGGGGAGAAGCTTGGATAACAGAGGCATCATCAGTTTTGCTAGCATCATAACATTTTTCATACAGTGGCATCTCCATTTCTTCTCATGTGGCATTAATAGTTCCCCAGTTTAAAGTTCAAATAAAGTCTTGCCTTCTGCTTCTGATGCACCTTTTTGTAAAATCTAAGGGTAGAAAATAGGAATCAACACTTACCGCTCTTTCTTAGACAGGTTATTCCATCTTGGAGGTTGTTAAGGAGGATGCTATCCCTCCATAGGATTCAATGATCAGAAACTGGGATAAGACTGGGACATGAACAACACCGTAACTGTAGAATAATGAATAATTCTGCTATTCCAAACCCATGAAACACAAAGAGAGAGGTTTTTAGCATATGAAAGACTCCAGGAAAACGTATGCAGCCAGGCTGTTAACATTTGCAATGTTCCCAGCCCAGAACTATTCCCAGGATTTGACTGAACAAGCTGCCATCAGAAGAAGAGTGAGGAAGCAAGACTGGGATACAGCAGGACCTCTAAAACTGCCTTGGAAGAGACCCAGAGCAAAGTAACTGGTTTTCAGAATCTGGGAGTGCAAAACTAAGCTCAGAGACCCCAAAGGCATGGCAGAGAGCAGACACAGATGCTGATCTTTCCTGTTTTAATTGGGGAGGAGATAGTATCCTCACCCTAGTGTTTCACGCTTTCCCACCAGTACAGCTCCATTGGCCATGAATGGAAGATGACCAAAGGCATAGAAACGTGACTGTAATAACCTCAGTTACCACCATCTTTCTGTTTTTCCCTACATCCTCTTTCTTCTGGTTCCCTAACGCTCGCTTTGTCTGGGTCATCTTCCCAGCCACAGGGCAAGCAGGGTATTTTATCTGCAGCTGGCTGGTGGGATGATCTGTGTAATCCCCATTTCCCCAGCTGTTTTCAGGACTGTTTTCCACCGTATCATCTCATTCTCCAGTGAGCTAATCCACATCGCTAAATCACCTCCCTTTTGGATAAGTTTCTCTTTAGGCATTTATCAAGAAACTGGACTCAAGGAAATCCACTTGTGTCAAGACAGACAGGCAGAAAGATGCATATGTGAGATGTAAAATTCACATACAGTGCTAAGGAAAATCCCCCTGTAACAGCCCCACCTGCCTTGATAGCCCCTATGGGCTCTCCCCTGCTGCAGATCTTTCATCCCAAGCCAGGATGCCTTTTTTGTTTCCAGCCCTTTAAATCTGGTCAAGCCAAGCTGCTGAGCCCTGGAGAAAGCCTTTTCAGAGCTGCTTGTTAGCAGTGTTGCTGGTTAGTCCTCTGTCCCTATTGTATCTTACGCCTGAGACCAATTTAATACCTTAAAATGATGCTTGTAGAAAAAAAAAAAAAGTCTGTCTCTGAAAGGTCCTCAACCTCTGCCAGAATCTAGTTGCATGAGCTGGGTCAAACTCTGAAGCAGGGCTGAAAATCCAAATTTATCGCAATTTAAGGACTGGAGGATAGAAGCTTTAAAGAAACTGAAGATATGATGTCACACCATACACTGTGTGGAAAAGAAAGTCTCTATGACACAGATTACTTAAGGGAAGTAATAAGAATGAGCAGATCAGGTCAAAGGATTTTAAGAGGGACTGAACAGAAGGGGAGGTAAACAGGCATTCTGCAAAGGTGAAGAAGTGGTAGGAACTTGTGGGATTTCACAAGGACATGTTAAATTTATGCACTGAGGTTAATTCAGGTTTATCCAGAAAACGGGCTTAAATCCAGAAAAACTAATATCCAAACTTTTATTTGTAGCAATTAAAGCTTTGAGAACAAAGTCCCTACTACGGAATGATCTGCAAGGGAATTTTTTAAACCACTTCGCTCATGAATGACACTATTCTTAACTACAGTTTGCATTAAAAGGGATAAATTGGGTCAGAAAAGTACAAAGCGTGCTAAAGAACAGCACAAGGGGGAAAACAACAGGTTGTGTTCAGCAAAGAGGTGGGATATTAATACTCACAAATGGCCGGTTTCTGCACTCATTGACAGAGGAGGGAACAGCAGTTTGGGCTGGGCAGGGTCTCCCGAGCCTCCCTGCACATTCACCTTTAGGGTTGCTGTATTTCTCCAACTGCTGAAATCTTTTCTTTTTGCTGTTTAATAGCACGCAATGTTCACTGCTGGATTAGGACACTCTCAGTGCCTAAAATCTCTCAGCAAAAATGCTCCTTGGCTTCAAGGAATTGGGTTACAAAGCCCTTGCCCATACGCTCTGAGGTACTAGATGGACTAAGTATCCATGATTCCAAGTAAATAAAACCACTCATGAGACAAAGTTTAGGAACATAAATGGACAAGTTGTTTGTGCAGGTTGTCTGTCTCCTAATCAACAGCCCTTCTGCTTCTGATGCACCTTTTTGTAAAATCTAAGGGTAGAAAATAGGAATCAACCGATTGATTGGCACCCAATTTTGTTAAAGTCTGACCCTTCATGTCGTATCTGAAATAATCAGACAAAAGCAAATGTCATTCGAAATCCTACCAAATAGATTCAATCCCAAGGCAGGCAGCAAAATGATGTTAGCAATTTTCAAAAAGAGTTGATAAAGAAAAATAAAGGAGCTCTGTGTCAAATCATCTGCAGTTACTAGATTTGAACAGAGAGAACAGCAAGTTCAGAACTGGGAATTCAGCTGCACTAATTTAAATCAGAAAGGAAGCAGAATTACCTGTGAAATGCAGATGTTCCACACTGAACTGCTTACCCTCCTCAGTTTGTCAGCGTTTCATGGGAACAATTTTAGGTTCTGCTGTGCAGGGTACCCTGTTACCTCCTTGCTTTTCCTCCCCGCTGCTTTGCATCTGCCAGCTGCCACGAGTATTGGGTTTTATATCCAGTGCTAAACACAGAACCGTTTTTTCTACAACTTATGACAGGTTTGGTAGGTTTATTTTCAGAATGCCTTCATTTTTCAGAGAATAGGGAAAACACAGATCAAAAGCTCTTTGACCTGTATAAACAGAAACACCTACAACTCCACAAGAGGTAGGCAGGGTGTCTATCCCAACGAGTGCCTCTCTTCCAAACACCGCGTTCCCAATCTGCTGCGTACTTCAGCTCCTCTGACCTCTCCTTTTCCTCCTGGCTGGAGCTTTGTCTGCGGCAACACTTCATGTAATCTAGAAAGATTTCTATTTTACATGTCTGGAAAGCTCCGAAGTGAACAGAAATGTTATTTCTATCAGTGTGGTGTTTCCATGCATTCTCCTTCATTTTCCAAAGGGAATGTATGTCATACTGAAAACATTAATTCTTGGGAGTTTCTAGAGAATGAATGTACATTAAGCCAAGGACTACTTTAAATACTCACAGGATGCAGTAATCATATTTTTATGTAACTTTTGTGGTAGGATGACTCCCATACAAGTCTGATACGTTCAAATGTTCCTTTAGCAAAAATTTTTAATCCTGTAGGATTTTTTCATAATGACAAGAAGAAATAATATTTGGATCCCGTGTCTAAACAACCTTATTTCCTTAAGGTAGACCTCTTTCTCTTTCGTATTTATGTGACAATCTAGTTCCTAAATGTGGATGTATTTGCTGTTAAGTTTTCAAAGGTTGGCTATAGCTGTATGAATACCCAGCTACCAGTCTGCATGTAGCTGCAGAAGCTGCATATCCAAACTAAGTGCACAGGAATATGCATGATGCTCCATTTATTGCCTCTTAGCATCTTTGAAAAAATCTGTGCTGATACTTTTTGCTTCATTCCACTTTTGCATAAATGAAATATTTTGTTGCTCCAGGTTTAAATCATAGTTCAGACGATTGTTTCTGAAGCAGGGGCAGTTTACAAGGACTGTAACCGAGCACAGCCTAAAGCAGCGATCGCAAAGGAGGACGTACATTTTTTATCAGTATCAGTACAGTTTGTTGTGGGTACATATTAGACTATGGCTCACGCAAGGTGTAACATGACAATTACCTCCATGTCATATAGATAAAAGCCAGACTCGGAGCTATTCCATATTCTACCTGATAAAACGTGAAGCAGCTACTCAGACTGCAGGAGGCAGAGATGGAAAAGGCCAGCAGGTTAATCTCCAGCTCCTCTCGGTACACGGCTGTGCTCTGTCTGATCTAAGGCTTCGCTGGATGGTTACCAAGCCCCAGAGAATGAGGCTAAACAGTGGGGTTTGTCACATCACCGGGAGGTTATCACGCTGTCTGCAGTGTTTGTGTGCGTAACAGCCCTGCAAGGAAGCCATCAGCGTTTTGCCAAAAGCAGAAACAGTCAAAATGTTGCTAGACTTACCTTATCAACCAACAGAAAATGCAGTTTTGCTCCAGTGGATTTGCATCTTTGGGCGTGAGGTGCTGTTTTTCTCTGTGCTGGGGACCCAGAATAACAAGTGACAAAAATAAACCACAAGCAGACAAATGGGCAAAAATTATCTGTTATTTCTGAGCATTTCAATACATTATTTCTTTTTCTTACAAGTCTGTCAGCCTGCACCTCTGATCGTGTCTGTGCCTTGCTGTGGGACATGCAATGTGAGTCTGAACACTGCAGTTGTCCAGTGCTGAAAAACAGACAGGTGACCCATCTGAACACAGGCTGGTTTGGTGGCTTTAGTGTTTGATTGATTTGTCCATATAGAAATGATGGGACGTTAAAAAACCACAAACACCACATTTGGTGTTCAGGTTGCTGCTTCTCTTGGAGTGCGTGGAGCTTTCACCCAGAGATTTCCAGGGCAAAGCAACGTCTTCAGCTGCCTCTGCACCAGCCGTCAGGGGATGAAATCTGTGTGGAAAGGAGACGAGGGCACTAAGCAAACGAATAAGTCAGTCTCAAGTACTGAGAAGGAAGGGCATAGAATTCATTCTTTTCCCTTGTAAATCTTTTTTTCAGTGCCAGTGATTTTCTTCATTGCCCAGGACTTTGTACAGTTGAGCCTCCATGAAATGTATGTGTAGAAACTGAGATATTGTTCCTCTCTATCCACCATGGAAACATTGCTGGGGACATTATGAACTGAAGATACCCCCATGATCACTCCACCTGCTTGACTACTGCTGCAGATATGTGTTAATCCATGAAGGATGGCCAGAGGAGCAGTCGATTGAACTGGCTTTTATCCATAGGAATTGCACATGAATCATCCTGATTGCTTTGCAAAGGAGGCTCTTGCAGGACTGACAGTGCCTGAAGGATGAAGGAAGGTCTCTGCCCAGCTTAAGAGAAGTAACCCAGAGACATCAGCTATAAAATCTTAACTTTTGTACTGAGATAGTCAGGACTTACCTCTTCTACCTGCCCCATAACATCCAGAGATATCACAACGCCCGGGATATCCAGACTGCCCAGGCTGCCCTCTGACACCGGGAAAACCTTGAGGACCAGCATTCCCAGGGTAACCCTTCGGACCTGGTTTCCCCAGCACAACTTCTCCTGGTGGGCCTGAAGAAGGAGAAGCACTGTAAGGTGTAGCACATCTACTTTAGCTGCTTCAGTGTAATACCTCTTCTATATTTTCTCCATCCTACATGGTAGTTAATTTTCTGAGTATTGTTTCCTCATTTTGGTGAAAAAATAGGACCTGCCAGTTGGAATCCCAGTAACTACAGGGCTTATTCTTGACCTTAAGGGTGCCCAGCTTGACTAAAAATGGAACCTGATTATGAGAATCTGAAGTTCACCTACGTGTCAATGCAGAAAATCACCTTAACCCCAGGATCTATCCCAGATGCTTTGGTTTTTGTGTCTTTACATCTCAACTATAAAAATTTAAATACAGAAGAATATGTTCACCCACACTCTTTTGATAGTGCCTGGTTTGTTATGTCAGTGGCAAACCTCCCACTGATTCCAAGTAACAGGGATCAGGATGGAGGAGTACACCAAATCCTAACAGATTACTCAAAACCCCTTGTGTTTCATGAGCTGAATTTCTAGAATTTCTGTACCCTGAGCATCTGGTCTTGTCTGCAAAAAGGCAGCAAAAATAAAACTCCCCGGATGTGTCTCAGGTCCTTAAAATACATCATTACCTGGAAGTGGGTACCAGAGGGAGGAGGCTGCCTGGAGCAATCTCTTACATCTTAGCAGAGAGGAACCATCCAGGATGCTGCCAACAGTGGTGGGCAGGTCAGTCTGCCCCACCACAGCGGTCCTAAGGCTGAATGATGCTTCAAATCTGGCAGCTGGTGAGCTCTGGATGGCAGCACTGGGTCAACGCAAAGAGGTTGAATTCACTCTACCTGTTCTGCCTCTGGGTCCTTGGATCCCTTCCTCACTGGCTCCGGGCATCCCTTTTTCTCCCTTGGGCCCTGGGGCACCTAATCATAAGTAAGAGATAAGTGTCACTTCACTGGATTTTGAATTTCACCCTGAATTAATGCTCCCACCAGGCTCTTTTTAGTCTTGAAGTGAAGCAGAGTCACAGCCCTTGGCAACAAATATCCATTTCCTCTAATTCTGGCTGGGCACCTACTCCCTGTTCCAGAGTGGCCAGTTGCCCATGACCAACAGGGCTCCAACCAGCATTGTTTTGCAGCCTGATATGGATGAAAATGGAGATTTTTCACGGAGAAATTCATAGCGCTGGTGTTAGTGCACTGGCCTGAGTGTGAGGTCCACTCCCATGTTCTTCACATGGATCAGACAAATCACAAAGCTGAACAATCTCTTCGACCAGGTGCTGGTAAGTCAGGAAGTCAGGCTTGCTGTTTTCGCATGAAATTGCTCGGAAAACCACTACATCTCAGTGAAACAGGTGCATTTTGACAAAATACCATTTTTCATCATTTTAAGATGAAAATATTTTGATCAGCCATGTCCTTAAGCCTGTTTTTCAGTGAGATCTGTCTTCTTCCATCTCCTTGCTCAACAGGCTGGAAACATTTGCAGGTTGTTACTTCCCTTTTCTCTTAAGTGACATTTTGATAAACTCTGCAGATACCAGCTAAGACTGAACAGTGCCAGAGCAAGGAGTTAAACAGAAGGTCTCTGGTTACTTAGAGGTGTTAAGACACTGTTGAAACCAACGTTTTTCATTTTATTTTGACAGACAATTACTTGAGCCACTGACAAACATTGTCTGCAATTCCAAGCAAAACATATTCCCACTATTCCCTCATTCATGTGCAAAGACTGATGCCACTTTCTGAGATTACATTAATCTATTTCTTTAGTCATGTGTGAGACTTTTGTTGTTGGAACTACTGCTCCAGAAACCTACTTGCACTTCCAGTATTACTTCAGTTGCCTCATGCCTTCCCTCAGTGTTTTCCAAGACACGTCATTTCTGCCCAGAGGTGATCCATTCCACCACCACCTGTTCATCCAAATGGCTGTTTCTTTTGCCTTTCTGTAGGAAAAGCCTCCTGCCCTTTCAAATCAAACTATCCATCCTTCAAAATCTACAAACTGGCCTTCCTCTCAAAGCAGAGCTTGCAAAAAGAATGGGCTGCATCTGTCTTCTCGCTATTCTTTGAGCTAACTTGGGTTACTCTTCTTAGAAGTGAGAAGTCCAGAAGGAAAATAATAATCAGATGAGATAATATCATGGGTTGTCTTTACAGTACTGCTTGAGGCACTAAAATGTTTAGTTAAAGTATCAACTACATAGTAAAAAAAAGCTTACAAACACTTCTGTCCATACCTCTTTCTCCAGGATACCCATCTTTGCCTGGCTGTCCAGGGATGCCATTTTCTCCTCTTTCTCCATTGCTCCCAGGAGGACCTGGAGGACCTGGTGGTCCTGGTTCTCCTGGTTTTAACCTTTCTTCCCAAACAGGAACCGGCTTCCTCGCATGTTCATGAATGAATGAGTCAAATTTCAACACATGAGCTAAGAAGGGAAGACAGAAAATCAATGTTTCCTTGGCTGGGAAATTCAGAAAAGAGACAAAACCAGAGGATGTTGTCTAAAAAGGTACTTAAAACTATCAGCTAGTGCTAAAAGGCTGTCAGTCTAAACTGAGAAAGCCAGAAGCTGAAGAGGAAAATGGGCAGCTGAGTCACAACTTTGCTGCCTGACCTTGGACAAACCTCTGCTTCTCTTCCTGCATCACAGCTGTCCTGGTTTCTGTCGGGATAGAGTTAATTTTCTTCCTAGTAGCTGGCATAGCGCTGTGTTTTGGATTTAGGATGAGAATAATGTTGATAACACACTGATGTTTTAGTTGTTGCTGAGCAGTGCTTACACTACATCAAAGACTTTCCAGCTTCTCGTGCTGCCCTGCCAGCGAGGAGGCTGGAGGCGCACAAGAAGCTGGGAGGGGACACAGCCAGGAGAGCTGTGAGACCCGAAGTGGCCAAAGGGATATTCCATACCGTATGACATCATGCTGAATTAAAAAAAACTGGGGGGAGTTGTCCGGGGGGGCACGGCTGCTGCTCGGGAACTGGCTGGGCATCAGTCAGCACAGTGGGCAGTGAGCAATTGCACTGTGCATCACTTATTTTGTATATTCTTTTATCATTATTATTATTTTCTTTTTCTTTTCCGTCCTATTAAATTGTCTTTATCTGAACCCCTGAATTTTACCTTTTTCCCAGTTCTCTCCCCCATCTCACTGGGGGGCACTGAGTGAAAGGTTGGGTGGAGTTTAGCTGCCTGCTAGCTTAAACCATGACAACAGCACAGGAGCTTCACCAAAAATGCCTCGTCTCAAGAGGAATCAGCAAAAATCACCAAAAGAATAATTTCTTTCCAATTAGTTTCAAGCTTTTCCATTTGAGAAATAAAGGAGCCTTTGCAAAGTGCCAAAGGGTTTTCCAAAGAAATATTTCACAGGTCTCTGTGCTAATGCCACCCAATAAAACCAATGTAGCACCAAGAGCCCATGACGGGACATTTGCTATGCGTGGTGCTCAGCACGGCACAGGGTGGAGGAGCTCCCCGGGTCACTGCAGCTTCGTGCCGTCTCCCCTCTGGTTTTGTTCACCAATGGTGGAGAGGCGTGAACACACTCGGGAGCTTGGCTGGTTATACTCACTCTGAATCATCCGCTCACAAGCCTGGCTAACGAGCTGGTAAATTGTGGCCAAGGACTGTGGTTCCCCCTAAAGTGAAACATTTTTAAATTTAAAAAAAAAAAAGTATTAATGTCTTTTAAAAAGGATCGATATCATAAGACATGATAGCTTTCTGCCCATTCTTGTCAGTTTGAGTTTCAGAGATATTAATTACTGTGAAATACGTCTTCATTTATTTATCACAAAGCTCTGAAGCCATAAAATTGAAATTGGGAAACATCAATAATTGCTTTTCTTCTGCATATCAAAAAGCCCAGACCGAACCTCAACAATTACCAAAGTTACCAAAAAAAGGGAGAGTACATTTCACTCTCAAATTTTATCAAAAAAGATGCTAAGTCTATAACTCAGTGTTCTGTGATATGTAAAACATTTACTATGATCAGATGTTACAACATCCTATCTTCGTCTAAATCTTTCATGAATATTGATTCTTACCATCACTGTTTTCTGAATAAATCATATCTGAGGGGTTCTTTAGAAAGTCTGAGTAAAGTAGGGAAAAGTGATAAAAATGCAAAAAGCTGCTTAAAAATAAACACTGACTCTATCTCTGAAAATTCATAACTAACACACTGCACACCTCCAAAAACATGTATAAAATATACATCTCTGCCTGGATCACTGTGCAGATTACCCAGACTTAAACAAAAGCTGGGCACAACACCCAAAGGAGAGAAAAAGGAAAGTTCCACTGCAAAAAAATGTATAGAAAAGGAAAAGCTGGTGGGAATGGAAGGAGAATAGTGTTAAAAATTTTAATACTGAAGCATTAACTTGAGACAAAAGCAGCCTGTCAAAAGCAGCTCGCTCCTGTCTGAAGCCTAATTCACATAAGACAATCTGGGCAATGAGACTCAGACTCCTAGAAAGACACAGGGTTTCTTTTTAACCAAAAGGTAGGATGAGAAAAACTTCCTCTTACAATAAAATAACCTTCAAAGGCAGCGTAGATCTCCTGACATCAAATGCTCTGTGCTGGGGCATGCCAGAGGATTATTACAAATGAGTCCCTTCTTATGCAATACATTAAAAAAGGGCAATTCAGTCAAGTCAAGTGGTTTTGGTTTTTCCTTCTCAGCAAAGAATGGATTTTCGGTTGGCATTTCTTCTTCATCACTACAGTTGATACTAAGGAGCTCCTGACTGCTGCGGGATTGTTTATACCCCACCAGCACAGCCAGTGCAGGTGAATGGAAAGGCAACAACCTATAGGTACATGAAGTTTTTCAACACTAGGAAGGTCTATACGGGTAAGCATAGCTTGCAAAGCACGTTACCACATCCACTCTTCTGAGTGTAGGATACAGTGACAGTGCTGCTGCCTAGCACCCCAAAAACTCACTTTCTCTCCTCTTTCTCCTTTTGGACCCGGCAGCCCCTAGAAAGAAAAGAAAAAATAAAAGTCTAGGGAAAGGAGAAGCAGAAGAATACAAAAAAATCAATGGGGATGTGGGTTACATCAGTGGGATGTGGAGCACAAAGTTTGTTTCCCACACTCTCGTCGTTTCCTTGACCTCATGACAGTCACTAGAAGAGCTTCGAGTTCATAGGAATATTTTGGTTTCTTTTTTAAGAAAAAGAATAATAAAGCAGCAGCTGGAGCAGTGGCATAAAGCACCATCAAGAGGATTGGAGAAATTCCTCAGATACAATCTTAGAACAGATTTCCCAACATAGCAGGTGGGTTTTGACATCTGAGAAGAAGAAATTACTGTGACTGCGGTTGCCCCTACAAGCCCAACACTGGCTACTCCAGCTCAGGACTGACTCTCTTACTTTATTCTAGAATCTCACACCAGAAATTTGTTTGGATGTTGGATTTTGTGTAGCTTGTGAATCTACAGAGAGCAAAGGGAGGTGGGATTTGTTGAATGTTTTATCAAAGTTAAGTAGCCTGGGCTTTGCATATCCCAGTATCTCCTTAAGAAGGATGAGTGTGAATTAAAACTATTCTTTAGACTGAGGGACAGCTGCTGTGGGAACAACTTGTTTCCACTCAATTATTTCGTCTTGTCCTTCTTTGAGACCCAAAAGCAGAAACTTACTGTTGGCCCAACGTCACCTGGAGGTCCCTTCTCTCCACTGCTGCCTCGGGAGCCTGTCACTCCTTGGAAACCCTGCAGACATTAATTACAAGACACAAATAAAAGTCCAGTTACTTCCTACCTTTCTTCTTTTTCTGTTCAAGGCTGACATCTCCCTGCAGCTCCAGGGGCACCAGCAGTTTGAGTTTAGAGGACACTAGCAAGGGCATTGTAGCCTTAAGGTTTATGTCAGTACTTTGTCCAGCCATGAGTCCAACGTTAAGAGTATATCGTGTATATACTCATATACATGTTCACATCGTTTCCTATTACTGTCTCAATTACGGTCAAACCAGCAAAGCTGAGTTTTGCCAACAAACTGCAATGTGTTTTTTACCCTGCAGGCATTAGATCCTTCATTATATATTCAGAGTTAGACACAGCCTACAGCACAACCCTTTTCTTCAGCCTCCTAATACCATGCTGTTGTTTTCTTTTTCCTTTAAGACCTGTGCTTGCCGCTAGTACTTTACAACAGTAACAGCAGCTTAGAGAATGGGAAGTGCCTTCTTTGGTCATGTCCTCTTTGTGAAGTTTCTGTGCCCTTTGGAGCCATAAAGGGAAGAAAAAAATAAGCCAAAAACAACCAGTAGAAATATTTTCTTTTATAATTCTCCAGCTATTACGTTTAAGCTCAATAGAGATTAACAACTCTTCTGATTAGTAAAAATGAAAGAATTCTTCAAGGCAGCACCAGAACAGCTTTCAGAGCCTGCTCTGAAGGCTACAGTTGCTTTCCTCGTATTTAGAAAGCTGAGGTTCGACCCTGCCGGCTCCACATCTTCCCAGGATGAGCAAGTCAAAGTTATAAGCTGAATTCAACCTTAGCTCCCATAGATACCTGCCTTCACCACAACTACTGTGGGGTCTAATGCAAAGATAGCAGTGAGCAATCTCCATCTTACACTATTCAGGACTGCCAAATTCCTTATAATTCAGCAGTGAGAATCAGTAACTCTCAGGTCCACCACCCATCATCTAAAACTAAATTTGGTTCAGTTTCCCATGTAAAGTGAAGTGTACTTGTTTCCCAGAACTTGGAAGGGCCGTAGTGCCTTCAAATTAGCAGATGGATGTAAATCAGCAGATCTTAAGGTTCTGCTATCCCGGGCACAACAGAGTGCAAGTACACCATCTACGTACGGCCCTGGCAGCAGATATTGGAAATGGTGGGGGGGGAAACCTTGCACACCTGCCTGCATCCTCCAGCTCCTGCTGATTTCAGTATAACCAGCCCATATACCGCAAACTCAATGAACAGTTGAAAAACAGTAGCACCAGGAAAGCAAAAAGAGCAAAACAAATATCTCCTTGCTAGGTCAAAGCTTCTCCAGAACTTGCCAGAAGAAGCCAAGGTCTTTCTTCATACACCAACAGTGGCAGGGGAAAGTGGACATCTGCACAATGTGCCGGGTATTCTCCGTGATACCCCGAGAAAGGGTTTTGCCCTGACACCTCGGTGTGAGAGCTAGTCGGCAGAAACCACAAGCCCCTGCTGAGGAAGAGATTTTGATATGCATCACTCATAGTGAGAACTCACCCTTGGTCCAGGAGGTCCTGGAGGTCCAGCTGTGCCTTCTAGTCCCCTCACCCCCTGCAAAGCCAAATCCAGTCATTTATTAATGAAAGGATTCAAAAAGGCTTCGTAAGCAGTGAGTTGTTTTTTCCATGTGCTGCTTTTAACAGGAGCTTGCTGGGAATGGGTAAAAAAATGCATCTGCCAAGCAGGCAAGAAGGGCAGCACCTGGCCAAATTTGGCCAAACCTGAGATGACCCCATTTTTTTTTCCCGAATCCCTCTGGCTTTGTGAAAAGATCATTCACTGAGTGCATTAGGAGAGCTGGATGTTTTGGGTCTCTGCTGATACGCTCACAGCAGAATTTTAGGCACCTATGCATGAAAACTCAGAGGTGAGGTGTTTTATTTTACCTTTGCACCTTGAAGACCATCCCTGCCTGGAGCTCCCTGCACACCGGGAATGCCCTGTAAATCAGAATTGCTGGGTAAAGTTGGCATCTGATAATCATTGCCCTAATTCATCTTGTAACAGGGGACATAAGAAAAAGATAGAAGAAGAAACAGAGTTATTCATTAAACAGAGCAATCACTGTTATCCCAGTTTTAATTCCATTCTATCTAGCTTCCAGATAAGTCTATCTTTCTTGCACCAACTGACTCAGTTTCCCTTGGGAAAGTGATGACACTCCAAAATCAAGGACAGTTTCCAAGCAGACAACAGTAACAACTCTATAGCTTTTCAATCTTGCTTAGAGTAGTTACTGGGAAAAATGGGCAAACCTTTGAGACAATTAGAAGGAATGGTGTCTACCATTACCTGCATGCCAGGACTCCCAGTGTCTCCCTTCTCTCCTTTAATTCCTGGTGGTCCCTTGGATTAAAGCAGAAGCAGGCAGTGAGGCACACTGCAGCATCCTTTGAGGCAAACAGCATCCTGCTGCTCCACACCCACGTCCCAGGTTGCTCCTGCTCTCTGCGGTGCTACAGGGAGCCCCAGCATGTGCGTGGGGATTCTGCCATCCCAGACACGCACACAGCAGCCTCCACCTCTGCTCCTTGCGAAGCAAGGATGATCATTGCAAAGAAAAATGCCTGACTACTCCACAGGGCTGTTTTCATTAGAGGCACATTAGGGAGAGTCTGGACAAAAGCAGTCTTTTGCCAGAATGACTAAGTGCAGGGCCTCGTCAGTATGAAAAAAAAAAGATCATCATCTCTCTATTGCAGCTGTCCATGATGTAAATACACGGATCATGTTTTGGGGGCTTTGTTGAGACACTATTTCTGAGACATGTTCTAACTGCAAAGAGCAAGTGACAAAAAAAAAAGACAGTGGAAGAGGTCACATACCACAGGACCCTGGACCGTGATTCCTTGGGAACCTGGAGAGCCTTGCTGGCCACTAGGACCCTCTGGCCCTACTTGTCCAGGTGGGCCTGGTTCACCCTACAGCCAAAGACATGAAATCAAACATAAGGAAAGGAAGTAATTAGTGCCTGCTCTCCGCACGGGCTGGGCTGCACGACCTGGGTCAGCATGAACCGTCTACAGGATTTGAGATGAAGTCAGGACAGTGAGGGGTTCTCTAGTAACCTCAGCTGCCTTTGCCTTTTACATCCAAGGTTTCGGTGAATCTTTCATGGAAGAAAGGAAAGCTGCAGATGGTGCTTTCCAGAGGACAATTCACCTTCCCAAGCAGCGGGTTGTTCCTGTTATTCAGGGTGGCCAGAGAGCAAAGGGAAATGTTCCTTAACCTGGATTAAGGCTGAGATCTGCATCCGTTCTCATTCCTTCCCTAAAATCTTTCCCCTGTAACCATGCTGCTTTCCCAGATGTTATCCCAAAGAAGGGGACCAACGGGCTGGGCTGGCTCTGCCCTGTGTTGATCAGTGGAGCACCAGGGCTTGCTCCAGCCCCCAGGATTTGGGGATTCAGACCCAGCCGTTCCTTATGCTCACCTCAGGGCTGCTCCTGGAGGCTTTGTGTGGTTCTTGCTCTGCGTCACTCCTCACACTGCTCTGCCCCAGAGCAGTACCCATCTGTCTGGTTTGGAGCCAGAACAAGCACAGCACAAAGACTGACCATTTTCCAGCAAGGCTGCTTTCAGAGAACATTGCTGACCACGTACATTGCATTAATTCAGCGCAATCAGGCTCATCATCTCAATTTCCAAAGCCCAACTGAGCACTTGATTAATAATAAGTGATCCCCTCCTCCTCAATGCATCTGTCCTTAAGGCTCTGTTTGGGCTCCGCTTGGTGCAGTGAGACAGTCCCCAGCCTAAGGAGTCCAGCTCAGACCAGGACTGAACACATCCAGCTGCCCTGAGGAGCCTGCACTCCTGCATCGTGCCTCCGACACAGCCTGCAGCGAGCAAAGCCAGTGGCAGTGCCGAGCATCGGGACTCACCTTGGGTCCTGGCTCCCCCTGCTCCCCTTGCGGTCCTCTCCTCCCAGGGCTGCCCTGCCAGTAGGACACAAAGCTGCTGTTACGAATATCATAATCCTTATTGCAGTGTAACCAGGAGCCTAGGGGACAGAAGTCGGTGCACTTGGCTGAGCACAAAGATGTTTCCTGCTCCAGAGGGCTTGCAGCAAATGGAGACAAGGAGAAAATGAATCAAGTCACCCAGCACATGTGGAAAAGGGGAGAAGAGAGGACAGCACAGCCCCTCCGTGCCAGGCGGTGGGTAGCTGCACTCACCCCCAGCATGGAGAGATGAACTTTCAACCCGTCCAACCTCCTCCCTCCAACCCCCCCAGCAAATCCATGCTGAGACAACGAATGGAGAAGGGGTCACATATGAAGGTGGGAACATACTTGAGAAGAAAAAGAAGAGGTGCTCATGCCTACAACCCTCTAGGACTACGTTGGTTTTTATAATATCATCCTGAGAGAACAGACACATGCTGAGATCAGGGACAGCAACCAGCTCTGGGGAGCCCTGGCTCAGCTCTGCATCTGCATCACTGCTGGACGGAGAGCAGAAACCAATCTTCTGGCATGAACCAATGTTGTGTGAACTTTTGACATCTTAATCTGAAAGTTTCTATTCTTGACTCTAGAAAAACAATGATTTGGATTAAGAAGTACAGGGGGGAGCTTTGGGAAAGGTGTTTTCAGAAGCTCCCAAAAGCTCTTTTCAGAAGCTCATTTCAGAAGTCAGCTGGACCCGGTCAAAAACGCTCATTAAGGACAGTGATAAATACAAGGTGGAACATAGGCTTGCTAACTGGAGTTTTAAAAATAGCAATGAGTGCTTTTGTAACTGCAGCAAATTACCAAGGGCTTAGTGGTGTGAGGATAAGGTTATGTGTCAAAATCGTATTTTCTCTAATGCTTAAAAGAGCCTTGCTCTTTAAAGAGTTGTACTGTGGAGATGTTTAAACCACAGGGTAATGCAAGCTGGTAATTATGCACTTAGGATATTGAAGCAAACTGTGATAGTGGAGTGTGCTGTGTAATTAAACTTCCACCAGAATGAGCATGTAATTACCCTGCAACGAGGCGCTGTTCCTTGCAAAGCGTGGAACTGAATTCACAGTTAAACCATAGTAATGCAAGGGGTGATCTGAAACCTTGTCACTTGAGCAAGGAGGTCAATGGTTTTTTTAATGGTTATTTTCCAGGAGAAAAGCACCTGGAGGGGTTGAAATGGGGTGCTCTGGACAGGTTGCCAGTTTTCAGCTGCCTTGTGCAAATAACATGTTTTTCCCCAAACTTCCAAAATGCAAACTTTTTGATAGCTGCTTCCTAGTGTTTAACTGGAATATTTCCTCCTGCAATTTAAGCCCATTGTGACTCCCCTGTGTCCATAATGGATAGGGCAAAATATTGCATTTGCTCTTTATCCCTGAGCATGTTACAAACTTAATGACTGTTATCGCTTCCCCCCATTTCCTTCAGGGTTTTCTTGCAGGTCACATTCTCTGTAAAGAGAGAGCGAGCTTTGGGGACAGACAGAATTGCTGTCTCCCCTTTCTCCTTTCACTGCCCACCCACACAGACACTTATAAGGCTCCCACTTAACACAGAAACCAGACAGGAAGGTTTTGTGGGGGGTTTTGGTGGGTTTTTTTTTTCAGAACCTCTGATCCATGAAATCTCTGCGGACACTGAGGGTGACCTGTCCTCCTCTCCTAAGAGGATTAACGAGGCACCAGGAACTGCTCAGCCTGCTCCCAGCTGCCGCTGTTGCTCTGCCAACTCCTCGTCTCCCAATTTCACCAGCATCTGAAACCTCAAGGACACCTCCCAGCCTTGCCCTGGCACGAGGAGGACATCAAAGATCCCCGAGATAGAACAAGAGGAAACAGCCTCAAGTTGCATCAGGGGAGGTTTAAAGCGGATATTAGGAAAAATTTTTTCATTGAAAGAGTGGTCAGGCCTTGGCACAGGCTGCCCAGGGCAGTGGTGGAGTCGCCATCCCTGGAGGGATTTAAAAGACGTGTAGATGTGGTTTAGTGGTGGGCTTGGTAGCGTTAGGTTAATGCTTGGACTTGATGGTCTATGGGTCTTTTCCAACCTAAAAGATTCTAAAACCTCATGGAGCCCCAGGAGGGTTGTCCTCATGCCCGAACAACACGAAGCAACACCAGTGCATGCAAGATACTGCTTTCATGTGGAAGGGTGAACTTACAGGGGGCCCTGGAGGTCCTGGCAAGCCCGGGTGGCCAGAAGTACAAGAGCAGGCAGGAGCTAAGGTAGGGCAGGTCTCCTCGTCCCTCTGAAACGAAAGCAAGCCAAAGGGGCATGAGCAGCTGCGTAGCAAGAGCACGATGGGTCAGAGGAAACATTTTCAGTGTTTCAAAATTCGGTTGGAGAAAAGCAGAAATTTTCTCTACTCCACTGAGAGATTTTTGTGAACAACTGAGTGCTTTATTTTTCTGTCAAATAACAAGTTTAGACAAAAAAAAAAAAAAAAGAACCAGCCCTGCCTGAAATTTGCATAACACGTACTGGAAGATAATTTTCTCCTTGCTAAGTATTTATACACCCCACAAAACAACTTTCTGTGTTGAAAAGAAAACCTGAGAGGAAGAGCTGGGGGACGTTGTGACTCAGGGCTGAGGTGGCAGCAAAGCCGTAGGACTGTCAGGGCTGCTGTCACAGATGAGTTCATGACAGGAGGGATGTACACCGCACCGGGATTTGGAGTTTTCTTTCTTTTTGAAGCAAACACAGTTTTGTTCACTTCACCAAGAAACATACAGATGTTATTCCCAAGAGAAGAGGAAAAAAAACAAATGATTTCCCTCTTGAGTCTATCAAAACCATGTGTGGTGTCACTTCAATGCCACGGACTTGTTCCATCATCCCCAGCTTCATGTCAATTAGCAGAGCATCTTGTCTTACCAGTGCAGGGAGATCACAGCATCTGTCTTCCTCTGCCCCTGCGCTGCTGCACACGATCTGCAAAGATTGCAGCTGGAACTGTGGAAAAACGAGAGTTTGACAAGCAAGTAGCATTGACACACATGGCCTGTCACCAAATCTCGTGACATTCGAGTGCTAAAAATAATCTTCAGTGATGATTTGACAGGACTCCACCATATGGTCCCAACTATAATTGTGCCTAAAAATGCCACAACCTGAAAAATACACCTGGCCATTGTGTGTTCTACAAGCCCTCAGGTCTCTGTGCCTTGCTAAGCAAGTCAACAAGCAGCTTCACACCAGCCAAAGCCAAGCGTCCAATTTACTCGCAATTCTGCACAGTGGGCAGGTTCTCAAGTAATTGGGCTTCAAAGTGAAAGCAAACGTTGTTTTGCTCCCCCTTAGGGGCACGAAAATAAGAATAAATGTGGCAGCAGCATTTCCCAGGACAGATGTGATCCCCTCCCAAGAACCCCCAACCTGTCTCTCTCACCACATCCCTCACAACTGCTACATCTTCCCGTTCTGATTAACAAAGGAGCACACAGTGCACAAAGCCAAACTAAAATAATGAGGCAGAGGTTTTTTTTCTTTTCTTGATACCATTTCTCATCTTTTTTTTTTTCTTCCACTCCATGCATTTAACAACAAGCAAGCTGCACAGCCCAGGGAGTGTGACATGCAGCATACAGATATAGATGAGCCCATAGATCAAGCGGCATTTAAAGATATTTTAAATTAAATAAGGTTCCACGATAACCAGTAATGAGACACTCTGTCTTCTCAAGGCCAGCAGAGCTGTGGAAGACGTGAAGCTTTGCTGGGCTTGAAAGGCAACGGGAGTAGGGACAGCACGAAGCTGTTCATTACTCAGCTGGATCTGTCTAGCTAAGCTGCTAGCAGGGAGAATTTGGGAAGGACAAGGAAAGCACAGATTTCTGCCTTGTTGGCCACAGGCTTGTGATCAAATTGACACAGAATTTATTTAGGAAATGAGTAAATACTGCTTGAATACCACTGTCCCCTTGTTTGTTATACAGCTGACCCCATATCATACAGGCAATTCCAATGTCCGCTTTTTCCCTGGTGTATCCCAGACCTCTGCTTCTCTCTTTGCAGTTGGGAAGGCATATGGGACAAACTGTTTTTACTGTGCTGCTTTGAGGCAAGGGAAGCTGTAAATCAACTGATGCGCTGTTTTCCCCTGGACTCCTAGATCTAAAAGCAGAGCCAAGGAGTAAAAGCTTCACGTAAGTCATGAATGATTTTCTACCGTCCTACTAGCACATTGTGAATGATGAACTTGCGCATTATTCTGCACGTATTTATCACTCCTGTTTTGTGGAGTAAGTATGGCAACAGACTGCCAGGCGATGGCATACACGGCTGGTTTTGCCCCCAGGGCCGGGCACTGGGCTGTCACAGGGCATGGCACCGAGTCCACGCGTTCCCTTATTCTTTCCTCTGGTAGGGAGCGGGCTCTCTGCAGTGCTGTGCGATGCAGTAAGGACGTACCCGTGGGCTGGCACCAAGTGTTTGGATTGGTTTTTTTCCAAGTAGCAGCTGACAAAGAGCCTCTATACTAAAGATTATTTTCCTATCATGCAGATAGGCAAGCCCAAACACGCTGGGGACTGAGGCGCAGTTGCCTTCAGCCCTGTTGCCTTCAGTCACCAGCATTTCCCGATATCACTCGGTGGGGGCTGATCTGCACAACCTTCCCTTGCAGAAGCAATTCCCAAACCCTCCTGTCTGCTTCAGCATCCTCGTGCAGGATCTGTGCTTTCCCGGTCCCCAGCTGAAAGCACCTCCGGGACACACTCACGCTGCTGCCTCTGATTACAGCCCTCAAACAGAGGTAGGAGGCGAGGGGGAGGAACACCGCGCTAGGAAAGCTCATTAACATCACGGAGATCAGCGGGATCAGGACACGGTTGTGCGTCAGAGCAGCGTTTGGAGGCATTCAGAGCAAGAATGATGCGAGACGGCACTCCTCTCCATCTGCCCACCCCAGCCAGCTCCAAATTTAAGCCTCCCCACTCTCCAACAGCACGCGCCACTGGGGACTCACCGACGCAGAGCCGCTCCTGGGTCCTCTGGTCCTTGTCACTTTTCCCAGCATGATGAAGCCAGCGGTGGAGATGCTGCCGACAGCGTTGATGGGTTTCTCTGCAATTTTCTTACAGTCGAGATAGAGTTTGATCTTGAAGTGGCTCACGGCCACGTGCACCTGGGCGGCAGGTGGAAAGAGGCGGGTTGGAGCTCCGCGATGAGATGGGGGAGTCTTTTAAAGACAGTAATGCCTTCTGCCCAATTCCCAGACTGCTGCTGTCACTAGCGGCATGTTTTTAATGATCAAATGGATCAAGGGGGCTCAGGAATAAATTTCAGTATATGCTATGTGTGCTGTACCACACTGCACTTTTTCTTGATGTTCCCCTCACCTCTCCTTGGGAGAAACGTTTCTGGAGTTGTAGTAGTAAATAATTCAGTTTTCAGAACTAACTGAATAATGGAACTGCCTACAGATACTGACAGACAGTGCTCGTTGCTTATTTAGGTGAAAATCTTTGCTCTGAGCACATAGATGGCCAAACCCCTCCCCACCCCCTGTTATCAGTGATAAGATGGCTTTCTCACAAGTCTAGATTTTTATTTTTCCTTCCTTCCAGCGCTAAACAGTCACCAAAATCCCAAATTTAAAAAAAAATGTTTGATTTTTCAATGTTTCCTGATTATTAAGATCTAATAACCTCTCAGCTTTGGAGTTTCTGGGGGGAAAGGAAAGAAATCAATATGTGGAAATCGTATTTTGAACATGGGATGACCCTTAATTCTTTAGAATCATAAACCTCAGCATATCAAATAGGTTTGCCAGTTCCCTAGCAATCTGGATGCAAAGTATTTGTATAATCACTCCTCACTTTGAACAATACACATTGATGGCATAGAACTCTCAGACTGGAGTGAGATCGTGAGCCACATTTCTCCCTCTCTTGATAAGGACCTTATGAAAGCTCCCATAGAATATCTTCTTCACTTCCTGCTGGTCAAAGGAGACTTCCTGTAAATCAGCCTTGTAGTCATGATTGAAATAGGTCAAGGTTTTCTTACTGGCTACAGGGAAAATAGGACAAATAGCTTAGAATTAAAAGAGAAACTGGTTTCACCCACATATTGAACAATAGTAAACTAATAGGCTTAAACATGGTGAAGGTCTTATCATAGAATCTCCATATGTTATAATCAAATACTTCTAAACAATACAAAAGAAAAATAATACATAAAAATCAAGAATACCTTACAAGTAGAATAAAAATGAAAATAGGTCTTTTAATTGCACTAGGCAGTATTTAAAATGCAATGTGGGCAGCAACAACAAAGCTTCCCAAAAACTGCTGCTGTATAAGAAAAACATTAAAACATTAAAACTTTCCCAGTGAATTCCAAAATGAGTTCTGCTGCTTGCAGAAATGTATGCAAATACCTGAATTTAATGTATTCAACAAGAAGCCTTACGGTCAAGGTTAACACCAAGGAGAGGCTGGAAGTCCTCGTCTGTTATTTGCCACACAGCGAAGGGCTCCTTGGGGGTCTCGGGCAGGAGGCGCAGGAGGATGCTGATGGTGTGCTCGGGTGGGATTGCAAAGAGGTGGACATCGCTGGAACGAGACAAGCCGACCAAACGTCAGTGGCTTCAAGCAGCAAGAGCCAGAAGGCAACATCCTACAGGCCGGGCTCACACATCGTGTTTCTTGGGCAGGGTGGCCTGGAAAAGCTTCACCCTCCAGAGCTGAACATGATGTGCTAGGAGAGGGCTTGGTCCCTACATCTTGTGCATCCCTCTCAGGCTGTTGGAGCTCGTGCTGAGTGATGAGCCCTCGAGGGCCTTCCCTTCGTGCTGTGGGGAAGACCCAGGTAGAGCAGCTGGTGTCCATCAATGCCAGAGCTGCATCAGGGAACGCTTGGAGGGATGGAACACCTCTCCTATGAGGAAAGGTTGAGAGAGTTGGGGTTGTTCAGCCTGGAGAAGAGAAGGCTTTGGGGAGACCTTATTGCAGCCTTTCAGCACTTAAAAGCGGGCTTATGAGAAAGACGGGGACAAGCTTTTTAGCAGGGCCTGTTGCGATAGGACAAGGGGGAATGGTTTTTAACCAGAAGAGGGTAGATTTAGACTAGATACAAGGAAGAAGTTTTTTACAATGAGGGTGGCGAGACACTGGCACAGGTTGCCCAGAGAGGTGGTAGATGCCCCATCCCTGGAAACATCCAAGGTCAGGCTGGACAGGGCTCTGAGCACCCTGATTGAGTTGAAGATGTCCCTGCCCACGGCAGGGAGTTGGACTAGATGGCCTTTAAAGGTCCTTTCCAACCCAAACTATTCTATGATTTTATGATTCTATGAATGCCAAGACACAGTGAGTGCAGCCTTAATGCTTTTCAAAATAGAGCCCAGCAGTAGCTGACAAAACATCCCTGCCAGGCTCCAAAACACCCCCAAGTCTCCTCTTCAAGAAGGAGGAATGGTTGTCATGTAGCATGGGGTAAATCTTTAAGCCTTGGCAGAAAACNTTCAACAAGAAGCCTTACGGTCAAGGTTAACACCAAGGAGAGGCTGGAAGTCCTCGTCTGTTATTTGCCACACAGCGAAGGGCTCCTTGGGGGTCTCGGGCAGGAGGCGCAGGAGGATGCTGATGGTGTGCTCGGGTGGGATTGCGAAGAGGTGGACATCGCTGGAACGAGACAAGCCGAGCAAGCATCAGTGGCTTCAAGCAGCAAGAGCCAGAAGGCAACATCCTACAGGCCGGGCTCACACATCGTGTTTCTTGGGCAGGGTGGCCTGGAAAAGCTTCACCCTCCAGAGCTGAACATGATGTGCTAGGAGAGGGCTTGGTCCCTACATCTTGTGCATCCCTCTCAGGCTGTTGGAGCTCGTGCTGAGTGATGAGCCCTCGAGGGCCTTCCCTTCGTGCTGTGGGGAAGACCCAGGTGGAGCAGCTGGTGTCCATCAATGCCAGAGCTGCATCAGGGAACGCTTGGAGGGATGGAACACCTCTCCTATGAGGAAAGGTTGAGAGAGTTGGGGTTGTTCAGCCTGGAGAAGAGAAGGCTTTGGGGAGACCTTATTGCAGCCTTTCAGCACTTAAAAGCGGGCTTATGAGAAAGACGGGGACAAGCTTTTTAGCAGGGCCTGTTGCGATAGGACAAGGGGGAATGGTTTTTAACCAGAAGAGGGTAGATTTAGACTAGATACAAGGAAGAAGTTTTTTACAATGAGGGTGGCGAGACACTGGCACAGGTTGCCCAGAGAGGTGGTAGATGCCCCATCCCTGGAAACATCCAAGGTCAGGCTGGACAGGGCTCTGAGCACCCTGATTGAGTTGAAGATGTCCCTGCCCACGGCAGGGAGTTGGACTAGATGGCCTTTAAAGGTCCTTTCCAACCCAAACTATTCTATGATTTTATGATTCTATGAATGCCAAGACACAGTGAGTGCAGCCTTAATGCTTTTCAAAATAGAGCCCAGCAGTAGCTGACAAAACATCCCTGCCAGGCTCCAAAACACCCCCAAGTCTCCTCTTCAAGAAGGAGGAATGGTTGTCATGTAGCATGGGGTAAATCTTTAAGCCTTGGCAGAAAACTGTGTAAGTGTTAAGGGATAAGCATAGAGCCCACAGAAATGCCCCTCTGGGACCCCGCATCCCAGCTGCAAAATTTGGGCTCAGAACTGGAACCCACGCAGCGATGCCCATCAGCAGCTGCTGGCACGACCCAGCTCGCTCTGCAGCCGCTGCCAAACCCATCAGAGCACACTGGGCAGGAGCAGCAGCGAGAGGATACAAGGCAACGAGGAAGGTCAAATTGGTTATGCCTGAAATACATCTGTAATCTGAAACAAGATACATTTGCATGGGCATATACACAACTCATCAAGCATCTTTTCAGGACTGATTCATAAGTAATGTCAGGTTCTTATTTCTCTCTCTGTTTCTGAAGGAGCAACGTCCTTGAAAGACATATGTACCAGCTGAACAAAAGGATTTGTCCATAACTTTCGGAGTATTTAAACCAAAGAGTTCTCTGAATCTCTCCCACTTTGTTTACTCTAAGAAGCTTTGCTTCTTTAACTAAAATTAAACTGAGCCAGTGGCTCAGTAATTAGGCTTTAAACAAAGTAGCACTAAATGTCAGGAGTCAGATAATTCCTGATTTATAGTTGTAAAAAATGAGTCAGGTCATGGGAGCTGCCTGGCCCACTTGGGACCCTGCAGAGAAGCCTCGTACGCGACGAAATAAGGTCAAGTCACAAGCCAGAGTCTGTAGTTGCTCCCTCTCATCAATAAGGACCAAGCTGCAGAGAGCAGCTATGAGACAAATATTTTCTAAAGCAAAGACCTGTCTCCAAATCAGAGATGCTGGGAGAAGGGATTGAAGATGAAAATGTGACCTCAAACTGCCATCACTGAAGTGTACGTGGTTGTGGAGAGAATGCCTAAAGAATCGTGCAGTGTCCATACGTGACATGATCCTTTTGTCCATCACAGCAACTAACACTGCTGGAAAAGGTGATCTTATAGAAAGGAAAAACTCACTGTGAAAATGTTTAGTTGCACAAAAAATATAATGAATACCCCTATTGTGTTCCCTTAACTTCTGCGTGACATTTTCCATGCTCCTCTTGAAGAAAGTCAGAGATTAATTTCTTAATATATTAAGGAAAAATACTCTGGTGTTCTTTTCAGTCTACCTAAGGTTTGTTTTAGCTCATCATCTTTATCATTTCATTTCGAAGTTGCCAGTGGGGCCGCATCATTCATCCACAAATCAGTGACCTTCCTTTGCTGTGAGCATAGCTAACGTGTATGCGTGAGAGCGATGATGAGGATGACACCGGTCACAGCTCCGCTCCCACCTGGTCCTCTGGGTGAGCTGAGTGTCTCTGAACAGGGTGAAGGTACGGGAACCGCTGAATACGAATGGTTCCATAGCTACACCTTTAATAGAGGCATATTCCTTCTCTACTAAGCCAAAAGCTTCCATCATATCAAACCCTGGAACAGACGAAGAAAAACAGAAAAATAAGTGGTTAGAAAAGAGTGCAAAAGAAGTGTGAATGAAGATCAGGTAGAATTAACCTCTAGCTAGCATGGAGAAGGCAATGGGAGAAAACTCCGTAGCAACACAGACATCAGCAAGGCTGTGCAAGCTCACTAGAAACCTGGAGTGTACTTCACAGGTGGCAGCCAAGGAAAATGGTTTGTGTCTGTACCCTCTGGACACATTTGCTGCAACCTCCTCCTCTTGGAGAAGAGTAGACTAAAGATGGAGACTTTCACAATTGTGTTTTCAAATCTCCAGAATGAAAAACAAATGAGAAAGAAGTTACTCCAGTGATTTCTCCTTTTCAACTAGATGCAAAAATATTATCTTCAAAAGACATGGAATCAGTCCAGTAATTGCTAGCAGGGAGAGCGAATTATTTCTGCTCTGAAACGCCTTATACGTAAGAGTCAGAAAAATTAAGAAAGAACTTTAATATATGAGCATTTCCATTTATCTCTATTTTCATGAGACACCCAGGGTGACCTGCCTTATGCAGTCTACAGAGGTTCTCCCCTGACATCTCTGGCATCACCTCCCTGGCTTGTGCAGCTTCATCTCCCTCTCCCAGCTCATCATTAAAGCTCTGAGTCATCTTCCAATTTCAGTTTTCTGTTCAGTAAAACAAGATCTTACAATTGGGATTCTTTTTTTAGTTTATCTGAGTTTGCAGCAGGCTGGGATGAAGGAGACAGCTTGTTCTTTAGCAAATGGAAAGGCTGCAACTTCATTACAACACGGTCCTTTCAGTCTGGATTCCCTTACCCCTTCACCATTTACAATCTTCTGCAGGTTCTTGGCTTGAGTTTTTATTTTGCCTGGGGAGTTGGTCCAGGGTGCCTTTTTTTTTTTTTTTTTTGCCCCCATTTTCCAACAGTACTAGGCAGTTTGCCAAGAGAAATGACCTACTTGAGAGCCATTTATCTCTGATATGGAGCTTCTGACACTGGAACTTCCTTTAAAGCATGCAGGAAATATTGTAGTGTAAAGACTAAAAATAAAGCCTGAGTCACAATTATAAACATATTGCAATACGCTCACATTATTATCATATCGTCAATCTGCCATGTAACGGTTTCAGTGAGCCTCTGAGGAAATGGGCTACTCCTGCCACTTTGTCAAGAAGGAGAAGAAAAGGCCAACATTTGCTGTGGCTTTGATTCGATTGCTTTGGCTTCTGCCTCCAGAGACAGGGCAACAACGCCGAGAGCCTCCCAGGCGGGGATGCGCATCCCCGTGAGCTGCGAGGCGCGGGGGCGGGAGCGGAGCAAAGATGAAGTGGCTCAGCCAGTCTCTCAGTCTCACCCATATCACAAAGCTCTCTGGGAAGGAATTGATATCACTTTATAAGCAGGACTAATTGCTTTCTAAGTAACAAATACATACAGCAACGCCAACAGCACAGACAGGAGAAATGGGAACTTGCTACCCTAGCAAAGTCCATACAGCGTGACTGCAGAGAGCTCTTTGGGTGTCTATACCTCCTCTTGAGGATGCAGAGGTGATCTTGGGACAGACTGAGAGTTTTTCTTAAGGATCCTGTATGAGTTAGGAACTGAAATGCTCTTGAAATTCAACAGCCGTTTGAAGCCTAGCTTCCTTAAGGCCAATGAAAATCCCAGCATTAACCACTAACAGCCAAGAGCACGAGCTGGTGGAAGAGCGGAGGCATACCAATCCAGTTAGTGCAGAATATTCTTCTACCTGATAAGGAATATTTTCCTATTTGGGCTCTCAGAATTCCTCCCTTTCCCTCAGGACAGGGAAACCACGTCTCCCCTGCTCAGCTCTTGCATATTAGAAGCGAAGCCCAGGTAGTGTTTTCACATTCCCAGCCCAGCACCACCGGGGCTTGATACGCTACTGTACCTCGTACGGAGCCTTCGGTAGAGCTGATGGCGGGGCAGGCTGTGAGAAGAAAATAAAAGGGGAAAACTATTAGGGAAAAAAAGACAGTAGGGGATTATGGAAGCAAAATGAACATAGTTCCTCTAGGCAGAGCAATGGAAAAACACTGCAAAACTTAGAACGTTCTACAGCTTAATTCAGAGTCTGGCCTTTAACCTTGTTTATTGAGGTATGGAGAGAGAGAGAGAGAATTCATGTTTATGCAAACATAAAGGTTGTTCCTTGGTTTGTCCATCACAAAAATAAAAATACTGTCTTTCATCATCTTCACCATCACTTTCTTTTGACTAACTCATCTGGCACCTTACAATAAGAAATACAAGGGAGCATCATGTTCTGCACGTTTCTCTTTAAAAACAGACATCAAACACTAATTATTTTTTGAAACAGTGCTTTTACTGCAACATGCACCTTAATGGTGTTGTAAGTAAAGAAAGATACCTGCAGTTCCAACTTTTGTACCTGAAACTCAACATACACACAGCAAAAATATATATCTCAACCTGAGAGTTTGGCTTTTGAATTCTTCAGGGAAACACAAAGAGTTATGGCAAAATTTTGCAGTTTGCTTTTCAGAAATTCCCTTGATGAATCCTCTAAGATGCCACAGGACAGAAAATAAAACCAGAGGAGAAAAGACTGGGACGTGAAGCTGGAACACGAGGTACCACGGTTATGAGCGCCCTCCATTTAAAAGGCTCGGGTAAGGGGGTGTTTTAGAAAACAGCGCACAAATGCTACTTTCTATTATCTGCTGCCACGTAAATCCCAGGCCATGGATGCTAGATGGAGCTGGGACAAAGGGAATGCTTGATGCAAAATGAGAAATGTCCCTGAAAATCAAGGATACTTGACAAGATGGGTTATTTCATAAATTTCTAGGTCATCAGTATAATAGAATCTAGCAGATCATTATATTGAGGCTTTGTTATAGCCTTGCTATTGCTATTCTTGCATCAACACCATTTCATACCTCATCAGAAAAGCAGGGCTTCCAATTTTCTATACCTAACTTTTGTAAAATGTGTAAAAAAATGTAAAGGGGGTGACTTACCCTCCCCAAGGCACCTGGGATTCCTAAGTCGATAGGACTCAATGCCATTCCTCATGATCAAGACATACGTTAAAGAAAGGGTACCCAAACTTATGACTTTGATGGTCATGGGACCACTGAAGCCAGGAGTTAAACCACAAAGACCTACAAGTTGCCATGACTTCCATTATTCAACCTGATGCATAGTTTTATACATACATACCATAATTCCTGTAGGATTGGGTATTAAACTATTGAAGGGATCTATGGAAATCAGTTAAGAAATCAGTTACTGAAATTTGAGCCTCAAAACTATCTCTTTGTGTGTGACCCACGCCTCGTTGTGGAGCAATGTCCTGCATCCAGGATGGTCTGACTTATGTTTACAAGCTATACGTTGCTCTTCCCCTTCCAGAAACCAACCAGCTTTCCAAAGGCGAAGCATTGCTCAGAATTGAAGCACGATATATATAAAAAAAGAAATCCCCCCAAAGGCATATAAGCAGGCTATAAACTTGCCCATTTACCAGGTATCTGACTTTCTTGCTCAGGAACCGGGGAGCTCTTTCTGACCCTTGTCTAGACCCCAGGGTCCCTCTTGCTGACATCCCTGGCAATCCTCACCTCCTTCCCAGGCTGAAGGCATTGGATTGCTCACAGCTCTTTGATCTGGCAATGCTCAGCTTAGAGAAAGCGTATCAGAGTCAGGGTAAGGATCCTGGCACTGGCAGTATGCACTTCTGCTTTGAAGATTTTTCCTAGACTTTCCATCCTAGGATTCCTGCTGTCTTGCTGGTCTCTGTTTTTTGTTTTTCTCCCCAAGTCCCAGCCAAATGCAATTATATGCTGTGCAATAAACATTCATTCCTGCAATGTCAGACCATTTCTCTCAATAATTTGGTTACATATCAATATTTGAGTCTTTTACTGCACGTCCAACAGTTTTCCCAGCATTATTACATATCATCTCCACTTCTTAAAAAAAGTTACTTTATAAAACATACAGAGTTGAGTATTTCTCCTATTGCCTTTTCAGCTATCATAGCCAGACAGCTATACTAAATTGTACAAGGTGACTCCTCAACCTTATGGGAGGATTGTTTTCTACTTGAAAGTTCACAGGACTTTCCACTGTGGTCTGAACACCTGTGGATTTCCTCAGTAAGCCATTTGAAAACTTAGTCTAGTATGTTCTTTGTTGGGTACAAACTAAAATTTTCTCATCTAATCTGCTTCATTCTTCCTTAGTGGCTTCCCTCAATACATTTTAAAACTGAAGTTCTGTTTAAAATCATTTCAAATAGACAGGAAAAGGCATTACTGCCACAATATCTGTATTCTAATATTTGCTTCTTAACAACTTTTTATAACCCCATTAATTCAACATTTCTCGCTAATCCATTTCACAGTTTGCTTTATATCAACGTATGAGAACATACGCTCATTAAATTTAATAAGGGACTTTACAGGGAACTTTAGTTTAAAACATGTCATCATTCCCTTTGCTCCATTTTGGTCAAGTTGTGCAGAAATCCTCTAAAAATACTACCAATCTCTTTACTAAGTAAGTCTGATTTTAAGAAGTTATGTGGTTTCTGGCTGTCCTTGGACAGTCCCCAGAGGCATCTGTCAAGAAATCACATACTCACGCCTGCCTGCCCTGCAGAGCCCACACCGTGTGAAAGGAAGAAAAAAGAAGAAAAGACAAAGCAAGACTTTATAGGAGGTGATTTACCCTCTGTTTTAGATGGAACGAATCCTCGTATTGAAGGGAATTTAGACAACACAGGAGCTGAAAGAGAAAGCAATGCACGCATGAGCTCTGTTACTCAGGATGGCAATGCCTGGCTCAAGACCCGGGTGGTCACCAGCCCTTCCCGGTCATCCTGGAATTGCAAATAATGCATGGGAGGAATGCAGAAGTTGAGGCAGAGTTTTCCCTTTCCAAGGCTAGTAGTCTGGCTTCTGAGCAAAACCCTGGCCTTGGCCACAGCCCAGGGCAAGCGAGGACGTCGCTGCCCCGATAGAGATTGCCTCAAGACTGATGGGTGGAAGGTTAGGAAGAACACGCACGTGCTGACTACTACACTTACCCGTCCGGCCTGTTGCGGACGTGCTCTCGCTCTCTCCCGTGTAGTGAATGGCAGAAACGATCACCTTGTAGGCTCGATCAGGCAGCAGCGACTGCAGGGTCACGCTGCTGCTTTTGCCAGAAGCTATGATCTACATTGGGGTGGAAAAAGAGCCCAATATTTGGGCAGGTTTCCTGTTATAGCTCTTACTCACACCCCAGAGTTACATAGAGGGGTTGTAGTGGCGAGTCCCGGGACAGCGGGGCTCAGGGCAGCTTCCCTGCTTTCTTCAGGCAACGGCGAAAGCAAGCCTGGCTATGCACTGCCATCAGACCAGCCACGTCCAAGGGAAGAGTATTTCCCTATGTAAAGACCCCAATATTCCCCACGCAAATGGGTCAGAACTGCCTTATAACATGGTAACCAGTCTGGGTTTGAGCAGAAAATCTGGGTTTTAAAAGGTTAATGTTTAACCTCCCTAAGCAGTAGGTTTACCCTCAACCCCCGAAAATTCCCCACCCCAGTTCAGGGAGGGGAGAAAGCTGCGTTATTAGCAGCTTTGATGGCCACAAATATCGTAATCACAAAGAAGCCCGGAGGTCCTCTTCACAAAGCAACACACCAGCAAGTCAGAGGAAGAGATCTGGTTTTGTACTCCTGCGAACCAGTTATCCTTATGGTAAACCCTTCTGGAGTGAGCGGAGTTCCCCCGGGCATGAAATTGTCCCCGTGTCCCTCTGGCCCGGTGTCTGTCACATACAAAGGAGCTGATGACTTACTGTTTGCTGAGCAGCGGCATCAGAAACAGGGTTGTAGGTGATTTTGTAGTGCTGTATGCGGCCGTCGGGGGGGGTCCAGTGGACCTGGAGGCTGGTGGGGGTCTCAGAGTCGATGAAGAGGTTGGTGGGTGGGCTCCGGGAATCTGCGGCAGGGATTAAACATAAGAGGCAGGTAGTGATGTCTATAAACAGGGCCAGCAGCACTTGCTTCCAAGCCCATTTCTGAACGCTTCATTGCTCTGCTGTGCTGTTAACCGACGCACAGAGCAGAAGCGGTCACCTTGGGGACCAGGCAAGAGAGAAAAGAGATCCTGGAGGGATGAGGATTGCCTGAGTACAACACAGTACAAGTGTTCAACAACTAAAATCCTAGGACCTGGAAAAAAATCTTGGAAGAAGGGAAGAGTCCTAGAAGCACAAAGAAAAGAGAGTCTTTATGTACATCAGAGACAAGCACCATAGGATACCCTTCATAAAGACCCAAACTGCAACTGAATTTCATCAAAGATCTGGAGACACACTGGACAAACATCTTGGTTGCTGGTAAAACCTGGATCACACTTCAAATCACACTTAATCCATCATAATTTCTAATATTTTCCAGCTTTTTCCTTCTGTTTTAAAATTATTCTGAAAAACCCCAGAGCAGCCAGCACACAGCAGTTCTGTCTAGCGCTTCTCACACCAGCACCCACAGCCTCGAAGAGGGGATCACATGCAGTGCCTGCCCTGCACTGCGATGTATGGATGTTTCCCAAATAGGTGGTGGGCTGAGCCGCGGTCAGCCAGACAAGGGTTTGCCAGAGACCAAAGTTAAGCAATTTTTAACTATGTAAGTGCATTTCTTTCCCTGGGGTCCTGCTGTGTAGCAGACCGGACCTGGTGACAGGGGCTGTTACGCTGCAGTGATTTCTCTGAGCAGGGGCTGAGAGTTAGTAAGAGAAAGGCAGAAGGGGTTAAATCCGTCCGCTGTTCAAACAAGGGGCTCAAGACCGTGGGGTCATCTGCTCCTGGAGCTTGTTTCCAACCAGCATCTTGCTCTGCATAAATGCATGTGTCTGGCCTTGAACACATGCTGGTGTGAAGACACAGAAGTCTTGGACAGAGAAAAAGAAGGATTTTATTCAAAAGAGACTAAAAATTATGGGTGAGCCCTAAAGACAGTCAAGGACACACACCCAGGCTATGAGATTTCTGTTCTGCAGTTTTACCTGTAAGGCTCTTCTGCCCACCCAGCAAAGTCTAGGGTCACCTTAGAGCACAGGTTGAATGAAGATCATTTGCACCTTCATTGATCCTCCTTCCCTTTTCTGTACAAAATGAGCTTACTTTTACTAAAGCTGAACTAAGTTTGCTGGCAGCTGAATCAGACTGGAGGCTGTTGCTGTGCATCACCGCAAGGTAAAGCGGAGAAGAAAACAAGTGTGGGAGGTAAAGTGACTTCAACAGCACTATTATTAGTGCTGTGCTATACGTCTGCATCTTTGCTGGCCGCATTGGCTATTTCCTTCAACTGAGGTAAGTGGAGACCCTGTTTAAGTGAACAAAAGGAAAGTTAGGGAAAGTCGTCTGAGTTGGGTTTATTCTGGAAAGCCCCCAGGCCCGGCAGAATTTGATGGCATGGATCTGACAGCCAGGGGAAAGGTCACTTCCCAAAGCTGCCCAGGAGGAAAGGAGCATCTCTGTCACAGAGGACACCATCTGTGCCTTCGATTACCTCTTGAACCTCCTCTCCTCCATAGGTGGAATCCCAGGCTGCTTGCTTTTGGGTCTAACCAGCATCACAGGCACATTTTCAAATAAAAGTAAAACCTTGGAGTCTGATCCATCAAAATATTCATCTGCAATGATTATATAAGTCATGTTTTTTCCCCTCACTGCCATGGGTTGAAGGTTCTTCCCCACATTTCAATGCTTTTTATTTGCAGTGTATGCTCTGGTAGGAAGAGCTCATTGAGGAGCTGGACAAAGAACCTGAAGATATTTATCAGCCCCAGGCTGGAGATGCTTCTGGCATAGCTTCCCCAGAGGAATGGGGCACATAAGCACTTCGTAATCCACTTCAGTGCAAAGTCAGCCAGGGTGGCTCAGTCCAGCTTCAGCAGCAGTTCCCATCCAAACTACCCTCTTGTTCTTCACACGGAAGAGGATGAGACACGCTCACATGTGTGAGATTGCCATGCTCTAGCTGAATGAGTTACCATTCACCAGCTCAGACATGCACATTGACCCTAGACATCCTAACCACTCATAATTGCACAGTATAAGATGGTAGCTTTTGCTTGAAACAGTAAAGTTTTGAAGTGTAATCGTATCCCAGAATTTCCCAGAGTCCTGCCTAATGGCATGTCTTCCCATACATCCATTGCACAAGCCTTATTCAATTTGCTGGCATCCACAAGTTTCCTCTGAACTGCCCAAGATCAGCACTGCCTCCTGGAAATCATCATCCACCCCTTCTCCTGTGCCACTTCTCCCCTGTGGGCACTTCTTTCTTTAAACATTAAAAAGAAGGAATCACCATCAAAGACATTGATTGCACGTGTCAATATTGGTCCCGTGGTGTGTGGCACTGTCCCGACTCTTCATGCAAACTGCCCAGCAGTACCCAGGCACTGAGACCCTGCTTTGGCTGCCCAGCTGCCCACCTGATTTCTCTGAGCGCTTTGCTTTCGTCATGCAGCAAGGCAAAGTCTGACAGCCCGAAGGCATCCTCGTTCCTTCTTCAGGAACAAGCAGAAGTCAAATTGCCTTCCACGTCCCACTGGGACATCAATGCCAGCAAGGACCAGCTTGTTCAAGGATGCCTAGAAGGGCGTATGCCATTCGTGGTGGGCTGAGGAGCTCCTCTGACATTTTGTAATTCATGGCTTAAAATGTAGCCATTCATTTTCCAAAGCCTCTAAACAGCTCTAATTGTCCCTTTATCATTATATACCTGTATGGTGTTTTCATTATTTTTTTTCTTGTCAGTATGCAGCTCCTAGGTACTTGCCTGAAGTAGTTTTATATAAACAAATGTTATTATTATTCATTATTAATAAAATCTGACATTCTTATTCCCAGATAGCCATTTACTCTGAGCTTCATCGGTTCAACACCAGCCTAAATGATTCCATTCTGCAAAGGAGGTTGAGAGCTGAAAGATGGAGGAGAGGACTGCTGCAGTTGAATGAATTGTATTCCATTCACTGCCAACAAAGCCATTATACAAGCAATATTAATTAAGAGGACCTCTGGGAGTGCCACTTTTTAACCTCATATCCTGCCTGTACAAAGCGAGATTTAGATAATGCTTCCAGGCAGAGTCTGCCTGCAGGATTCTCTCTCATTTTTGTAAATGCCCTCAGATGAAGCACAGTTCAGCAGTGACGTAGCTGAAGAAATCCTCACCCTCCTTTACAGACAATATTTTACTAACAGGAAACATCCATCAGGCAACACAGTGACACGTTCAGCTGAACTCCCTACAGAAAGCCAATTCATTTGCATCAATACACTCCACAGAAGCAGCAGGGGAAAGCAATGTATTCGACATGAAACACGTTGCAGGGGTATCAGATGCCTATAAGATGCACCAGCCTGCTTGTGTTGGCCCAGCCTATTTTTCTCAGGACAAATTCAGAACACTTTAAGATGGAAGGCTAAATATCTCTAGCCACTTTCAGACATTCAGGTGTGGGATTCAGAGCTGGAGATGATCAGATCTGAGCTGCTGGTCTGTGATGGGTTCTGAGGCATCCCGTGCCCTGTTTATTATCCCTAGGCCGTGGATACCGAACACTGATCACTTACTGGTCCTGTGCTGAACAGAAACCGTGTCACTTCGAGCACCGTCTTTGTAATAGGCCCAGATGGATATTTTATAGTCAGTGTTCTTCTGCAAGCCTGGCAGGACAGCAGTTGCCACATTTCCAGCGATGGAGAGCTGCAGCAGGGGAAGAAATGAGTCAGTCGAGTTCCCAGGCATCCCCAAGCTAGTTCATGCCATCCAAGTGTCTGTCTCTCAGATTGCCCATAGGCACAAATGAGTTAGCACTGGGCTCTGGGGACAAAGTCTACTGTTGCGGGTTGCACGCATCTAAGCAAAGGCAAAATTCCAGCCCTGATTAATGCATAGTGGATGCCCATGTATTGCTGCCCAGTTACATTTAGCAGCTACTTCAGTATCACAACGCGGTGCTCTGACACAAGGCAGTCAACCTACCCTGAGCATGAAATCCCTTTGCTCAGTTTCCAGCTTTTAGATGTGCTGGGGACAGAAGCCCCAATACACCCCTATTTTAGCCCAAATGTGAAGCACTGTATGAGGGACTTGTGTATTTAACTGACTTCAACTGCTGTTTGCACTCATACTGAAAATAGGGGCTTGAGATGGAAGAGGTCACCTGGTCCATCCCTGCCCCTCCTGCACCAGCTCTGTCTCTGGCCATTCTCCTCTGTTGCTCCTCAGTTGGACCTCATCCTTCTTGAGGAGCAGCATCCCAAAAAGCAGTCGGAGCTTACTAGCACTGAGGAAAAGTAAAGTTGCTTCACCTGTCTTAGAGGTAGCACCTCTAGCTATAAATACTTGAGTATTATCTTTGTCTTTTCCACAACAACTTGACATTGTGGGCTGGTGATTCTCTGCAACCCCAGATCTTTTTCTACTGAATTGCTTCTTAGCTATTTGTTCTACATCCTGTATACCTGTAGTTAATTATTCCTGCCTAAGCTTAATACTTTCTGCTTGTCTCTATTGAATTTCATCCTTGAGATTTTCCAGAACACTTCTGCAATCTTCCCAGAGCCTGTAGGACTCCGACCCTGCCGTCCCGCTGTCCCTCCCACTTCCAGCACTCAAGGTGACAGCTCCATTGAACAGAGCCAGACCCAGGACAGACCCTGTTTTATTCCATAGGTTCCTTTGGCTGGGTGCTGGACTGTTTAATTTCTTGAGTGCATTAACCCGAATAGTTTTGCACCTCCCCATGCCACTCTTGCAGGTGAGTTCAGAGCCATCAAGCAGGCACAAAGCCAACCCAGCCTCCCCAGAGCCGTGCATGGATCTGTACCTCCTGAGGCTTCTCTCCACCGACTGTGCTCCATTTTATCTGATAAACAACCACATCAGAGGCAGCAACAGCTTCCCACTGCAGTCGAAGGCTGTTCCCGGAGAGCTCGGTAACCTTCAGTGCACGTGGCGGGGGGACCTTTACTGGGGGATGCAGAAGGAAAACCAGCTGAAGCGCAGGCACTGACAGCACCTTGACAGAGCCAAGGTGGGGAGCAGATGGTTGGGGAGCAAAACATCAACCAGGCAGATGTCTGAGACCAGCCTGTCTTTCACTTCTTCAGACCCATATGACAACAGCCATCAGGACAGAAAGGGGTAAATTATTTTTAAAACCCTAATTAAGGAGGATTATCTCATTTGTGGAGAAGACACATACCACGCTGGTATTGTAAAGGAGAGAAGGCTAGGAGGGCTCTCAAGGATGCAGAGGTTAGTGATACATCATGCTTTTTCTTCATTTGTTTCCTTTCTTTATTCCTCCCACCTCATTTTAAACATAACACAGTTGGACTTGTTCATACGCAATGAACAACAGTCACCTGGGTTTTGTGCAAGGGTTTTGGCCATAAGCTGCTGGACCAATCTTCAAAGCATCCTGGTTCAGACACACACAAGTCAATTTTGTCACCTGTTACTGGGACCAACTTACAGGTGGTAACGTTGCCAGTAATTGGAAAGGAGTCCCCTTCATCATATGTAGATCGGACACTGATGAAGTATTGGGTGAGGGAGGACAAAGGTCTCAGGACAGTGGATGTTGCAGTGCCAGGAACCTCTACCTGCAGCGGAGGAGTTGTATGAGCATTAGGAGAGGAGCATGGGGAGAGCTGCAGAGGGGTTAGCACATGGGTGGCAGCTGCATCCAAACTGCCCATTTCAGAGTCAAAACACTGCCAGCAAATAAGCCCTCCCTGAACCGGACAGCTGAAGGAGAACAGGGCAGTATCTGTCCTCCCAAATTTCTTTTCCTTCTACCAACCCCTTGAGGACTCACCTCCCCGGTGTTGCTCCCTCTGCTAGAAGCATAGGTGACACGGTGAGATTTCACGCTCGAAGACGCAGCCTCCCAGCTGACTCGAACGGATGCGTGGCTGAGCTCGGAGAAGCTCAGATATCTGGGAGGACTCAAGGCCACTGCAACAACAGTTAGTGACAGCACTCCGAGGTTTCACAGGCAGCACAACGGCAATGCCTCCTGCTGCTCTTACATGACCCCACCTTGAGCTAAGAGACTCATTCACCACATGGAAAATATTTTCTTTATGTCGCTATCACACATGCCTCTGGGATGTCATGAAAGGCTACCTGGGCTCTAGGTGAAGAAACAGCTAAATAATGCTCTTTTTCTCCCCAAGTAACAAAGACCTCAGGAAACAGCTCTTTCAGGAGTCCTTTTTTACCAGGGAAAAATCACTCCTTTTTCACAGCTCGCCATATAATTAGAGATCCCCTCGGGGACCAATATTTGCTTAAGATCAGGCGGGGAAAGGGCAGCGTGTTTACAAGCCATGAGCACAATATGGGAAGCACCTCATTTAACACGTCTCTCCCGCCTTGAGTGTTTATTAACAACGCAGTAAGCAGCAGCAGCACTTACGGGTGGTTTCCTGGATGCTGGCTGGATCACTCGCATCTTCCCCATACAAGGCATACACCGCGACAGAGTACTCCGTGCTGGGCAGCAGCCCATCCAGAAGGACCTCAGGCTGGGCCACCTTCACCTGTCAACAGAGAGATGTTTTGGGGTACCCACCAATGCCCTCAACAGAGCAAGACCTTACAGAGACATAGGTCAAAGTCCCTTTGGTTACACTAAGGGGATTTCTCCACTTTGGGACTTCACCGCTTGGGTGCTCTACAGTAGCCAGTGCTCTGTCTCTCTTCCCAAGGGACACCAAGCACGTTGGGGGTACACATCACCTTCTCCTGCCCTGGTCTGCAGAGGTGAGAGTCATAGAATCACAGNAAGATGCTGCTGTTGTTCTGGGTTGGATCAGGGGGCATGTGAGAGATGTGATCCCACTTCGCTCAGACACATGGAAAGCTCTTGCAGAAGAGCTCCCTGCTGCAAGCAGACCCACAGCAGCCGGGCTGCTGCCACCTGCCGCTAACGCAGCACGGCCACAGCTCTGCTCCTCGCTGCAGAAATGCACCCCAGAGACTTTCAGGAGTCTGCACACAACGGAGCACAGTTTTATGAAAGGCTGGGGACATTTTAATGCTGGTTTTGCAGACATCCCACAGCCTTAGGAGCATTGCGCTCTTACCGTGCGTAGGTCAGGTAACTGCAGAAATGTTCTAATATGTTACAATACAATTTTAAACTTTGGTCTCTCTTCAAACATTCTGAATCTTGAAAAAACACAATTATGCACTGAAAGCAGAGTATAAGCATTAATTGCTGTTTTGAAAACCATCGTGCAATTTCTCCTATTACTGTGCATTCAGGGGGGGAATCTGAGTCAAAGAGGCAATACATGTTCCCCCTACTCCTTTTTTTTATTTTTAATTCATATCCTCAGCCTACAGGTACTCCAGAGAACTCATTAAAATGCACACATTACAAAGGGGTCTTAGATGTTTTAGATGTTTTAAAGAATCTTCCATTCATTGAGCGTTGTTTTATTCTTATGCAGCATCATAGGTCTGTTTTTAGAGGTCAGCAAAAACTGCCCTAACAAACTTTCAATTAACATGTTAAGGTAAAAAAAGCAAAGACAGTTATGTACAGCCTCAAGGATACAGCAATTACACTTGGGGCTGCAAGATGCGAGTTCAGTGCCTGGGTTTCCAGGGCCCCATGAGGTATGTTGTCTCCCTGTGCCTTAATTTCCCATGTGAAACCCTCACAGGTATAAATCGCTTTGAGATACACTATTTAAAAAAAAAAACTTTCCATGAAAGAGGTTGCTGGCAATAATGTCGACAATTTTTTTTTTTTTTTTTTTTTAAAACACGTGATACCAATTCACAAAGGTTGCAGCTGGAACTAAACTCAGCCCAGACAGAGAAAAAATAATATTGTCGTTATTCTCATTAACTCTACCTCTGTCATATAGTCCTCTGCTCCGTCGGGGGCTGCGGAACAGAGCACCAGGTACTGCGTGGCTCCTTGGGCTGCCTTCCAGCTCAGCCTGATGCTGTTGTGGCTCAGCTCAGAGACGCGCAGGGAACGAGGGGAAGACAAAGGCACTGAAGGGAAAACCAAGGCAGAAAGATATCTTCAGTGTATGAGGTCTGCAAAGGCTCAAACCCCAGAGGAGACCTGGCTTTGCAACAGCTACTGCAAGCTGGTGGACATCTACCCCACATCTAACACAGTGGAACTGCCACTTTACAAAGAATAAGTTTAATTTGTTTGGAGCCCAGGGATAAAAAAGTGGTTGCAAGATACTTGTAGCATGGTGTATTACTGCCATGTCAGGGGGAGCTCACCACAGTGGTCTCCTTTGTGGAATGACGTAGGTGGAAAGGGACCCTTCAAGTCTCTGGCACAAAGTGCTGCTCAAAGCAGGGCCAAATTAGGGCAGGTTGCTCAGGGTCTTGTCTGGTCAAGTTCTGAACATCTCCGAGGATGGAGATAGCTGTAGACAGACTGAACTTGAGGGAGGGGGACAAATACAATGCCAGGCTCCAGTCTGAGATGGTCGCAAAAAAAGAACTTTGTTCACCTATCATAACCATGCATCAGCATAATTCTCTCTACTCACGACCTACATGTGGAGGTGACGCCTCTCAGCCCGTCCCCAACAACTGTGTCGTAAATAGGAAACACCGACACCAGATACTCCGTGTGCGAGGTCAGATTGGAAAGCTGCAAAGAGGAGACTGCTCCATCCAAAACCACCTGAAAGCACAAAGGAGGGCTGCCAAGAACGGGAGATGCTAGCCGCTCTTCAGCAAAGGAATGGCTGAACTGGCCTTCCCTAGCAAGTGTGGCTTCTTTGTGGCAGATCTGTGACCAGAAACGTGAAGTCCAGTTGCCCACTGAATTTTGTGCCAGCTAGCATCTCCCCAAAATATAGAGGTAAGAGGCAATAATCATTCCTGTCCTCTAAGGCTGGGATCTGTGCAAACACCAAGCACAAGACTCTAATCACGCTCTCACTGAAATCAACGGAAATCCATCAACAGTTTGGATTTGCTTTTCTAAGTCATATCCATCCCAGAGGAGCATCCTTGGATGGCTCTGTGTACCTGCGTGTCCTCTCTGAGTCAAAACAGATGCTTTATGGAGGGGATAACATCGCATAAGAGAAATATCAGCATCAGCACAGCTTGCAGTATTTCTAGCAAGATGATATTTATCTGACATCCTCTTCTATCTTGTCATCCTATCAGCTGATCACATTTACACTCAGTGCGCATTTAATTTCATTTCTGCCTTTAGCTGATGTCCCACAAGAACTGCACCTCTGCTTTCATCTCCTTGTCTCCTCAAGTCTACTTAAATTCCCAGCCACCATCTGGAAGATACTGCAGTCTCAGATGTCCAGAGAAAGGTCTCTCACCTCTTTGGGGTTACCACCCTTAGATGGATAATACACAATCCGGTATTTCTTTGGTGGTCTCGGAGGAGGACTCCAGGTCAAGTGCATGCTCTTAGAGGTCACAGCTGATATTTTAAGGTCTGTTGGGCTCAGCTGGGGACCCGTGTTCACAGGGATATCTTTCACAGTGCTGCCTAGGAATTAAAAACACAGTTACTTTCTTATATTCAGACTTCTCATGCCAAATGTACTTTCTAGCTCGTAAATATGAGTGACATTTTTCAAACCAAGTTACAGTCTCCTTCCCTATAGAAACTGTTCCAAACTGCTCTGAAATAAATATTTAAAAACTGGGCATACAGAGAGCATAAATACTCCACAGAGAACAGGCTGTGCATTTTGCTGGGTCCTGGGAATATTTTTTCAACACAAGCCTGAATTTTTGGCTGTAACCAAAAGATGACCTAGCTTTCCTCAATCATGAAAATTTGTCAGACTGAACAAGCAAAGTTATTTTGGTTTCTTTTTTAGCAGCCCATCTTTCTTTAGCCTAATCTGCACCTTTGAAAAATGTCTAATTATATCAAACAAGCACAAATTAATAAGGATGAATCAATTTATTTATATGGATCTCCAGAGCATTAAAGTAAAAATATGCTTGAAAGTTAGACTTTCCCATTCTCCTTAGGCTACTCTTACAGAGAGATGGAACGATACTTCGTACACGGTATCTCTCCTGAGGATCTAAGCTAACATCTGGAATGGTTCTTCACTCTCTTGTTCATCATACAAGCTGCTCTCCAGCAATGGAAGGAAATAGGCTGTTTGGTTTTAACTTGAAAATGCCTTGGAGATCCATCATTTAAGGTACAGTGTAGGGGAAAAAAATGTGTTTAGATGTTTTATTATCTCCTCTTCCTACCTCCAACATTTCCTCCATACACTTTCTCTAATATATTCTCAAATTAGCTCTTTTGTTTTTTCTGCCTTCCCTTGGTTGGGAGAAACTCAGAAAAGGAGATGGTTACAATGCATTTGTCACACCATATGATAATGGAAGAAGGAAAAGAAGCCCCCTCTTCCCTACAATGGTAGTTACTGTCATTAGGTGATTACATCCACCAAGAGTTATCCAAACCCCTGGTAAAAATGGCTGTTGCATGTATTGGCTCACAGGCCAAAAGCAGATATCTAAACCAAGAGCATCAGAATGGAAAAACCTCTACAGGTAACACCTCTCTGCGACTTGTTAGAGGCAGCAGGGAGCCTGCAGTGGAGCGAGACTGGAAGAACTGCATCCAGAGGGTCTTATAGAAGACACCGATCACAGGAGAAGCTGCCCAAGACATTGAGGTGGCAAGGACCATCGTCGGGCAGCCAGAGGGCTGAGCAAGGAGATCAGCACTGGAGGAGAAGGGTTAGATGGTGCTGACAGGGTGGTGGAGCTCATGGAGACAAAGGTATGAGAAAGGGTCAATCCTGATGGCAAGGAAGGTGGATGGCGAGCAGAAGGAAGCTCAGCCCTCACTGAGGAGGTTTCACTTCACCTGCGTTTTCCTTGCTGCTCTTCTCTTTGATCCTGGTGCACAGGACCTGGGTGAGCCTGCCAACCAGAGAGCTCAGCAGTGGGAAGTCCAGCACGTTGTACACCGTGAGCTCCAGCGGCTCCGAGGCCACCTGCTTCAGCTCTGCCTCGTCCGCGTTCTTCACCCCTGCAACCAGAGCAGAGAACGAGACTAAGAAAACCCCCCAGAGAGGAGCAGCTTCTGCCTCCTGCTTCTGTGTTGTTTGTTCAGGGTCCACCATCGTCCTGCTCTCCAAGCAGAGCCTGCCAGTCATTCCAGTGGGGTGGTGGTGTCTCAGAACAGCCTCAGTCCAGCCTGTGAAGGGCTTTCAATTCTGTGGGCTCAGAAGGTCTTTTGTGGCCTGGAGACAGTCCAGTGAATCCTCCTCCTGTTTTCCTGCCTCCTCATCACTTGCAGACTTTGCTACCAGGAAGGCAGATATTTTTCACCCTAAGAGGCAGTTGACATAAATGGGGGAAGGAGTGAATGAATAAACAACAATTTTATATTTATGAGGTGCCAGCACTCCCCACAGAGAGTCTGTTGTTCATCAGAACATCACATTGCATTTCAAGAGAGTCAGGGATGAGCAAAAAGCAGATTTTTTAGCAGAATTTCACCATCACAGAGCATCCTCCATCCCTATCCTTCTGCTCCCCATCCTCATCAACCCTCTGCAGATCAAGCTCCACATTTTCCTTCCCAGTGCTAGGCTCAAGGTTGCCCTAGCATTGCCCAAGCGGTACCATTGCCAGACGAGGATCCCACCTGGTTTCTCAAGTCCAAGACCATTACTTTAACATCTTCGCTAGCCTCCCCCTTGCTCCTGCAGTGAGAACCAAGGTGCTATTGAGATTAATACTCAGGACCTGATGTCTAAACAACAGGACCAAACAACATGATCTTCCTCTAACCAGAGGGGAACAGGACCTGAGCCAGGAACAGATCTCCAAGTGATTTCAGGTTCACAGACGTTAGTCTGTTGTGTTGCACAACATTCAGCTGACGATCAGCAGCTCTACACAGTCCATGAAAGGAACCACAGTGCCAGACACTTCGCTACATAACCCTATGCAATAAACCCTTGCTTGTGTGTTCCCGACATAAATTAGCACTTAAAGTTTTGGGGATTGCAATTTTAGGAGAGTTTTCTACGTAATTTTATTGCTAATGTATTAGTCTCTAGCAGACTCATGTAGTCATCAAGGACAGAGCTGCTCAAGGCCATTTTGTGTCTCATTATTGCTGCAGGATAGTGAAGAGCAGATAATTTTATTATTCAGAGAAATGGAAAGTTGTGAGAGGCAGTAATTATAAAGGAGGTCTTCTGCCCTCCCCAATACAATGTTCTCTTGCATAATTCCACATCTGAGAATATTGTTCTCATGGCACAGGTCTCTGAGGTTCACAAAGGTCTTTAGATGGAAGGTGTGAAATCTCTCATGTGAATGAATGTTTTTTTCTAAACATACCATTTGAAGACACTACCTGCGCTGAATAAATGAGTTAATTTTCATCTTAGCCACAATGTAATGAGGTCTTACCCATTACCTTAGTTTTACAGCCTCAGGATGCTTCTATCAAAGATGAAGGAACATAACCTTCAATTTGAGGAAGATCAAAAGTAGGTTGGCTTTGTCCTATGGTTTATTGATGGCTGTGATCTTACCAATGGCAAATATCTCTATGCCCAGGTTTTTCAAGGTCTGAGCAGCCAGGTTGGCATCATCCTGGGATTTTCCATCAGTCAGGAGTACTACCAACTTCTCAGCCTCCAGCCGGGCACCAGCATCTGGTTTCAGATTCTGCTCCAAGACGTGGGTCAGTGCCAGACCTGGGGAGGAGCAGAGATGGATGGTGTGCTACTGCCTTGCAGAAACCCCCCCCGCCTTTACTCTTTTCTCTGCCGCCAGTGGCCTTGGTCCCCATGGAGGACGTTACCCCACGGGAACAGCTTCCCCCACTGCAACCGCAGAGACCTGCGAGATGGAGTTACCTGTAAAGGTGTTGCCGCCCTTGTACCGCAGATTCCTCACGGCCTCCAGCACCTGGTCCCTCGTAGAGTAAGCGCTCAGATCCCACTCTGTGCGGGGATCGCTGCTGTACTGGGACAGCCCTGGGGAAGGCAAGAGCTATCGGCATCAGGCAAGCCAAGCTGAGCTGCAAGAGGAGACTCACTTTGGGGAGCCGGTGTCAGGATTGCCATAGGAGGATGACACAAAATAATGAGCAGATTTGGTTTCTAGCTCCACTTCTGTGCATGGTCCTTGTCATGCAAGCAGCAAGGTGATGCCTCAGACCCCACTTACCCCTGTGGTGATGCTCTGAAGTATTTGATAAGGTCTCAGTGTTAATCAAACTAGTCAAACTAGTCGAAAAGAGGAAGTGGGAAGGATTTACGCTGTCCTATTTCACGTGCAGCCTGGCCAGTGTTAGCATCACTCCGAACTGGAAGCAGCACCGTTCTTAGCTGAACTCAAAGCAGCTCCGGTGCAGCATTGCCACCGCATCTGTCTGTGCAGTGCTGTGGAGGCTGAGCACCTCGTCAGGGTAAATCCCAAACGTGTCTCAGCATCAACACCCAACCTGGTGCTGCCCAGAAGACAAGGCTTCTGGTCACTGTGCAGCTATTTCTTACAGCCACTAGAGGCCAGAGCTTGCCACCAGATGGGAAAAGCTGTCAAGAACAGCAAGCAGGATCCCACCCTAAAGGAATAAAATCGCCTCAGAAGAGCACATAACCACAGGAACAGAGACCAAGGCCCCTTCGAACACAGACTTCCCAATGTCAGGAAACAGGAGAATGTCCTACCTACTCTTATCTTGTCATGGGCAATACTGAACGGGGAAATCAAATTGCTCAGAAACTCCTTAATGAGCTTGAAATTGCTGCGTCCAATGCTCCAGGATCCATCCACAAGCAGGACGATATCAGTCATTGCAGATGTGTCACACTGAAACTGGGAACCTGGGGGGGGATAAGGTCTGATATTGAGAGAAGCGATTGTAAAGGAGAAAAAACTGCTTCAGTTTTAAGATTAAAAGCAAATCTGCAGTGTAAGGCCTTGTCTGGATGGTGGATTGGACCATCTGCCAGCCTGATGCATCCCAGCATCTTGGGAAAACCATGTGGCTAAGGGTAACCCATCTCGGTCCCAAGCAATTGAATGGTGCACAGCGGCATTTCTGCAAAGAATGGGTTAAAGCTGTCACGAAGCGTGTGCCTACCCCAAGCACTACTCTCTGCAAGCTGTCAGCTCCATTACATCTCAGCCCCAGCCCAGTGCTTCCCTTTTATCTAGCCTAAGTCTCCAAGAATTGCAGGTGATTGCTTAATTCCATTCCATCACAAGATCCCCTGGGGCTATAATTACTTTGTGGCTTTATATTAAATCCAATCTCTCCGTAAAAACCTGCTGGCATCACAGATACTCAAGCCCTGCCTTTCTCCCCACCCCAGGCCTGCAGCTTAACAGAGGATAAGACAGGGCATGTTGCTGATCAAATGCATCTTCCTTGAATATTTTTCGGATGGGGGATTTTCCATCTTTGGTGGAGGGAAATAGATGATCCCATCAAGATTCGCTGGGCTCCAGAGAGGTTACTCTCCTATCTCTTTTCACAGCCATGGATTCCTACTGGTCTTAAGCGGCCAAATGAGGATGCTTTGGCCAATCCCATTCCCACCACTTCAACAGTGCTGTGAACCATCTGCCCTGCCAGAGTCTCAACTGATGAATCTGAAGGATCATCACCTATCAGTTATCTGTGAAACATGAAGAACAAGTCCAGGAGGTGGAGCAGGTTGGGTAACGAACATCACTGATGTGCTCCTCCCCTTCTGAAGGCTTGGGAAGGTCCATGGCTAGGGAGTCTGTTGAAGAATGCAAACTCTTACATGGATCTCTCAGAAGCAGGGGGAGTTGGCAACATGAATATTGGCAACATGAATAGAGAAAATAGTGGCAAATCAATAAATTAACCTGTCTGGAAGGAATTTTTGGCCTAGCTCCAGTTTATCTTAAAATCTGTGATGTTCTGCAGAACTCCAAACTTCTCCAGTGATTCCTGACAGTTCCCCAAAGCATGACCTAGCAATTAAAAGCATTATCAGCAGCATTTGTACTCTTGAAAATCTTGGTGACAGTGAGTGGAATGGAAGGCTTGATTTCAACAAGCTTTAGGGAAAACAGTGGGGAAGAAGGAGCAAGACATGTTTGAAACCCCTCTCACCTCGCCTCAATGAATCCCTGGTGGGTTTTTCTTTTCCTAGAGACTCCCGCTCCGAGCTTGCAGGAGCGCGCTGGGATGATCTCGTGGTTGTTGGTGTTGCTTCTGTCACGCTGGCCTCTGCACCGGGCTGGTTTCTTGTGGTTTCTCCTGAGCCCTTTGGCTGAATCCCCTTCTGCCTTTTCTTTTCAGCTCTGTCCTTTGCTGTGCTCCAAAGGGAAAAAAACCCATTGTCCCTAGCTATGCATGGCAACCTGCTGCAGTCGTCAGCTGATTTCTGCCACATTTGGCAGAGGTTTAGGGGCCTCAGACAGGATAAAAGTCCTACAACCTTTTGCAAATAGGTAGGTAGAGGAGACCATCTTCATTCGTGACTCTCTGAGAGGGCTACAAGCAGGCTCGTGAGTTAATAATAACATCAGTAATGGATCATATCAAAAGTTTGTCCTTCCCATTATCTTTGACGATGAAAAATAATGAATGTTTACAAAATATAAACCAGGGAAAACATACCATGGCACCTGATATCCAGTCTACTCTCCAGACCTCAGCAATCTGTCTCTCAGAACCATCCAGTGTTAGTGCCAGGCTTTGTGTATAATGGCCCTGATGGATCTGTCTTCCATCAACATGTATAAATGCTTTTCTGAACCCATGTAAACCTTGTTGTTAGACATATGAGAATCTATGCAGTCCTCAGCTATAGGGGAGAGCTCACACCTTCTTGTAGACTATCTGCAGCCTAGGAAACCAGCCATCATTAGCCCCAGTGCTTTGGGAGCAGCTTGTTCTCAAAGGATCTGTTCCCAGTTGAAGGATTTGACTGTATCTGCTTAATTTGAATACCTGTCAGCCCCAGGAACACATGGATGTGCTTTGTCAGGCTGGACAGTTTGGCTGGCATGAGGGGCAAATATTTTTAGGTTGCTTACTTGTGTTCAGAGATGCACGCAAGAGATGAGACTGGGCTAACGTCTCTCACTGAATGAATGTCCCTGGTGAAGCAGGGTTTGCAGGGGGAGGGTGGGAATGGTTTTAGGGATGGCTGTATACCCACCTGGCTGTGTCAAGACGGCGTTCAGGGGTGGTGGGGTGGCCTCTGCCACCTCGCTGTGCTCAGCTGCTGAGCTCCCTGAAGAGGTGAGATTCTTCCCTGACACAGCTCCTGAGTTTTTTTGGTTACTTCTACTCTGGGATGCATTTTTTAGCTCATGTACTGTAGGAAGACCAAAAACAGGGAGAGAGAGTCAATCTAGACAGGTCTGTGAGTTACCATCCATCCTCCATCTCCTGGGTCTTCACCATCCCCCTTTCTAACCTTCCAACCAAAAGAGTAACAGGCTCTGCGACTGCAGCATAGTCTACAGGGCATAATCTGGAGGATGAGATCTTCAGAACCACATCTCCAAGAGCTTTAGGAGCTCTCTGAATGGTAAAATGTTGTGCTCTCTACTTACTCACAAATTTCCTCTTGGCAAACAGGGCTTCCTGGGAGCCGTTGAGCACATAGACCTGCAGCGTGTATTCCTTGGTAGGGCTTAGCCCCCCCACCGTGGCTTTGGGAGTCTTGGTTTTCAGCATGACTTCTTGCTCCGAGTCCCCTGAGGTGGGATGAAATCAAGTTCAGAGACAGTTAGAGCTTAAATTTAAGCTGACAGTAGCAAAAGCACCGCTGAAATGCAGGGAATGTCTGCCTAGGGACCTCAGTCGACTCCTATTTCTTTTTTAATTTTGTGGGTCTCTGATTTTTACTCTTTTCCCCAATCCAGAGTTGAGAACGTTTGGGGTTTTTTTAAAATCCCTGATACATGCCCAAAATGGAAAACCAGTTCCCACCAAGCATTAGTGCAACTCTCACCAACTTCTCAAGGAGCTGCTGAGTGAAAAGCTGGTCTTCAGAGGGTAAAGACAGCGCAATTACTAGTTAATACCGCTTATGAAAACATCCCAACAATTGATGTGCTTGAGGTCATACGTGACAAAGTGAGGAAGTGGCTTGGTGGTTTTGGAGGTCATCACTGGCACTTGGGACTCATCCTGCTTATCCCAGCCACTCTCGCTGTGCTGCCTCTGCAAGCCCCATCTCTCCCAAGAGCAGCTGCTCTCTGCGGGGACACAGCTCATTTCTGGGGCCAGCACTGCCTCCAGACCCCTCCAGCCATGTCCTGTGGCTGTGGGACCTGTCCTGGGGCTGTGATGCCTCAACCAGCCAGGAACTGGGGCATTTCTGGGCTGGCACGGCATTGAGCAGATGGAGCAAGGCAGCTCTGCAAAGCAGCAGCCAATGCTGCACCACGGTCTCTGTGCTACACAAAACGAAGGGAGAGAGGCAAAGTAGCTCCCTGAAATCCTCTGATTAAGAAAGGTCTGCAAGCTTCGAATTATGGAGATGGATGCGTTTCTGACCCCACCATCCCTGTGCTCATGCCTGGGGCTGGAGACGGAGCTCCCAAGCCTATGCAGAGGGAAAGCCTCAGGCGTGTGCCAGGAGTGCCAACGGGGATTCCCTGCATTCCCGGGATGCTCATCACTCTCCACCAAGCTGAGACCCAGGGAGGAGCAGGACAGGGAAGGAATGAGAAACCTCCTGCTCCAGCTTGGGAAACAGGTGGGGGCTGAGCTAAAAGCGGGTGGATGATCACAAGAGCTCTGCCGCACGCACTCCTGCCTGGCAGCTCCCTTCTCCGGCTCGCTGGGAGAGCGGCAGCGACTGAAAACCAAATGCCAGCCAAGACTAAGGTTGCTCCAACCATTGCGAGGGACGTTGTGTCCTTCCAACAATACCAGGTTCAGCATCCAAAGTCAGGGAGAGCTGGAGCTCAGCCAGGGCAGGGACCCCCCACACACATGGGGTCAAGGACTTCCCATCCCATGTCCTTGCAGGTTGGGGGAGAGCTGGGAGCTCCCACAGAAGAACCAGACAATGGATCTTTCCTCATCTGTTTTTCACACAGTCCCAAAGAGTAATACCTTCTGGCTAAGGCTTTCCCCTAGGATGAAGGGGGATTAATTCCATCTCCCTCTTGTGAACGAGTGATAGAGGGACTGTGCCTGCACTGACGTGGCACTACGGACTGCTCTCACGGTGGCCAGAAAGACTTCTTGTCCATACTGCGTGTACAGCCCAGTGGAAAGTTTTGATCTAGGTAGTCAACACTTGAAACCAGAACAACCAGTGGATAATTCCCTCTGCCTTATCTCTATCACCTTAAGGTCTAAATAATGGTCTTACTTAAGTCCTGTTGTCCACCAGTCAAAAGATGGAGCTCAGTCCCTCACTCATACACAAATCTCTGCTGGGTTTGATGTCCAATGCGTTAGCACATACCTGCCATGGGCTTTACCCGAACTTTGTAGCCATTGATGTTCCCTTCCGTCTCTTTCCACTTCATCTGGAGCCTGTCTTCAGAAAGGACAGTGAGTTTCAACCGGCCTGACCCTGGGGAGGAGGAGATGTGTCCGTGCTGTTATGGATGCAATCCCTCCCTCTGTATATGCACCCACAAAACATCACATGTGCCCTCTCTACGGACACGGGAACAGTTGCAGTGCAGGGGAAACCTTCACCACCCCATGCAAGTCCTTAGCATCCCCTGATGCTGCACGGCAACTCCTGCAGTCCCCCTGCACCTCTACCACCAGTCACTGCAAATCTGTAGCCTCCACCCTACATGAAGAGAAGCTTCTCCAGCGCTCAAATGAGACCTCAACATATACTGCTGCAAACAGGGAAAACAGCCTGCCATAGAGGTGAGGGCTTTCTCTGCACCCCTCACATCTTGGAGGACTCTCCCAGGAGCTTTTCACGCAGAATGTTTTGTTTCAGCAAGTGTGTTTAGTGCAAACATCTGAATGGGAGGGCAGGAGATAGATAAAAGGGCTCAGTGAGGCTCTTCAATAGGCTTGGGCTGCTGAGAAATACAGAAATTCTCCAGGTGATGGATCTCATACTTCTGCAGAGAGATCATTTCAGAGGCAGCTCCAAGGACCAGCTAGGTTTAGAAAGAAAAAAAAAAAAAAAGAGGAAAAGAGGAAAGAAAATGTGATAAAGTGTAAATAACAGTTCCTGGCAGGACCATAACTCATGGGCACTAGCTTGTATCAGTTTGCTGCAGGGAGCAGGAAACTAAATGACAAATCCTGAGGAAAAAAAAAATATCAGACAAGGAGGTAAAAAGAAGAAAGAGCACATTCCCTTATCATCTCCAGATTTCACAGATATCTTTTAAACCCCATCTAGATGTCTGAACTCATGTGTCACTCCTTGAATCAATGATTCCTTGGTAAAACACAGCTGTACTGTTGTACAAATGTCAGAATAGGAAACTTTTTCACTTGACTGGATATGGTGGCAACTCAGCAGATTTCTCTCCTCTCCTTCCTGACGCTGTGCCTACAGCTGCCTTTCCAGCAGGCTGCCCTCATTTGCGATGAGCGAGCGCATCCTTTGCCTGCACGCTCTAAGCATCTGCACTCAAATGCCCACCCTCATTTGCAGTTGTTACCAATCTCTTTCCCTTTACCATTACTCATAAAAAAAGCTGAGGGTGACCTGGGGTGTCCTGCTCAGTGTTGGCAAACTGTGTGTTGCACGGGACTCCTCAGGTCCCTAATCTGGTCTTGCATGACATCCAGACATCTCTCGACATCTTTGCCATGAAGTCACAGCCCAAGTAAGCAGTGAGAGCTGGCAGTGAGGACTTGCTTGTCTCAGCCCAACATCTGTGCCTTAACCTTTCCTCGCGGGGACTTCCTGCAGGCTGCCCAACAAGCAGATAACTATTTTGGGGAAACAAAGCTCAGATTCACATCTCACCCAGGCAAATCTGAAGGGGAAGAAAGAAAACATGGGGAAGAGGGGTGAGGGGCAAAATAAAATCCCAGAATCACGCCTAAGAGAAATGGTAAAAGATCGTGGAACAATGAAGGGAATTCATAGTTAGATTAAACATGGAGCTGTCTTCTTTTGGCCAAGTGTGGTCCAGCTCCTCGGCCATCACTCTAGGAGCCGGGAAGCTGAAGAGGCAAGAATGTCCCCAGAGAGATCAGAAAGGACAGCATCCTCTAAAGCCCCATTATGTGCTGGATGCAAATGAACCCCAGTGCCATGAAAGCGCCACTGTTTCCCTGCCCTGTGTTGGATGGGCGCTATTTGATGCTGTAACCTTGATCTCCAGCTGACAGGGAGTTAAGCCCAGACTTAACTACAGAGGCTGGTGTGGAAGACAGGCTGAAGTGCCATCACATCTCTAGAAACCTTTGTGCTGACCACTTCCACAGAAGGTTCAAACATAATATAAAGGTGGATCTTCAACATCAGAAAGGCCACGGTGAGGTGCTATAGGTATTTTCTGACTATTTATGGTACTATGGGAGCCGTATATGTTACAGGAGGAATGCACCTCATGTGCTTTCTTACCCAGACGTTGCACCACATATCACCATACACGTCCAAAGCAATAGTTTCAGAGTGCAGGACAGATGCAGTGACTAAGAGAAGCAACACCACTTTTTCCTCCTATTTCTCAAGCTCCATTTGCAGATCACATAAGCGCCCTTTATTGCTTATACAGGCTGAAATGCATTCCTGGTGCGAGGGAGCGGCACGCTGAACTGCTGCCAGTGATGAGGACAGGCTCTGCAGGGTGGGGCGGGATGGAGATACTCTCCCCAAACGGGCCCCCTCATCTCCTGGTGCTCTTCATGGGTGGGAACGGGCTGTTTGGAGCTTCCCCAACAGACACCAGAGCACAGCAGTCCCCTGAAATCCTGCGTGTGATTGGGAATGTCCCTCGGATGCGGTGCCACTGCCCGCGGGAAGGGCTCGGGCTGGGTGAGTTAACCCAGGTGACAGCCAAGCCACAGGGAATTGCCCACGGCAAGGGCAGGAGCGCTCCTTACCTTGGCCCACTCGTCCCCAGACATGGCTCGCCACGGGCAGGCAGGCAAAAAAGAAATAAGTGCGAATCAGCATGGTGACCAGGACCTACGAGAAGGCAAACATCAGGAAGGAGAATTAAAAGTTACATTTCACCATGACAATACCTAGTTTTTTGCAGTCCTCAGTTAAATGACCGCAAGCTGAGATCTACAGCTCTATACATCACTGACAGCACTGAAGTGGATGGAGAAACACATACTGAATTTTCCTGCAATTCCTATATATTATTTTACATTCTTGGTCTCTTCAATACAGCTGTTCAATGCCTTGGACCAGTACTAAATAGAGTTTATACACCTGATGAGGAGTAGGCTTTGACCCAGTACTCCTCTCAGCCTGCTTGGTCCTGCAGATGGGCACTGCTGCCTTGGTAGGACGATCTCAACAGCGGTACAAGACGTGTTGGGTTCTGCTTGATCACAGAAATAAGCAGCATTGGCCAAATCACTGGACAGACCTAGATTCCAGAACAACTTCTGTTTTAAATAATACAGAACATATTATTTCCAATTATCATGACGAAAATCAATATAGATATACACACACACAGAGCATCTTTCTCATGTCCCTGCAATGCACGCGCTGATCATAAGGGGAAAAGCACTTAAAGGAGCACTCTGCCAGACAAGCTCCTCACATCACAGATCTAATGACCCTGCAGTCGCTGTGATAAAGCAATTATGCAACAGGAGGATGCCACAGACCTAGCTGAGTTTATATGTCAACAGTTTAGAAACAAGGGGTTTATTTCTTATTTTGCGGTGGAGTTCCCACGAAGTTACATTCAGGACTTGTTGGGATAGTCTTGTTTTAACTTGTTCACCTGAACGAGACTGAAAACAGATGCAGTTCCAGACTTAATCATGGCAGAAGATCAGTTTGACTTAGAAGTAACCTCTGCAGCATTGACACAGCTGGCTGGATTTTTGATTGAAGCCTACAGCCCACGAACCTCGAGCACCCTCAGTTATCTTTGCTGGCCTGGATTTCAGTTTTATTCAGCTTGGGTCAGAAATGTCAGGTCAGCATAAAAGAGCCCTGATGGAAATAGTGCCTCCCCCTCGTCTCAGTCTCGATATACCGGGTTTAAAACATACGCTGTTGGCCTTTTGCAACGCATCATTGGCATCTGTCATTTTTATGCTACACATTTCAGCCTTATTGCTTTTGGCAGAACCAGACCATACACAAGTTTCCTCCACCGCCGTCTGCAGTGACATTTCACTGCTGTTCATTTTGATGGACAGGTATTTAAAGGCTCCCAGCAAATGCCTATTTCCCCTCAAATACATCAGCTTTTTAGAGATTTCAAGGAAAAATAAATATGCACGTGAGTGACCCAGCCATGATCTCCCGGGGTTTAAATCAGTTCTAAATTGCTGTTCTAAAAAGAATGAATGGAAAAATATGCAAGTTATAACAGGGAGACGTTAACCACCCTACTCAGTCTGTGATTTTTTTTTTTTTTTTGATTGAAGATCAGGTTATACAGAACAACTGCAGTGTAACTGAAGCCCTTAGCCATGGGAAACACTTGCCTTTTTTTCCCTAGCTAATACAATGAAGTCATTGCTTATGAAAAACAGCAAACATTCTACAGGTGGGTTTCAGAAAGCTGACTGTCACCTCAAGAAAAGCAAAGCCTGCCCTGGCCACAGAGGTACATGTGCCAAACAACAGCAAGAAGCCTGTATTTTTGAAAAATTCCCTGAATCAAAAGTTCATTTGTGCCATTTTGCAATGCCACAAAACTGCTCTTGATTTCCTTGCAGCTTCCCCGTGGTTCCGCTGGCCAACGGGATGCCAAACTCTGGCAAAAGCACTGAATTGTGTGTGACCTTTTCATGTTAACCAGCATTATACAGGATCCAAACTCCAGCAAAATAAACGCATGGGCTTCTCCAGCCTCCCCTGAACAAGGCTTACTGCAGGTCCCGTTCAGCCAGGAGCTTCCACCCTGATGTGTCAGCAAGGGCGAGTTCAGTATTAACCCAGGTCGGATCCAGTAAGTGCCCAGGATGGACCTTTACTGCCACTAAAGCAGGGAGCAGGGACTTTATCTCTTCCTCCCAGCTCAGAGGAAAACCCATCACTGTTTTTTCTCTTCGCCAACTTTCATTTTCCTACCTGTCAAGCAGGGACAACAAATGCACCCATCTGAAATGGGGGAAGATGCACGGCTGGGGGAGCTCCCTCTCCGCGTTACCTGCCGGACCCCAAGCCCCCACTGGGTCTCCGTGGCCCCTTCCCACCCATTTCTGCCCTGGCTGGTCCCACCACCCAGCCAGGCTGAGCTGTGCACCGCGGGACGGAGGGGACCACAGTGACATCAGCCTGCTGGCAGGCCGGCAGCCTCCGGCACGCCGATGCTTCTCTCCCGTTACTCGCCCAGGGAAAGAAATTGGAGACAGCAACACATGGAGCATGTGGCATTTCCAGGGCCTGGAAAATAGAGGGGGGACACAGACACCACTTCCCGCTTGCCCCAGCTGTGTGCTCAGAGGGGATTTGGAGGTTAAGGCAGTCGGAGATCCCCTTATTTGTACAGGAAACTTTTAAAGTAGTTGCTTTAATTAAAGAAAAAAAAAAAAATTCTATGCAAAAAATCCCTGCCACGTGTTTAAATCAGCACAACTCCAAGTAAGGATTTGGGGGCACTGTGAGTTATTTCCACCCTCCACAGCCACAGTCTGGGGACATCTCCTCATCCCAGAGGGCATCACTGTTCCACACAGAAGCGCTGGCAGAAGCAACGTCACCCCGTGGCCCACTGGCTGCCGGACACGCGAGCAGCGCCAGGGACAGCCCTGCAGAAGAGACCAGCGACCTGCCCGAGGTCGCCAGCTGCAGGGAGTAAATCTGTCTCACACTCCCTTTGCTAATTAAAGGACCTAAAACAAGAAGAAAATTTTTTTAAAAAAATCACATCCATCAAACCCTTTCTGTTCTCTCCTGGAAATCTCCTGTATTTCAGTTCCACTATTGAAAAAAAAGTCTCCATTATCCCAGCATCAGTCTCAAAAAAGTTTCACTTCTCAGCTGAGCCTTTGCGGCTCCCCACAGCCCGGGCAGGCTTAGGAACATCAGCTTGATGCAGATCCACACCACACCTCCAGGTGGGAAAAACCCACCCAGACAACTGCTGTTGCTAACAAACCCTTCCAAGTACCATCCTCTCTGCCAGCAATTTCCAGCAGGTTTTATACTATTAACCACAAAATAGAAGGGGAAAAAAAACCAAACAACAACAAAGTGCATTTCTCACAGCCATCACTCCAAAAGAATTGCTAAAGCAGTCCTGGCGTTATTCAGACCTGACCTGCAGTGAATGCGAGTCTTGAAGCTACTTCACCATAAGAGGATGAGACCTGCCTCCCCCGTGCAGCATCGCCCCGAGCTCTGCTGCACCAGCTCCAAGTTTCCCAGAGAGCAAAACCCTGCAGAAGTTCCCTGCTTCGCCGATACCCACGCACGCCCCAAAACAACACAGCCCCTCCTCGGCACCCCTGCGAACCGAGCCCCAAAGGGGAATGAGCCACAGACCTCTGCGGAGCGGAGCGGCTTTTCCTGGAGTCAGCCGGGAGGTGCGATGAATCCAGCTACATTCTTAAATGGTGGGAGAAGCAGCCCTGGCGCCTCGTCTGCTCCTCGGCGTGACTAGAGATTTCAATTCCCAGACGTCAGGAGGGATAAGAAAGGGGAGGGAGAGCAGGGGGAGAGGGACAGCGATTCCCCCACCTCCCTCCCACCGCGCAGCGGAGAGCTCTGCTTGGCCCCTACGTGCGGCTAAATAAAGCCTGCACGAAAAGAGACTGCTTCTATGAAAACCAGTAAACCACTTTTAGTGGTTTTGCTAACTAAATATACGTCTAGGAAGCTGCACGCTGATTTCCTAGAGCGCAGCAACAAGTCGTGGCTCCCGCCCACTGTCAGACTCGCAGGGATGAAGTCATTCACATCCCATTCACATCCCATTAAATAGTTTTGAGAGCCCGGCATTTGCACTGAAAGCAAATTGCATCGCGTTTAAGGAAATTAAGCACATCTGTAAGTTTTGCAAGGCCAGAGGCTGAATCACGAACTGGAGCTCGACGGTGCTGCAGAACTTCCCAGCTGTGGGATACAGCCCTGACCTCCACCGGCATGTGGTCCCCAGCCCCGGGAGCGCCTGGGAGAGCCGCCCAGCTCCGCGCCAAAACTTTTTTGGCAAGATTTTGTCCTCATTGCCAGGAACGGAACAACTGACAGTGGCATTTCTCATTATAAATGGAGGCCAGATTTTCAACTGCATCTCCAGGGACTGCCAGCATCAGTCTCCCATTGCAACGGGGCGAGCTGCAAGACACTCGCAATTGCTGTTCTATAGGAATCACAGGCGCCTTTCAAAGTGTCAACTCATATGGGGGGGGAATCATAATTTTTAAATATTTGTGCACACTAAAGAAATATTTGGTAGTTCATTGCCATTTTGCTTTATAATCTGGTAAGTATTTAAAAGCATCACAAAACCAGGACAAGGCCAAAGGATGACACCAAAAGGAATCACTTAAATCTTGGTAAGACAAAACACAGTGCATTTGGTAGCCTGTGGAGAGAGAGTTGTCACTGCGCTACATGTAAATACCACAAATTACCTCTTCTGTAATTCCTACTGGATTTCAGTAGTTGCTCAGATTTGCTACAGTTTACTTGAAAACTAAGAGGAGGTGAGAAAGGAAAGAGCACAGATCTCCTGCACTTCACTTTCAGGGAATTCACATCCAGAGCTAAAATGCAGCTCTCTTCACGTCAGAAAAATCTGGAGCTGCTTCCAGTGCTTATGTTCAGGCTGCTGCTTTCTGACCTACTTCTCCCAAGGTGCCCACAAAATGCTGTGGTCTTCTAGTTTTGACTTTAGTTCAAGCCTAAAACTCTGGATTAAAACTTAGGGCCGCCACAGACCCCCAGGCCCTCCCTGAACAACAACACAAACCAGAATTTAAAAAGCAAAAAAGCAGGCGGATGCTGCACTGACTGGCTAGAAATAACAACTGAGAGTATATTGACAAATGGCTTAAAAGATTCTCTGGTTTCACTTAGGGGCTGGAAGGACCCCAGTGGATTATCACTGCAAACATCTTGCTTGGACCATGTTCCAGGAACGCTGTGCTCCAAGTAGTCCTATTACCGTGCAGCAGCGCGGGGGGAGCACACATCCCTTTATACCAAGGAAAAAAAAAAAGGCAGCCAGCAGTAATGCAAACCTAATATACAGCTGACACTGGATTTTCCAAGAAAGTCAGCTCCCACTTTAACACAAATCAAAATGACTATTTTTGGGGGTCTTTTTTCTTTTTTTAAGACCTGGTTGGTGGCCAAAAGAGCTGCACTGAGGGACCTGCCCTAAGTGGGAGTGCTGGAAATCATCCTGCTGCATGCACAGCGTTGCAGGCTGATCACAAGCAGGATGCTCTCTGAACTGGAAAGCAAAAAACCTCCACAGTTTCTTGTTATTACCCGTAATTCTATATTTAGTTCATTTTCAGGGTAGTCTGCGTATGATATTCTGCATCGCCTGCAAATGCAGTCATCCTGGGAGCAGCAGGGCCCAGGGGGGGCTGGATTTTGGTGGCTTTCACTCATTTCTGCTCTCTCCCAGAGTCAAACTCAGACTATGACACGTTTCCTTTGGGGCAGACACTGTTTAGGGTCTCTCCTTTCCCCTGCTGCCACCCATCACTAGGCTGGGAGCAGCCTATGACGTTTGGGACCTCTGCCTGGCTCCATGCCGAGGTGAAGCTGGTTAATGAATTTAAGCATTATTAGGGGGTGGGTGCACAAAAAGCACAATCATAGAAGTCTCACCTTTTCAAGAAACAGCTGGGAAGAGCAACCAGTCCTGGCTGTGAGCATGGCTAAGCCAAGAGAGTAGCAGGAGCCTTAGACTTTCTTTACAAGAAAGCATACCTCACTGTATTCATTTCCTTATTTTCCTGACAGAGTCGATGGCACGGCTTGTCGGGCCATCTGGAAAGCCCACTGTGTTCTCGGTAGGCTGCACAGACAACTCAGGGGAGCTCAGACGTGCTCCCTTGCTTGGTATCAGACTTCTTGCTGCTTACCAGCTTGTGCCACCTGCCTTGCAGCTTGGTGGGTGAACGGCTTGTTCTAGGGCTTGGTTCCATGATGTGCTGAACTCTCCCACGGGCATTAAAAAGGAGCTGCAAGAACTTAGAGCCTCTCAAGATCAGGTGGAGCCAAGTATTTCAACAACATCAAAATCCGAGACTTGTCCATTAGAATGTGTTTATTTGAAAATATATTAAAATGCCTGGCTAACATTTCACAGTGAATGGTCAGTTGGTCCCTCCCCACAGTCCATCCTTGCTCAGTGGAGTTTTCCAAACAGCAGCGGGATGAGACTCCTTCGCTCATTCAATGGCTTCCATGACTTCCATCATGAGAGTTCGTGGTCCTGTCATGATGAGGCTGCTGATGGTCTGATAGTCCAGGTGCAAAACATACATACCATTCACTGAGAAAACAAACTGGCACACCTGCAAGGAGAGGAAGGGCAGGTTACCTTCAGCCCATGTCTTCACAGCAACTTCTGCCCGTGACTGACTAGAGCCAGAGGCTGCAATGCAAGTAACTTGCTACAAAACCCTGCAAACCCTAAAGCATCACCACTCCGTAAGCTACACTAATCATCACTGTGCTACAATCACTATATCATAAAAAAGGGACCAAAGGGATTTAGACTGTGAGCTAACAGGGAAAAAAAAAGACTCATTTATGAGCAGTGGTTCATTTCACAGATGGAAATAAGGCGCAGTATTAACAACTAGCAATTTGGTAGCAAATGAGATTAGGTAAAGAGAAACTAACTGGGCTCTTGAGTAAATGAAAAATTCATCCATATCCTTCCAATCCTGCCTGAAGCAAACAAGGAGTCACACTCTGCCTCTGAAGAATCCCATTATTTCAAATATCCATGTGACTTTAGACTTATATCAGCTTGTAGAAATGACTCCCTCGCTGCTGGGGTTTTTATAGGGAACTGTGAAACCCAGCGTTTCTTTCATTCACGCCTAAAACGCTCCACACAAAACCCACACGTGCCTGGGTCTAAAATGAGTTTCAAGACCTCAGTTCATTTCACCTGAGCTGGAAATACTAGAAGTTACTCGATGAATCAAATCAAGGCATCAGTCTAAGGTCATTAAGCTTTCATATACATGGAAAATAGTTCCACGCAGGACTACATTGTTAATAGCAGAGAAACACAAAACGCGTTACATCTCAGGAGCTGTGAGAGCAGGTGATTCAGGATAAAGCTCTGCTCCTTCCCTGCTTCACTGGGGTTATATATAGTTACCGGAGCTGAACCGCGAATTCTCTGCTTTGCTTTTAGCAGCTCAAACAGTTTTGACAGCTCCAAAGTCTACCACAGGGACAGCTTCGTTTTGACAGATTTTTTTCAGTTTTCGCTGCCCGCAGCCCCAGTGCTGCCCTGGCAAGGGGCAAATCCGCCGCCGCGCAGTTTGCCGGCAGAGCATCCTTCCCTCCGCCCCGCAGCACTGCCAGAGCTCCACGTGCCGCTCCACCGGCCTGATCCCCGCTGCAGGAGGTGGGATTATCACAGAGGGTGTGTTCAGCCCGAAAGCTCAAACAGGACGTAGGTCCTGCCTCCTGCTAAGTCACCACGAGTAAGCAGTACCTTCATCCCCGCAGCAGCAGCGGGTCCTCCTGGGTCCACTGCCTGGATGTGGCAAGGTCTTCCTCCTCGAACCACAAACCCCCAGCCCACCGCATCCCCCATGATCTACAAGCAGAACAGAAGGGTTTTAAAAACCAAGGAACGGGCTGGATAGAGGAGATGCAACAGTTCCTAGTGAGATGGAGAACTCGGCTCATGATCCTGATCTACCATGGGTGGGAGAAAAGGGCTGTGCACTAAGCGAGACACAGAACCACAGATTAATTGCTCTCTGCAAAGCTGCTTTCTGATTAATATTCCCTGCCAGCAAGCGCAGAAGAGTGAAGCACAGGCAGCATGAAGTTGAAGTGCAAGGCATGCACCCAGAGCGTGTTGAGAACATTTCCAGAGCACGCACACGGTGCCTTTTCCCTGGCACAGGAGAGTGTTTCCAGGGTGGAAGTAGCCACTCTTAATTTTTCCCACTCTGATCTCAGTCTGTCGGAGCGTTTTGCTGTTATACTGCGGCCATCTGATGTGACTAAAAGGGAAAAGGAATTCCCAAAGGACTTTGCACATTATCCGTATAAATAAATAACAGCAACTGCACAGCTAAGCAGAAGGAAATGAGCCATGAAGGGCCCAGGCTGGCAGAGTTGAAGGGCAGGGCAAGAGCATTCAGGAGGAGAACGAACGGCACGTCCTCATACACGCCACACTAACCGCCAGCTTTGTTTTTCTTGCTCCTTCCCACCAATTTCTACAGCACAATTAATTTGGGAACCTGATCTACAGCTCCTCTGTAACCCTACTTGTGTCAAACCAGTATGGCAAGACAGCTCTCCCGCTTCCTAAACTGGCCACTGTGAGATTCCCCCTTTCAAAGGCGGGCAGGAAAGGGCTGAGAAGTTTTACACAAAAATAAACACGCACGATAGGATCTGCAGGGCAGGAACTGTCTTACAACATTCACACCCACCAGCCCTGTCTTGACCGGTCCTACAGCTTCAGAAATAATTAGAAAAGCAAAAAGCCCAAAACTCAGGTTGTGTACAGCATCCTAGAGATTTTGCAGTGTGTTTATTTTGTCCATGAAAAAAGCCCATCATAAGAAAGGCAAGAGTGGCCCTTGGATGCTCCTTGTTCAGTGCTGCTCCGTCAGATGCTGATGGATCATATCAACACATCTGATCCACAGCAGGAACCCGAAAGATGCATAAAGCCGTGCATCGAGGCGGATCCCGTGTGACAGAGGATGAGTGTCAAAGTCTCAGCTGTCACAAGACTTGACTGATTCTATAGTTTGTATGGAGCTGGATGAAACATAAATGGGAGTTTTTCTGTCCAGGAAACACTCTCTTTCCTGATCTACCCCATACATTAAACTATAGCAGAGCCTGCGCACATTTTCACCCACAAGAGTATCTGCAGACACTGGCCCACTGAGACTCACCAAGAAAGAGCCGTGATGAGGCGACATGCAATCAAAGTTCCAACACACAGAGGTCAGCGCAGCAGACAACAAGCTGTCAAAGAGCAGCCAGAGCGCTCGGTACGGTTGGGGTAGCAATGCCATTGCCCGCGGTCACTTACAGTTAGCGTCTTCTTGACGTAGGGGGCCCCAGGGGACAGGAGCTCTTCATTGGTGACAGGTCTCTTTAACACTAGAGCAGAAGGTGACAGATCCCATCAGAATCAAGGGTTTCATACAGTAAAGTGCATAACGAGGCAGCCTGGGGACTACCATGGGCTGGAGAACAATGTTAGAACCAGCCACAGTTACTGCACATGGAAATCTTTGCATTCAACCCAATGTTTTTCAAACCACTTGCACAACTTTTCAAATCAAGACTCAGAGGTGAGGCTGACCCTCTCCTCTTGCGAGCCAGTGGGTGGGTTTGGACCCAAGGCTCGAGCTAGCCCGTGCCCTGAAGGAAGAGGGGTGTCCTGTGCAACGACAGGGCGTGCAGAAGCCCAGACCTGACTTGGGGTTGCACTCAGCCACAGGAGGGAACACCAGGGCAGGAGCAGTGCTGAAGTAGGGGTTGGAGTTTCCAGCGAGGGAAGTGATGCTGCTCCTTCGAACCGCTGAGACAATTTTGATCTCCTTGTTGGTCTGGACTGAAAGAAGCAGAAATAACAATTACTCAAGGAAGGAACAGACTAGTTTAAAAGAACAAACTTCCCCCACCAGCCTGACTCCCATCTGCAAGGTAAGCAAACACTGAAGATGGCATTTGAGCTCAGAAAGAATAAAACTAGCTGCAAAGAAAGATCAAGAGCTGAGTTGATGGTAAGTTGAGTTATCTTCCTGGGATGGGGAGCTGTGACAGAGACTGCCACTGCATCATGACATCCACCACAAACCAGTGGGATGGGTGGTCACTTCATGGGATGCCTGGAGGAACACCCTACACGCTGCTGGAGCAACACCCTCAGCTCTGGGATACTCTGGTAACGTAATCCTTGCTTTCACACCCCTCCAGAAGCACATCCACGGTTACCAGAGAGAAAGCTGGTGTTGCCTGGGTCCGGGTTGAGCTTGCGAAGACAGAAGGGGCTGTCCGGGCTCTCAGAGAGGGCACGAGAAGAGTTCTCGTTGAGTAACTCTGTGAGACGACGCCTCCGTCGAAAGTTGATCCAGAATTGGTAGAGGATGTTGCCGTCAAAGAAGTGATGCCTGTTGGAGACTAGGAGAGAACAGGGGAGGAGGGAGAGGCTGAGGGGGTGCGAAATATGTTTAGCAAATATACTGAGGGACCCAGATGCATTGCGTTTAACGTCTCTGTGTTCTACTGCAGTTTTTCTGACTGACTGAGAATTCTACCTGCAGGGAAGGAGGAAGAGCAGGGCCACCTCCCCAGGCGATGCCATCTCCCAGGGGTACCACCGAGCCACAGCCCTCCACCTGCCCCTGTCCCAAGACACTCAGAGGACTCCCTGCCTGCTGAATTGAAAGTTTAATTCCTGCAGACGGTTATGATCTCCAGCCAAGCGGAGATGAACATTACATCCTCACAAGCCAGCCCGCCAAACCCAGGGGTGGATCGCAGTCCTGCAGCCGGAGGCTTTGAAGAACTGAAGAGCAATAGCTCAGATTTCAACTCAAAGCCTTTGTGGGTGGTGGAAGATTGCTCCGATTTCAAAGGTCACCAGCTCCAAACATAGAACTAAAAGGCCCCATTGCCATCTCCAAGTGGGCACTTGACCAGCACTTGTTGCGTGACATGAATGGGGATTTGTTCCTAGCACAGCCTTGACAACTAAGCTCATCTCTTGCTTTCCATGCCGGCTCCAGCCGGACCCTCACTCACCATGCTGAATGATCCCATGCTCCAGCAGCGCCCGTCCCAGCTCCACCGCTTCCTTTCGGTTCTCCGCTTCTCCCTCTTGAACGAGCCAGTCGATCATCTCGCAGCCCAGGAAAGTCCTCTGGTACTTCACCGAGTTCTCCTCTCGCACCTTCAGAATTGACTCTTCCACGCTCACCAGCCTGGCACAGAGGTGGGACAAGGCTCCCGTGATGCTCTACAGCCTGCCGTCCCACTCGGGAGCTGCAGCCAGCCGAGGCAAGGCCAAGAGAAGCGGGCAAAGCGTTACAGCCAAAACATTGCTGCCTGGGAGCAGTGGGAAGGGAGGGAGAAATGCAGAGCTGCAGTCAGGCAGCTCTGTAAATCTTCAGCACAGCGGAGGAAGCAGCTCCAGCAGAATCCGTTCAGCTGCGACCTCAGCTAAAGACCGCAGGGAAAAGCCAAGCAAGCAACCGAACGCACACAACAAACGGCAGATAGTCCAAATGGATGGAGAAGGTGCGTTTCGGTAAACACATATTCAGTTTGCAGCATATGCGAGAGCTAAATCCAGTGCCTCCACGAGAGGGTGCAGCGGGCTCAGCCATGAGACGCGCTGGATGCTCTCCCCGGTCCCACGGACACCACTGCTGGGCAAAAGCAAAGTACGAGGGATGCATGTCTGCCAGAGGGTCACGGAGGCAGCCAAAATCACTGCCCACCCGGCTGAAGCACTTCTCCCTCAGTGCCAGTTTGTGAATCTGATTGCCAGGGTTTGAGGATGGAGAAGATGTGAAGAGGCTGTTAAAGGAAACGGGTCCAGAGGGTGGTCTGTGGTTGAACCCAGTCTAACAAAATGAAGATGGTTTGGATTTAGAACCAGAAACAATCAACACAAAGAAAACTAAACACTTGGAGATGGAGGCAGTTTTCTTTACAGTCTGAGAATTAGTTTTTCCATTGCAAATTTTGCAAACAGGCTAAGCGAGGTGCAGGGATCCCGCCCCATGAGGGCCCTGAAGATCCTGTACCCTGCTGATTCTGGTGGGACGCAAGTCCTAATAGTGCTGGTGGAAGCAGCTCACCCCGGGGGGCTGGGGGAGTGTTGGGAAAGGCCACTGGACATGCCCATCCCGGGAGCACTCAAACTGCAGACTGGACCCTAGCGCTTCCCCGTACTGGATCCCAGAACCTGCCCGTGGGTTGGAGCCCTCCAGAGCATCCATGAGTTCAGAGTACAGCTCTGTCCCAGCCCCAAAGAGGCTGGTTGTCCTGCGGCCGCGACAGGGCTCAGGCAACAGCATTTCCCAACGCTGCAGCACAGGGTACGGAGAAGGAAGAGACAAGCCAGCGGTAGCTGCGGCTCCCAGCTTAGAGCATCATCAGCAAGCGCAGCCAGCGGACCCCGCTCCCAGCGCCCCTCGCTGAGAGTTGTTTTGCAGGGGAAGGACTCACGTACTTCTCATAAAGACTCTGCCCTCTCACGAACACCTTCACGTCCTTACTGAGAGGGAAGGTCCCGTCATCCTTGCGGAAGCGGTACAGCAGCTTGGCATCCTTGTAGTCCGAGTGCTCGTCGCAGACTGAAAGGAGTTCAGAGCAGGGACGTCAGTGCTGCAGGCGTCTGTCTGTCCGTAAGGGACAGGCAGAGCCGCACAGAGCACTGACTCAGCAGGGTGTTATCTCCAGGTTAAAAGCTATAGGGGCTGCGTGCCGTGTTCTTCTCTTTACCATGCAGCAGCCAGCATCTGAGCCTTGGGTCGCCAAATTAGGTGCTTACGAATGCCTGCAGCCCGTGCTGGTGGGAGAGGTCAGTCCCACCCAACAGACCTTGGGAAAGCTTGAGTTTGAGTCTGCATTTTGATCCAGGCACTATAATGTTCATTAGAGCAAACTGAGAAGTTTTTTTGTTTGGTTTTTTGGTTGTTTTTGGGGGGTTTTGTTGGGTTTTTTAAAATTTAAATATTGATGGTTTGGGTTAGACTAAAAGAAAACAAACAGAATTGTCTTAATCAGCTTTTTTTAGAAAGCTACTGCCACATGTAAGTAGACTTGGAGGACAGGAGAAAAAAAACCCATAAAATCACCTCTGTCCCTGTCAAAAATACTTGTAAGCTAAAATGTATAATGACACCAGCTTTTCCACACCATTTTGTGCCAACCCTGCCCAATTCATTTGCTTGGCAAACTGATCTCAGGAGAGAAATTTTTCTTCAAAGCTAGGTGCATACAACCAGAATAATCGAATCTATATGAAAAGCCTCAGTTTCACCTTGGGGATGAGCACACAACCTGTAAATGCTTGACTGGTAAGTGCATGCAACATTTAGCAGGTAAATATTTAGGATAGAGATAAACTTGCCTGCAACAGATTCCTAGACTACAAGTCAAAAAAAAAAACAACCAAACAACCCAGCCCAAAAATCACAGTCCAGCTCTTAAATCAGTCAGCCTGCCTTTCTTCAGGTCCACCCGTCTGAAGCAAGAAGGAGAAACTTCAGCGGTAAAAAAAAAAAAAAAGAATATACAGAGTAAAGAATATGCTGGAAAACCAAAGAAAATTAGTCAAAGGGGGAAAAAAACCCCACAAGGATTTCCTCATTAAAGTAACATAATCCACTAGAGAAATTCAAAAGACGCAAGATATTTCTTGTGAAAATGTTAACACTTGTTCATTCTTCTGAGCAGACTGGCAAAACTTCAATCCCCTTTTGGCGAGCAGCTCAATGCTACGAACTGTCAGATTACCTGGAGTTCATCATTCCTCCTGAGCAGTCATCTTGGGGTGAAATCAGGACACTAAAGCCCATGACACATCAAGCAAGAAGGCAGGTCAAGAAGCTTGTTTTAAAAGGTGAAAGTTTGCATCGTAACAACTCCAAGCAGCAACAATTGCATTGTCATTGCAATCGGGAATTGAACATAAAACCTTCCAGGACTGCGCCCATAGAAAACCAAAGCATTTTTGCTATTTGAAGACCAATTTCAACGTGTTTCCAGCACGTAATAGAATAACAGCTCAAACCACATCAGACCGTTAAGAAGCAGCACAGACAATGATCTTCATGAGATAATTATCGTCTTCTGGATCCCAGCGGAGAAGAGGGCAAACAGTTTAGACAGCCAATTGCAAAGCACTTAGCGCAGTGCTGCGGTTAGCAGGCAGCCCCGTTTCCATAGGGCTAACAAAAATTAATGGTCATAAGGCAAGTTGGAAAGTCAACCTCTATGTCCTGCCAGGAATCATAACAGAAACAGGAGGGACACGTCCACGATAAGCAATCAAAACAGCACTGGTACCCGGTGCTGCACAGGTTTAATTAACTAATGGATTTATTTGAAACTGCCGGCTGCAGAGATGGAAAAATAATCAGTTTTAAGTGTTAATGGTTAACTGAGAACTCACTGCTTCAGCTTTATGCTTTTGTGATAAAGCACAGCAGCAGTTTATTTTTATTCAAGGCAGCTTAATGTAAAGGGCATTAACCTCAGCGAGTAGCAGATGGCAACAGCGAGTGTTTGCATTGCAGTGGTCCAAGGCAGCTATTTCTGGGCCCTAGAGAAGAGGGGGGAAGAGAGGGCTGAATTTGGTAAGGTCGTAATCTGCTTCTGCCTCCTCAGCTTCACCCTCTTGTGACAAACTACCACCCAACTCCAGGTTACCAGAGCTCACGTCCCGAAGACTTGGAAGCAAGAGGGCTCAGCCAAGAGTCAGCAGCTCAGCCACAACCCTTCCCACCGCGGGCAGTGCTCTCCCAGGCCTGTTTGAAAATCCAGGACTTTTGATCCTGATTTGGCCTGAAAAACCACATGGAGAGAAACAGCTCTTTGCTAATATGAAGCACTTGTTTCCCGTTGTTATATCGGGATCAAGGGCTGGACCTTGGGGATTGCTCTGCAGCTCAGGGACAGGCACAGACCACAGTACATGACCTGAGTTAATCCAAAACTGCTGAAAGTTCCAAATAATTTTTAAAAAGAACAAAGCCTGAATACTAAGAGCTGGCCTTGAGCACCAAGCTGCTTTTTCTGCCTCTTCCTTTTTCTACCCATCCCTTTAACAGGTTCCATGGACAAGCCTTTGAAATGGCATCACACACTTAATTCCCAAGGGAGGCATTCATTCCTACAGGAATTCAGCCCCAGGTTTAGAGGTACCAGATGACTTTTTGCTTTGAGTGCTCTTGACTCCACACCCCTACTTGTCCCACCCCAGTGTGGATGGGGAAACAGAGGAAGGCTGGGCTCTTGCGGTAAAAAATGAACTTTCCTACAGATACAAAGCATGTTATCATTCAGCTTCCACTTCTGCATGACACAAACATGAGCTAGACCAGCTTCTGTAAAAATATGCACCACCGGCTGCCGATGCAATTGCTGCAGGGCAAAATAGGTCAGGCATTACTGAACTTGGTTTCAAGTAAGAGCCACTTCAGATGCTGTTTTACCAGTGCACAGCCCAAGTCCCTCCTCTGTGGGGCAGGGAACTGGCACATCCCCCAAAACAATGCAGCTTCACATAGATCCAACCCCAAACAGGCTCGTGCCTGCCCATCATCTCCCAGCTTCTCCAGGAGCCCTCACCCATAGGAGGTTCATGAACAGGGACCTGACCATGCCTCTATATCCTGGGCTGATGGACACACGTGGTGCCCAGATCCACAGCCACCTCCCCGGGGGGCTCAGCAGGCAGCGGAGAGACCCACACACCGTGATGGATGATGTAATGGTCCATCAGCTTCTGCATGAGGCGGATGCCCGTCTCTCGGTCCGGTGCTTCTTTGTGGTCGATCAGCCAGTCTGTGAGCTCCTTTGCCACGAAGCAGTTTGGGTATGTTCGGAGGTGGTAACGTCTGTCCTTAATGAGCTTCCCATCGTGGAGGCGAAGCCTAGAGAGAAAGACGGCCATTGAGCACAGCTGGTGTCACAGGGGGATTTGGGTCTAATAGCCCAGCGTCTGCCCAGTCTGGAGAAACCACTGATGATTTGGGACTTCTGGCGAGCACCCAGTGACTTATAAATTCAACCCAACCTCTTGGCTTTGCAAGACTGCATCAGTCAATCCTAAGGAGCCTCTCCATCACTCCCTTCTCTCCTCCTGTCACTATGCAGGTTATATAATTGCCTGCACCAGACTTAGTCTGAACTATACACGTGTCTTTTTGTTCTCAACAAGCCTCTAAAAAATACACAGCAGCTCACTGAAGCTTGTGAAGAAGGGCCAACACACAGAAAAAAACAGTAGTACATATATGTGTCATCTTGGCGCGATTCTGTGTCTCGTTCTCCTTCCCCATAACCATGAAAGCAGGAATGTAGCTGCCCCAGGACGAGGTCTTAGTCACAGCTCAGGGTGGGAGCAGTGATGGGAGCACCCGTTTCTTCTGCGTGTGTCTAAGAGATGAATGCCAGGTGGATCCCATGCACTACCTACTAATCCATGTACCCACTAACCCACAGCAACAGTGGACAACAGTCCTGACATTTTCTGGTTCAAACTGGGATAGACTGGACAGAGTTTACCAAAACAACCACCGTCCTATCCTGAAAACCCTGATGTTATGGCTAGTCTGTGACTCCGACGGAAAGATACACATGGGTGAAGGTTACTCAGGTGAGTATTGCTTTGACTTTTAAAAGGACCTTAACAACTGAGCAAGCCACAAGGCACAGAGATCTTATGTGTTCAAGCCAAAGCCAACTCAGCTTGGCAGGAGATCTGTCCAGGAGCCAAACTTTTGCCCTGTAGTCATGACTGTTCCCAAAATACCAACCCTGGAAAATGCCCAGTGCACGCAGCAGACTCAGGAGGAGATATTAATTAAACATCTCCTCTGTAACTCCAGGATATTTCTGGTTTCAAATTATTCATTTCAATTCACAAGTTTGCCCCGGGCCAGTATATTTTACAAAGGCATTAATCACTGCAGCCTTTCTTTATTTAATGCCTCAAGTTCTTTTGTTCTTTTTGAACACAACATGTTGGACAACAGTTTCAGGCAGCATACAAGAAGTTTTAAATATCCTAAAAATCTATCAGATAATAACAGATTATCCTATATTGTAAGATTTACAAATACTAGTGTCTCAAAAGTCTTAAGATAAAACCTTTTGTTGGATGAAGAATTAGTAATTGATTGTTGTAATTAATGCTGAGGCTACTACGAGCCAACATAATTCTTAACAGATATTTTCAGACCTTCCTGGTAACTAAAACACTAAACCAAAGATTCATGCAGAACCAGCTCCTGGCCTTGCCTTTGACAGGTCTCCCTCAAACACTGAAGTCTATGTTCAGTATTTCACTCTCTTTGCCCGGAGGGCTCATTCCCACAAGTGACCAGCAGTCATTCTGCAGATGGATTTTACCTGAAGAGAACAGTCCACAGACAGCTGCCTGTTATTTTTAGAGTTTCTAGCTTTTTCCTTCCTTTATTTCACGGTCCGCTGCCAAAATGCCATCAGACACAGTCAGCAACAACTGCAAACAGAGAGGCTCCCCACCCCGACATCCCTCTGCTATGGGACAAGACAAGCCGTCATTTTTATACGCTTTCTTTCCTTCATAATCAGCAAGCGGGATGTCACTTTAGAGGCTTGTTTGGTAGAGATAAGAAATGTACCATGAGTACTCTATTGCTATCAAGAGTCTGCACGAGTCTACAAAGACTATATATATATATACACACACATATCTTCACCTACAATAACACATAGACCATAATCACATAAGGACTGTCTAGAAACTGGTTGGGAGAATACCATGTCCCCTATATGTCTTTTTTTATCATGTTTCAGAATACTGCAGAAAATGCACAGATCTTGTTGGGGGGGGAGGAAAAAAGAAAAGAAAAAAGATTTTCAACAAACAATACCACTAAAACCTAGGATTTTTTAAAAAAAAAATACACTTATTCTGAAACTATTCTATTGGGAACAGTTGCCAGGGTAGGAATTAAGTGGTATCTGAGTGTCTCTGGAGCGGCAGTGTCTTGGACCTCCTTTTTTAAAGTTTGTGACAAGCTTGCTGTCTTGCCCGCAGACCCAGGGCAGTGGAAGATGCTCAGGCGTCCTTGTGGTCTTTTCACTCTCCTCTTGTTTACTGTTTCCCATCAGCTACAAGGAGACAAATTCTGTCCTTCAGACACAGAAGGACGTAACACCAACTGTGTCTTCGAGCAGCTCAGCTGACACCCTCAATAAACCAGTCCATGAACGATGTTGCAAAAACAAAGCCAGTGAAACTATGACTGATTTGTAATCGTGCTTCCAGATAAAAAAAAAATTAAGGAAGGATGTATAATGCAATATTATGAGTTTCCTAGATGCCAAAATCTACCCCATGTCCGTATTACTTCTTCAAAAGGAAGGAAGAAAAAAGCAGAATAACACAAGGATAAAATGCTTGCTGGAACATGAGAATTGACTCATAGGAAACACGCCTGGCTTGGCGGCGGTGCGCTGCTTTCACATGCATTTGCTTTGGGTAGGCTGCGTTGGGTAACCGAACTGTTTCTCTGTCAAGGTCACTGCAAAGACATCATTATTCACCCTGTGTAACCTTGTTGAAAGGGAGATCCACAGCAGTGTAAATAGAAGAGGAAAAAAAAACCCCAAACCGCACACAAAACACAAACCTCTAGGGAATCAAGAGTTTAAGTCACTTCAACTGTTACAAACACAACTTCCCCGCTCCCCGGCAGGCATTTTCCCAGCATTTTCCCAGCAGCGTTACGGCTGTCCGCTGCCGGAGAGCAACCCACGGAGCTCCTCTCTCGCGTGTTCACATTTCACGCAATTTCAGAACAGAGTCAGAATCAGGGGCATTTGTTGAAGCAAAGGGCTTTCTTCTATTGGAAAAGTTGCTACTTTTACTGTACCGTAGTTGCACAGGCAGAGCAATCCCTAAAGCGATAGTTATTCTGCACCAAGAACTCCTGCCTGCACGGAGCGGGAATGTCTCCCTGGGGCACCCTCCATCACCTCCCACCCATGTAAACAGACCTTGAGCATCTCAAATGCCAAGGTGGATCTTTCAAGGATATTAACTCCAGTTCGCATTCCCACAGTGGTTAAGTACAAATAAATGGCCCTGGAAAGATGCGTCACCCAAAGGATCTTTTCTGTTCCTATCTTGACAGAAAACAAACAACAACAAAAAAAAAACCAAAAAAAACCAAAACAACCCCAAAAAACCCCAAACAAACAAACAACTAAGTGCTCAGAGAAAGGCAGCAACAACCACAAGAGCATATCTGCAAAGTAGCTGCTGGAGAGGCACATTCAGGCAGAACGACCGCTGCTGCAGCAGCTCAGCAAAACCCAGTTTGCTGCACTCCCAGTCTGCAAAAGCACCAGTCCATTCCGGGGAGAGGGCAGAGCTTTGCACGCCTGTGGCAGCCCAAAGTGGCCCAGAGATGTTTTATTTTCCTACTTGTGTTTAAATGTATGTGCAGGAAAACAGGACTTAAATCTCAAAAAGAAATCCCAGCAAGCACAAATCTCCTTCCCAGCCCTCACTTTCACCAGTGCTGAAAATTTAATAATAGGCTTTTTACGGTCATTCTGATCATGTAGTCTCGTCTTCTGAATAACGTTCACCTGGTGACCACCACATCAAGCAGCGTCCCACGATACCTCCAGGAAGACATCCCCACTTGAAGAGATCCAAATTCAGCGGAGAACCACCAAACCTCTTGTGGACCCAAGATTTTTGGCCAAGAATACAAATTTTGGCATGTTCAGCTACACACCTTTAAGTGAGCCCAATTTCCAGAGCATTGGAGTATGAGCACTTCATTTAACAGCATCTCAATTTGAGTATCTGAATAAAACACTCAGCACCTTTAAAAATTTTGGACAGTAGCTGAAATCACGATTTTGTTCTTCATAGGAGAAAACCTTCCTTCTCCTCTCACTTCTGCCTGAGACATAAATTTACCAAGGACATTTTACATTTAAGAGTAATTAATTCAGCTTAACAGAGTTATTTGAGAACAGCTGGTTCACTTGACCACGAGGAATACCCAGAAGAGAGTGCACAAGGACTTGCCTATACTTGAGAAACTCTGATTACAGCAGGGCGTGAATTCAAAGTGCGGTAGCTGTTCCAGAATATCTCTGTGCAGATAAGCCATTTGTGCAATTAAAAATGACTAATTGGGCCTCTTTTACAGAATGCCACCCAGGAACACACAACGCCCAGTAAAACTAGTGTGATTTTCATGCAAGTTTATACGTCTGAAACAAAAAAAACGACAGTGGGAGATGTGAGGAACAAGCCTGAGACAGCAGCCCTCTCAAACCCAAGACCAAAATAACAGTGGAAATTATCTTTGCCTTTTTAATGGGGAGAGACTCAAGACCTTCCCCTCCATGGACTAGAAAGCAGCATTCCCTGGAAGCGAAGGGACCCTGGCAGACAGACAGCCTGAAGCACAGCATCCACTCTCCCCTCGATGCCTTTAGGATCTGTTTTGTTCCCGGCCATCCCCACGAAGCATTCCCTCACCCCTCGCTTGTGCAGCTATTTCTGGCTGGGAAACACATCCTGACACTGAACAGACTCATCCCTCCAGCCAAACCAAACTCAGAAGGATTTGCAAACTTGCTGGGAAGCCAAAGAAATGCAAAGAAGGAGCAAAGGTTTGTTTGGTTAAATACAATAGCGGGGAGGCAGGGCAGGAAGCGGAGAACAGGGAAAAACAAATGTTTGAGATTTTATGTAGATACAACAGCATTATTTGCTGATCGAGGTTTACAGAGTCAGGGCAGACCACGAGGCTCCTTTACACGCTCCTTTATTCCTTACCTGGGGAAAAGCAGGGGAGCACAGCGTGGACATTTAGCCCTGCCCCATCTGCTTCATCCAGCCTCTCTGCCTCAGTTTCCCCATTGCTACCTATTGGACATCCAGATCCCAGGAAGGTTCCTATCACTAACTCCTTTTCTGTCAGGCTGTAAGATCCCCAGAATACGAGACAAACATGAGCACTCAGCACCCTCTGCTCTGCATCACTCATTTCTCCTTTCAGCCGGGGAAGGAGGAGCCCAGCTGCAGGCTGGTGTCCATCCCTTCACCCTCCTGCCCAGCTTTTACACCCCGTGCTGGCCAGCAGCTCCTTCCAGTCTTTCTGCACTGGGAACAGGCTCCTGCCCAGACCAAAGCAGAAGGACGTGACCGCTGTGTGCCAAGCCAGCAGCGAAAGGACCCACCTCTCCATCACTGCATGCGCTGGGGTCCTTCCCTGGCATTTAGACCCGTCACTCACAAGCACAGCTGAAGAGAGCGGTCCTGCCGGATGAAATCCGCCCGCTCTTCTCCACGCAACAAAGAGCTTGAGCTTTTCAAGACAGGTCAGGGGCGTGAAGCCGTCGAGGCCACCCAAAGGCAGATGGGGTCTGCTCCCTGCGCCGCGGTGTTTGCAGAACAGCACCTGTCTCCCAGCATCGCTGTTTTAGCGTATGCCGGCCGCCGAGGTGAGAGCTCTCGCCTCTTCTCTCCACTCGTACGTGCTCCCTACCCCTCCTGTCACCCCTTCCAGCAGAGAGAACCTGCATCGGGTTCACTCTGGGGTAGCAAACCCAACAGGAGCAAGCGGTTCAAGATTGCAACCTGCTGCTATGGGCTCGGTCTGAAAACTCTCAGATTTTGGGACCTCCCTAATCAGGAAACTCCAAGGCACTCCAGCTATAGGGGAGAGGAGAAAGGAAAAAAAGAAGAAGAAAAAAAAGAAATGGGTGCCCCCAAAAGTACATATATTTTGGGTTTTCTATTCAAGTTTATCCCAGTCACACTAATGGAAAGATATTCCCTCCCTGCACAAACTTGGCCTCCCTTCAGGCTTTTCGCATCCTTTTTAAAGGCTCAGTGTACATTCGCACTGACAATAAGGAGGGGATTCTCCAGACAAATGCTGGAAGGAAAAAATGAGTTGGTATTATTGGTTTTCGGAAGACATACGTACTATGCCTTTACCTTGCTTATAAGAACTAGCATAGGGTGCAGTGTACTAGAAAAGCTCTGCTCACAAACAGTTTTATTGTATCCCCTTCTCCTCCTTACAGTCACCATCGCCAGATGGTCCAGAGTCCGACATGCTCCTGTCCTGCAAAAGGTGCGAGGAAGCCACATCATCCCCCTTGCACACGCGCTGATCAGTTTTAACACATCTTAATTATTTTATTTTCTCTCTGAATACCTGACCCCCTCCTTTGCCCAGGCTGTAGGACCCATTTTAAACCTCAGTCACTCCAGAGGAGTAAAATACTGGAAATATAAATATGAATGAGCCTGCCCTGCCCACAAGATAGAAGAAGTTGTAACTTTACGTCTCTTGCACTGAGTTATTGAAATGAGGCAAGTCACTCTTAGATCAGCTGCTGCTGCTTTTCCCTATAAGAAAGTTGAGCTCTTTTTCAAAGCCTTGTTTATAACATGGACTGCAAACACTGCAAAGGCAGAAAGGTTGATGCAGCTTCCACCCCCAGCAGCAGCTCTCCCAGTCACTACCTAAGGAAAAGATTTAATTTCTAAAGCTAGGACAGTAATATTTGTGAAAGACAATAGACTGGAAATGTGGCTAACCATCACTACGTATTTAAAATCCAGCCACTTTGGACATTGGCTGTGTTTTCAAGACAGGGCCCTAATCCTTAGCTGGAAGTTATCGATCCTTGATACAGTACAAATAATAAAGCTAAAGCTAACATGACTTACTGAGAATGGACAACACAGCGACACAGAGCTAATTTGAGGAATCTCATGAGAGCACACTTGGGCTCTGGGCTCTTTACATTATTCAAGGATATATTTCCTATTTTCCACCCACATTTCAAAACAAAACAGAACGGCTCCAGATACAAACAAGCAAACTCTGCTCAAGAGCTGGAAAAGCCTGCAGTCGCATGCTTAGAAGAAAGGGGGGTTCTGACCCCAGGTAGACAAGGGACAGGTTTTCTCAGCCGCACAGATTTTCTTGCATAGGAGAATATATTTCTGTTTTCAGAAGGAAAAAACCTCAAAAGTTGCTCAAGAACTAGGACTACAAACCAGCAGAAGTTCCCAAAAGTGACTTTCAAGAAAGAGCTGACCCTACACATTGCTGTGCAAAACAATTCAGGTGCGCGGCACCCATGGGACGACCTCCCAGGTCACCCCCCGAAGTCCGAACGCCCCCCGAGGCGGTGCTGTCCCCGGCCAGCTGGGGACCAGGGACCCTGGGGAGGTGCTCAGTGTCACCACATCAGGCTCTGGGTTTAGGGGAGGATGCAAAGGGATTGAAAAAACCTGTTGCCATCTAAACCCACCTGCCAGTCCCCTGGCACCTGGAGGTGGAGGGCAGGAGATGCCCAGAGAGGAGCAGCAGGACGGGAAAGGACCTGGTTCACCGCTGGTTTGGTGGGTGAGGGAAGGATCAGCAGATACTGGGGAGGGGGAGACATTAGCACTGGGTGGGGGGGAAGCGCTTGCTGAAGGATAAAGCTTTGAGCCTGCTGCTAGCGGCGTGCAGCCCAGAGCCCCTGCAGTAACGCTGGGCACAGCCCTGCACCATCACCTCCTACCTCAGCTGCTCTCCAGCAATCATCACCTCTGCCCTGTAGTGCTGCTCCGTGGCTTTCTTCTTCAGGCCGTGGCTCAGGCTCTCCATGCCGGGCCGGAGGCAGGCGGCGGGGGGTGGATGCGCCCCGGGGCCCCGCACACCCCATGGGATGCGGGTGGCGAAGATGCTCGCCCCCGGCGCGGCCCCCAGCCCGGCTGGCGAGGTGCAGGGAGGCAGCCTGAGGTTGCTGGCTCCGGCTCCCCGCCTCTCCTCCCCTCTCTGGAGGCTCCGGAGGAGGAGCCTGCTGCGATCCGAGCCCGGCTTGGCCCGTGTCTCACCCGCTGCTCCCCAGCCCAGAGCCGGGAGGGCGGCAGCTCCGCTCCCAGCAGGCTGGGGACAGCGTCCGTTCTGCTTGCCCGGCCTAGGTGACTGCAGCAGGCTCCGGGCATACACAGGCTGTAGGATGAGTGGTTGGATTAGCAATAGGATGGACAAAGCACTTCCTTATGCTGTGACTTGCCTATGAAAGGTTCAAGATGTGCGATTCCCCTGTGGCTTGCTCCCAACCTCTTCCCTAGGGGCTTTCCACCTCTCCCCGGAGCGAGCTGCATCCAACACCATCGCCAACACTTGCTAAAAAGTGGGCTCAGAGCAGCTTGAGCCCTTCCTCATTGCAGCAGCATTCACAGAGGTTGGATGGAGAAGCACAGGCTGTAATGAGCAAGAGCTGGTGAGCCCGGGACTCCGCTGGTGCCAAGCCGTTTGCCTGCACCGTGCTACTGGCTACAGCCTTTAAAATCTGCCTCCAGGCACTGATACCTACCTTAGCTACCACCAATCATTTCCATTATTTGAGATTTTTTCTGCAGGCCAGAGCTGACCTGAAAGCAATAGTGTTCAGCAAAGAAGTAGGCAGATAACTGGGATGTGGAGATGGTTAATTACATCCATTACCATCAGATGCAAGTGCAATTATATTTCCATTAATTAACGTAGGAGTGAAAAATACTGTCTGGCATAAAGGACCAAACCTCAGAAATGCAAAAGAGGGAGGAAACCTACCAAAAGAGAACGTGGAGAAGATGGGGGTGAGGGAAGGGAAGGAAATTGTATCAACTAAGGAGATTCTGCTTCAATTTGAAGCCTAATAAAGCAGCAATAAACTAAATGCTATCGTTAATTAGACCACCTTTAGCAGCTATTCACCAGTCAGCAGCTAGTTAGCCAATATCCCCATCAGCACAAGCAGACCCTTCCAGGCTTACATTCCCCCACTCCATAATATAGCTAAATCAAACTCAGGTTAGTGTTTCGAGAAGCACAGCACGCAGCGGCCAGGGCCAAGGTCCAAAATCAAAGGAAGACCTGTGTGCTCTCTTGGCACTCCCAAACGAGCTCAGTGTCCCAAAACACTGCTCGCTGCCTGTGGTTGTAGGACGGCAGGCGAAGAGAGGACCACCAGCTTTTACAGACTGTCTGCTACCCTGGCTAAGCTGGCCCTGGGCTGTCTGTGCCTCCAGTGTCTTCCTTACCTTTTCTGACCTCTCTCCCAAAAGCAAATCATTGAAACATTTTTGTCATCACGTTCTAAGAAGTGAGATTTTAGGCTCCTGGATTCCTAAAAGGTGGATGCTGAAACATTTCAGAGGGGAAAACCGACACCTTGCAAGCTCTTCAGAGCCCAGGCTGGGGCGCAGAGCCCAGTAACACCCAGCTGTTGATGCAGTCACTGACAAATACTGCTAATTATTGCCGAGTCAGGAGGGGATTTTCATACCATCCCAGGAGAGACCCAGCTCTTGTGCCTGCTGTTCTGCAGGTGCCGAGGCACATCTTTCCGAGGGCTGCACACACGCCGTGCAGCGCGGGCCCCAGGGTGCAGTTTGCAGAATCACTTTGCTGAGGGCTGACGGAGCTGTTGATCTGGCAGCCACCTTCTCCCTGCTTGCATGGCTGTGAACTCTATTGACTTCACCTGATACCCTCTAGGTTTTTTGCTCCATAACAGAGCCCTACATCAGGCTTTCACTGATTTGCACAAGTTGTTCCACCCATGTCCGTATCCTTTCTGTTGATCAGGATGCAAGCACAGGCCTTCCCTGTACCATTGCCCACCAGGATGGGACAGGACCTGACACGACGAGAGACGTCCGTGCTCCTGTGCAAGCGTTCAGGGTGTGCACTGCCCATCTCCAGATAGCCAAGTACAAAGCATAGTCTGAGCAGAGGGGGAGAAGGTAGGAGATGTTTCTGCACATGCAGAGATGGGGCCAGAGCAAGAAGGAACAGGCGACACAGGGTAAAGGCACCCCTTGTAGCTGGAGATACGCTGGTCTTCCTCTGGCCAGCATCACGCTGGCTCTCTGCTGATGAAGGAGCAGCGGAGGTGTAGCTGGTGGGGCTGAACAAATCTCAGTCTCCGTGCTCTTGTCCAAGACAAACAGCCAGTGCAGCCGGGCTGCGTGGAGAGCAGCAGCGATGGGCTGCACCAACAAGGCTCCTTCTATCCCGGCTCTCCTGGAGCACACTCTCTCCCATGTCCTGCTGATCACGCCACACCATAAATGCAGGAAAACAGGCTGCCCTTGTGCGCACAGGCAGGCTCGGCCAGCAGCTCTCAGGCTGTCTCCTGGAGCCGGCTCCGACGTCGCTGATGCTGGTGTGTCTGTTCCAGCCCCAGCAAAAGAGCCTTTAAGGGGCTCCCAGGGCAGGCAGGGCTTGTCCCTGCCCAGCGCTGCAGCATCCTTCACCTAACACAAACGCTTGTGGTGGGGAGAGCTCCCCCAAACCTGCCCATCCCATCGCTCCCCCATCACAACACGGGCAGCCGGCTCCCACACCCTGCGGGACACCCTGTTCATCCTCAAAGCCAAAGTCCGGCTCTCGTCCATCGCTCCCCAGGCCATCCAACCTGCAGAGCCACCACAGACCCCGTCCTACTTTGAAGTTTGCCAAACAACAGCACCTGCAAACAGCTGCTTTTGAGGGTAGAAACAATAGCACAGAGCTAAAAGCAGAATGGTCTAAGGTTAATGCCACCTCATTACCAGCATAATGGGTTGAGAGGATTCGCCTGCTGCTCTGGCCAGTCCCCTGACCGTGTCCTCTCACTGTGGAGGTGAGCAGGGGGTTCCCCATGAGACCAGGGGTTCCCCCTTTGCTTTCTTTCTGGGTCTGGTATTCTTCACTTCAACTAGAGAGAAACTGCTGCTTTTGTATTCATTGGATATTAAATGTCTTCCTTAAGAAAAAAAAAAAGGGAAAAAAAAGGAAAAAGAAAAGGAGATACTATTTAAAGTGAAGCTCCAAGCCTGAGAGCGAATATATTGCTGTTATAGTAACAAGGTAACGGATTTCAGCTCTTGCCAGCTTCTTTCATGAAAAACACAGGAGGAAAAAAGTTTATTACTTCCATAAATAACCTTGTAAAATGTACCCTTCAAATTAGACATCAATGTTTCTACTTAAGCCACAAAAACAAGGAAGAGAAGCTACTAAAACCATATTATCTCCCCTTCTCAAGCCCTGGGAGTAGTCAGTGAAGGGAGCAGAGGGAGGGCATGGCAGCCGGCGATGCCCAGGTCTGCTGAGGGTGGCGGAGCCGTGCTTGGGAAGCTGCTGTGGGGACGACGGGCAGCTAGATGGGCTAAAACCTCCCATGAGAGGGCAGAGGGACACTTAAAATTACACCTGCTATAGAGAAGGTGACTATGGAGTAGTTGTTCCCTCAACAAGGACCAGGGCCAAGCTCATAAAATGAGTCAGCAGGCTTGAGATGAACTATAGGATTTTTTCCCCTTCATAAAAACCAGCATAAAATTAAATTGTGCAATTTATCATCACTGGATATTAGCCTCAAAATCTAAATGGATTAAAAAAAGGGATTAGGTAAATTCATGCAAGACAGGTCTTGGTATCGAACGTGGTAATCCAGATGCTTACTTTTGTCTTCATTGCTGGAAGTTGCACAAATATGTTAGTGGAGAGGTTACTCACCGTTTCTTACCCTCTTTCCCTGGCATCTGGCCCACATCAGAGCAAGGATCCAGGCCTGGGGGAACTTCTGCTCTTCTCAGCCCAGCATCTGAATGTCACAACCTTGGGTTTTTACACTGGCACTTAGGGGGAAAAGCATCTCATCAATTCGGGAGACAAGGGATGTTAAACCAAAACCAGGCGGCCTGTGCTCACAGCACCGAATTCTTATTTAATTATTTAACCTCCGGAGCATCCTTGGCAGTGTTCACACCTCTCCCCCGCAGCACTTTGCACCGCTGAAGGGGCACACACCGAGCAAGCTGCCGTTAACTCCATCCTGGAGGTGACAACCTCTCAGGGCTGACATCCCCCTAGATATGTCTTCCCCACTCCCCATACATGCAGGGATTAATTAGATTTAATTAGTTATCAGCTAGATCTACAGATTCATAGTATGGCTTCAGAGTCCAAGGCTACAATAAATACACATACAGCCCTGCAGAGTCACTTAATCCAGGTTTCCTCTCCGGAGGAACTGTAGTGTCCGGATTTTTCTAGCTCATAGATTAGGGAGTTGTTTGACTCATTAAGTGTTCAGAAAAGGTAGAGACACCTCTGGGTACAGCCTCTTGGTTTTCAGCTCCCACCATTGCTACAACGTCAAGTAGAAGGTTTAGCACCCAATTGTTTTTTCTTTTTCTTCTTTTCCCCAAGCAGGGCTGAGGAAAAGACAGGAGGGAATTAAATGAGTTTGTTTTTAAATTATAAAGGCACAAGTTGTCAAAAGATAAAAAACTATTTGTAAATCGTTTCTTTTCTGCAGCAGCAAGTCAGGATTGAGCACAGAGGACACCGCGAGCTGTCACCCATCCTTGTCAACGACTGCAATGTTTGCCTTAATCCTTTGCCTAAATTTTGTCCTCCCCACGGCAGCCCAGGCTTTGCGTTTCAAGCAGACAAGCAGAGAGCTGCACAAATCTCCCGTGCAGGGCAGGAGAGCCTGGCAGCAGAGCGAGATTCACATTTTTCCTGCTCTGAGCTGGCACATACCTTGCCAGCAGCCTGCAGCTGGCCGTCAGCCATCGCTTAGCAAAAAAAAAAAAAAAAAAAAGAAAAAAGAGTTCACAGCCAACATCAACACAATAAAATCCCTGATTTTGCAGGGCCTGCGTTTCCTCTGCGTGAGGAAGACCCACGCCAGCTGACAGCAAGCTGTTCTTGCCAAAGAGCATTTTCCCCGGGTAACTCCTTGTTCCCAGCAAGGTGTGTTCCCTGGGCTGGGGCCAGCCGGGCTGGGCAGCGGAGAGCAAGGCATTGTTTGGGAGCCAGGCTCTCCCTGCTGCCTTCAGAAAAGAAGTTTATATTTGGCTGTAAAGCTCACAATCCCCCCCTGGGGCTATTTGCTACTTAACTCATCTACGTCAGTGCCACAACAAATTCTGGAGGCCACCTCACAGCAAACACCTTAACAGAAAAACAGTTAAAAGAGCAGATCAGCAATACTGGGAGTATCTTGCGTGGAGATCTCTCATCCGACAGCACCCAGGGGAATGGTCTCGTAGCCATTAAAGCCAGCCTGGAGATTGCTGTGCTCCGAGGAAGCGTGTTGTATCACGGAGACTCCTTCGTTTCTGTGTTGGAAGCTGATAATGAGACTGGACAGCAGCGTTCTCAGAGCTCGAGAAGTTTGGGAAGATTTATTACCTTCTGCTGGCAGAAAATGAGCACATTATTCAGCAATTTCTCATTAGCCGGTTATAAATCTAAGCTGGAGCTCTCATGTCATTGAGTGACCTTCGTTTTGTTCCAGAAAATAAATCTGGATATTAGAGCAATATATATTGTTTCTTTTCACAGAAAAGAAGGACTGCTAACCACAAGCAATCAAATGTAAGTCAAAATAATCTGACGGGCTTCAAAACAGCGAATATGGGGATCTTTGCTTTTTAACATTTTAAACAATTACAGCTCAGTCGTGGTTCTCCAAAACTACAAAGAATAGAACTTTAGCTTGGGAAAAACCAACCAACCAAACAAAAAACCCCAAACCCTGAAAAATGAAGCTCTCCCACAACTGCATTGCTTCAGGACCTGCCGCTTTAATGAAAACTCCACCACATACTTACCTTCATAATGAACTAATAAAAGTTTTCATTGGAAGAAAACAAAGAACAACAACAACAAAAGAAACACTCTTATGCAACAAGACACGGAACCTGCGTCATCTTCACTTCCCCATTCCTCAACAGCTCTTAGAAGAAACATTAAAAACTTTCAATAGTCCTTAACTTTCAGCCTCCCATACCAGTTCTGGGGTGTGAGACTTCAAAGCAGGCCAGAGGAGTTTAATTCCCTCTGTTCACCCTAAGGGTGAGGCTCTTCGATGTGGTTTTTAAGATCAAAGCCAGGAGTTGCAGACCACTCTGACGGGGACATGGAGACTGGGGTCTGCGAGATGCGCCTCTGCTCTCCAGCCCCCCGAAAGCCTCCCGGGGGGAGCAGAGGGCAGAGCCGCGCTCTCAGCTCGGCAGCACGGTCTGGAAACCCTCACCCGGGTCAGGGCCGTGTCAGATGTTGCACAGCACGTGCCATGGCTGATCCTGGACCCACAGTTCTCCCAGAGGGGAAACCCTCAAGCTTCAGAGGTGGGAAAGTCTCCAGTCTCATGCTGTAATGGGACTGTGCTAATTACGTTATAATTAGCCTTCACTGAACACAGCCAAAGGGTAAGTGTAATCCTATCGTGATCCATTAAAGAGAACTGTTGGCTATTGCTGTGCCACACGTGTATCAGGAGTGATGGAGAGGACAGCCCTGTCCCGGCTCCGTACCACGAGTCTGCTGCTTCCTCATCGTAAAGAAAGGGCTGTCTGGTTTAGAAGCAAAGGGCCGGGATAACAAGGGTTAACGTAACAGCCTGGAACCTGGTATTTGTTACAGCCCTGGCTTTGAACTGCCTCAGTCCAGCCTGGTGCACTCAGCCGGAGAGAAGGGAGAGCCAAAAGGCAGCAAGTAAATCAAGGGAGTATGTGTGTGTGGTCGGGGGAGAGGGATTCGCATCGTGTAGGCTTAACGCAGCATGGAAGGCAGAGGCAGAGGACAGGACGGGGCTGCGGATAAGCAGATACACGAGCAGGAACGCTTTTCTAACCCTGCATCCAGCCATTCAAACCTCATTTAAGGCAGGCTCCTTCCACAGCCATGCACAGTAACACAATCCCCTCTAGAGGAAGGAAGGAGAAGTGAGGCTCTTCACCAGCAGCGTCCCTCTGACCACAAGCCTCTTCCATGAGCTGGTACATTGCCCCAGTCCTTCATCACAACCAGTGCAAGAGAGGGTTTGCACTGGGACTGATCCGGAGGAGTTTCAGCCCAAGGAACGCACCCTGCAGAGCCTAGCTGGTGTTAAGACTACACAAGCAAATGGACAAGGAAGATTTACTGGTCCTGAGCTGGTGCCATGCAGCAACTACTCACAGCAGGAGTGTTTCCCACTGGCACAGATATTCAGACATAATTCATCTGAACACGCCAGCTTCAGTTTTCTTGTCACACCTCCTGGCACTGGCAGTGGTGGCCAAGCACGGCTGAGCCGTTTCACCTCCGACACCTCGTGAGTTCTGGAGGAGATGGGTCACGAACAGAGAAAGGCAGGTGAGCCTCTGGACTGCACCACTGGCAGAGCCCAGGGTCTGCGTAGCCTTCTACAGATGAAACAAAGCCCTTCATAACAACCATCACAAATAGGAGAGGCATTTAACAGCCATGGAGACAGGCAAGTCTATTCTGCAGAGGTTTAATTTAACTAGCTTGGACATCACTAGCAGCCTAGGCGACACAAGAAATACTTATTCCACTTCTTTGTACTCCATACCAAGTTCTATGACCAGCGCAGAGACACACCTTGGCGTGGGCAAGAAGTTCAAGAGACTCACGAATGGTTTTAGACTCAGACTCACTCTATTCTTGCCCGCACTGCAGTAACACTGGGGAGCCTAAGCTGCATGGTTAAAGCCCTGTCTAGGTAGACTAAATTTGCAATTAAAGTCCAGTGTATTGCATTGAGATACACCCCAAAAGTGACAGCTGATGGCTGGAGTCAATAGGAAATTTGTGAACACAGAGCTAAAATAGCAATTCACTCTTGAGCTGTAACAAGCGCAACAACACACAAAAAGGTTTCTGTAAAGAAGAAAATTCCTAGTTTGACCTTGATCACAACAGCTTTTATATAGTCTGGCACATCAATTCACATATATTAACCATCCATGTCAGCAGAGTAGGAAAAAAATGAATATACAAGTGGGTTTTGCCCTAAGTAGTCAAACACTGTTATATTTAAGATAACTTGAGCAAACCAGTGATGAATTGCTGATACTAAGCAGCAGCACTTTAATCAGAAGTGGGGAAAATTTTTTTCATAAAGACCCACTCCAGCCTTTCTGTTTCCTGGCAGAAGCTGATTTATCTATTGTAAAATTCAACAGCCTCAGCAAGGCTGAGCAGCCTCTCAAAGGGAGCACGCTTTGGCAGAGCTGAAAAAGGGAAAGACAAAAACCAGGTGACAAGCTGTGAAGAGCTGATAGCACTGGATTTTCCTGCTTGAGCAGCGATCACGATCCTGGCGAGGTACAACACAACTGTATTCTTGGCAGTCCTTGTAACCACTCCCGCCAGAGAGACTCGGTCTCTCCCACTTTCCCTCAGCGACTGCAAGTACAAGTAGGCTTCTCCTAGGAGGTCTTTTCAGTATTTATTTCATCTCTTCCATTTTTAGCCAGTTTAAACATTGCCATTGTGGCAGTGTTGGTGAAATCCAGAGCTTGGCAGAGCATTGTTTGAGGATAGAAAAACATGGTGAAGTTTCATCTCACCTAACCCAAACGTCGGCAGCTTGCTCAGAAGAGGCAGCTAACCTTTCTTTTCCTGTTACTGATGAGATGCAGCTTCTCGCTGACAGAGCACAAACAGCTGGAGCCAAGACAGACAGGCAACGTGTCTTGGCCTCCCTGCAAATTAGTGACTTAACAGCTGATGAATGATCGCGCTGCACGTGCGTCAGACCTGTGGGTTTTACAGCTTCCCAACAGGACAACCCAGCTCCGCTTCACTTGCCTTACAGGACTTTCAGTTTTCACCCCATGGCCGCATCCTGCAAACCTTTGTCAAGGCAGCGGAGAGGTGAAGAGCCGTCACCCTGCCCTGCTGCCTGTTCTGTACTGGGGTATCTGTCTACTGGTCTAAGGCTGTGGAGTTCGGGGAAGGTAATGGTGGTCAGCCAGGTCCCCAGAGACCCAAAAGCGTGTTGCGAAAGGAAGAGCGCCCGTTGATGAACCTACTGGAAAAGGTGCAGTGAGCGAGAAGGGGAACCAGGACACGTCCCCGCTGCCTGCTCTCAGACACCTCAGAGGGCACAGATGTTTGGTTCCTTAAAATCAGTGAGCTGCGAACCCCAGCAAACCCAGGCGGTCATCTTCTGAGCCTGCATCTGCTACGAAAGCATAAACAGCTATGTGCTGGTAAAACAGCTTAAACGGAACTTGCTCACGTTTCTGGGGTCAGAGCACAAGGACGAGCGCTGTGAAGGGACACAATTACCCAGCAGAAGTAGTTGGACAGCGTCACTGTAGTAGCGATCTGTTCTCCCTCCAGTCAATGACTATTGTATTTTCTGGTCTACAGACTCCACTTTTTCTATCAGCTTTTGCTGATTGTGCTCAGCTTGAAATTCAGAATACACATTATTGCTTTCCATGGTGTTTTGTACGTTTCTAGGTCTCTGGCTTCCATATGCTGCCAGAACAGAGGGCCAAAAACCTCCCTCCAGAACCAGCATATCCTGTTTACTTGAAGTAATCCCAGCTGAAAACTTTGCATCCAACACACAGAGTGGCCCTTAACGCGGGACATTATGGCAAGAACAGACAGAGCGTATCAGTGGAATAACACCAGTGCCATTACCAACCCAAATGTCCACTTTTTTGTGTAAAAATCAATACTTTTACTTCTACAAGGCAAGTAGGATTCGTCCTGCTGACCAAGAACATAATAAAAGACATTTTAAATTCACATAAAGCTCAGTGCAGTCATGAATTGTCTGGAGTACTCACGTGGCTGTTTGGCTAATGAAGGACACTGGAATCTGAATGTGAAGCATCATCACCAGCTGAAGGATTCATCAGATGAATCTCACTTCTTGGAAAGAGAAACTGCTTTAAAAGTTATCTTTTCTCCTGTGATAAGTGTCTTTGTAAACAAGCTAATACAAATCTGAGAGTACATAAATCTATTTGCAACCACTTTAATTTCTATTTTATAGTTCTCTTTATTTAAAGGAGGCAACCTGTATTGTCTTAAAACTGTTCCTAATATTAAATTAGCATTTAAAGTTAGACTATGAAACTCCAATGAAATATGAAGATGAAACGCCTGGTTTTGGCTCTGTAGTCAACACTGGCAGCTTCCTTTCTCCCTCATTACTGGCAGTGAAGAATATGCATGACACCAGGACATACATTCATGCTGTTAACGTCAGTTACTCTCCTCCAGCAAGACAATTTCATAGTCATATTGCAACAATACTTTCCTACTTTCTTGATCATGACGCATCCCAGTTTGAGTTTACTCTGCGATGCTAACCGTATTGAGAATTAACCTGCTTCATTCAAAAGGCCACAGAAACTATACTAATGCACATGGGTGATTTTTCCCAGCGTTTAAAATTACCTGAAGTCTCCTGAAAAAGGGCTAAACACCATTCTGCTCCATATCTCTTTGTTTTATTATAATGCTCTTTAAAAGATGACACTGCAGTTCAAGTCCAGTACCACTCTACAGAACAATGAATAGTGTTCACTGAAATTGCCATTCCTGTGAACTTTACATAAAACACGTCAGAAAAATTAAAGATACAGTACTCCATACTGACCAAGTTTCTGCTGGCATGAAAACGAAAGAGGGCTCTACAACTAGAGGTCACTAAGTCATTACTCTAATAATGGCCATCGTCATGTTTCTTGACTTCTGTTTAAATCACTGATTGCTCAAGCCTTTCTTAACAGGGTTACTGAAATTTAATATTGCCAAAGTAAGGGGAGAACTGAAATACCTTGGTAGACCGCTATTCTCTAAGAGGACCACTGTATCTTTAAATGTATCCTGGATTAAACAACAAAGGTTTTACCTACACTTGCTAAATTATTGCACAGATCATTACACTGATAAATACATTATGAACCCATGGAATGTTACACAGTCTGGCCTGGAAAATAAAAGCAGCAGCATTATCCTTGAGGTCTCAACTATGAGGGAGAGCTGGCCAAGCACTTCTTGAAATGTAATTATTAACAGGTTTCAAGACATAAATGAAACATTTTAAAATAATCCGTAACTCCTAGGATTAGGTTCCTGGTTCAGGAACATTCTCAAAGTCTTTCACTCTTTTGCAAGTGGCACTTAGTTTGAATGTCTTGAAGTTTTTCTTATTTCAGACTACCTGTAGGAATCCAGCTGCTCTGTATTTTCCAAAGTTGAAGCCATACAAAGGAATAAACCAGTTTGAAACACCAGGAAATTTAAACCAAACATTGCAATGCCCAATTGTTGCAGTAGTCATTTCACTTTCTGCACTCTCTTCTGGCAATTTGCTTGTATGACTTAAAATTGCTAATACACGGTGTGGGATTGCAAAGAAAGTGGAGCCCTCTTCATCCACCAAACAGGCGAAGCACTCAGTGACACTAAAGCCTTGCCAGTCCACATGCTCACCCAGATCCAACGGCCACATCTTCACTTAGATAGGTGGCCTCAGCTGCAGCAGGCTGCACTCAATGCCTCTGTTTACAGTGCTCATGATCAGGCCAAAAAAAAGAGGATTTGGGGAGAGGAGGAGGGATTAAAAAAAAAAAAAAGTCTAATTCATAAACACTCGCTCCACACATGCACCTCGATTCCATGCATTCCACCGAACTGCAGAAACTTCCCAGCCACGTACATGAAAAAAAAGGAAAATCCAATAAAGCAGAGGCTTTGTAAAAGAAAATGCCCTCATTTCATCCTCTCCTCTGGAAGAGGTGGTAAAACATTCAGATTCAGACAAGTCATAAAAAAACACCGATTCGCCTGGCAAACTGAGACCAGTTGGTATGCTAGTTTTGTGGCTGCAGTTACACTTTCTGCCATTCAGTTGGTTTTTAGTATCTTCCATTAACACCTTTCTGGGAGTTGTAGCATTTTGTTGCCTCTCTACAGCACTGCAAAAAGAGAGATGGCAACTGTTCTGTCACTGTCTCCTCAACTGGAAGAAAAATCATTACCCAAAGCTTCTGCCTGAGTAGAGCTCTGGCTGTTCGGTTTAATTTAGAACATAAAGTTTCAAGAGATACAAAAATAAAACCAGAGGAACAAACAAATGGCTCATGCCAATCGTAGCTGCGAGTGATATATAAATAAACCAGTTTTCTCCTCGACAAACCACACAAGCTGAGAACGTACGCATACACATCACAATACCATTGATTGAATGGACTGAAATAAAGCTTATCCTGCTACGAGCTATTCCAGGAGGTTTATGAAAGAGAAACTGTAATAAAATTGTACACAGGAAGCTGAATCAGCTTCATATCACTCCAGACAGACACCAGCAGTCAGACAGTGCAACCCATCGGATGCATTTTGCCATCACCGCTACTGCAACACTTCACAAAGACTAACCATTAGTCAAGGACTGGGCAGTGCCAATTCACATACATTACACAGCACCGCCTTCGAAGTACATGCATTACAGTTTCATACTGGGCAGCAGACAAATGACAAGTAGGCAACAGAGGTGTATGCATAAAAATACAGTTACATTTGACATGCAATTAAGCTATGACAAAGGTATATTTGGAACTGGAGAAAAAGCAGAACAAAATCCTTGTTTTACAGCCAGGCTGTAAACTTCTGCCAATGGTACCACAAGCAGCGTTGTAAACCGAGACCTCTCGTGCCTTCAGCAGTTCTGAAGGGTCAGCGTGTCAGCAAGAACGCCTCGGGCTCCTCGCACGGCTCAGCCTAGAGTAGTGCTTGGGTGCTCTGCTGCACGAGCTTCAGAGTCCACGCTATCAGGAGAAGCGAGGGGAAAAAAAGAAATCCCAACTCTTGCAGGGCTAGAGAAGACTAGAAAAATATTTTGTTCACCATCTGAAAGATCCTACTAATAGAAATAGAGAATCGGGCTATAAATAGAGCTACTTCTACTTAGACTTAAGCCTTTAAAATCTGCTACTTTTGAGGTGATTTATGATTTTCCTTCCTTTTTAACCTCTTGATATTACTACAAGCTCAAAAACCTCTGTGAAGAGAAAAAGAAATGAAGCATTATTTAAGGTAACTTTGACAACAGAGGTTGGTTGTTTGCTTGAACAAATTAACTGATTTTAAAAAGAAAAGGCTTTTTAGGTATGTATTAAGATTTACAGGGTCTACAGTAAAGAACTCCATGCTGGTAGTAAAGCAGACTACGCAACAACATCATGATTTGAAGTTTTCTTCAACTGAGCTGACTGTTTTCGGGCTGAGTGTACATTTACAACCCACCCCCAAAAATAAAATGGGATACATAGGACACCTTTGTCGTTAAAGTCACAGTTCTTCTGTAGAAGTTATGGTTTGTGTCATGAAAAGCAATTTGTTGGGTCAAAACTGAGACATAACTGAATCTTCTATTCCATTCCTTAATGCTGACAAGGAGTTTCTGAAGTTTCCAAAATAGTGTTTCTTCCAGGAAGAAAATGTAAAGAAATACATGATAGAAACAGAGATACAGTTTGACATATTAAAGATTAATTTGGAAAAACATCTGCTTAGTTTAGATTTTACTATTAAATCCAGACATCTACTCATCTTGAAGAGGGCTTGCTGCCAGCCTCTCTCCTCAATGTTCTCATATTTTCCACCCATTTTTTCTTACTGGAACCTTTTTTATAAATTTGTTTCACTGCCAAGTTGCCAAAGAGATGTCCAAAAGGCCATAAGCCGCAGAAAGATTTCCGTTTTATCAGAACAGATAAAATAGATGGGTAGAAGGAAGAAAGAGAAAAAACAGACTATATAAAATACTCAAACTGGGGGAAGGGCGTAGGTAAGGAAGGAGAATACCACAGCTTGCCATTTGATCTGCGGAGGAGAGCTGCACTGTGCAAACTCTTAACGCACTGAGCAAGAAGGGCACGTAGAGCCATTCTAGATATCCCTTGGTAGCTCAGGTCAAAACTATGAGTTTACACAAATAATTTTCTAGCTCTACATTCCTTATTAATTCTAAGGGGAGAAAATAAGTTTTAAAAGACTAAAAAAAAAATCTCATAACGTTTAAAAACGAAGCTCCAATAAAAAGCATCTTAAAGACCATCTTGAATTGCCAGACTTAATATGGTCAGAGCAATCCATAAGGCATTTGAACTAGATCTATTCAACTGCAGTTTGCTTATTTAATGGCTATCTTTTCACGACACACCCTGTCCTTTGTTTGCATTAAACACCTCAGCTCATCTCAAATGATATGAGGACTGGATGAATACCTATTGACCTACACATGCAAGGTTGTGCCATCAAAGTGTGCTTGCACTGATTTTTTTCCTTTGAACATTCGTGTTAAGAAAGTCACTGTACCCAGCTTCAATAGTGCAAGAAGAATATAGTTATCACTATCCTTAAAAAAGGGAGAGCCACCTTTAAGTAATAAAAGATTCAGATGCTACTTTTTTTTCCTAAACCGGGATAGAAGAAAGGAGAATGAATGGGAAGCACAAAAGTAACAGATCAGTAAGGTCAACCAAGATACTCCAGTTGCATGTAAAACCTTCTCCCCTCAATCAGCCAGCATAGGCTCCCTTTCCTAGCTGTGCAAAACAGGGCTAACAGAGTTCTACCAGTTCTGGTTATCCCACCCATCATCAGCTGAAGACGCCTTTTTTGTTGCCTTAGGAGGTTTTTTGGTCTTGCTCTCCCCTCCTGTGTTTTCCCAGTTGGTCTCCCAGTTTTCCCAACTGTCGCTGTTACTGTTCTTGTTGTTGGAGACTGTTCCCGAGCCCCACACGTCCCAGCTATCAGAGCTCTTCTTCTCTGTGGAATTGTCCACATAGGTCCAGCTCTCACTGCTTGGAGATTTATGAGCTTTTGGTGGATCTGAGTTGCCAAAGGTCTCCCAGAAGCTTTGATCTACAGCATTGTTCTGGTAGCCCTCCCCTCCACTGTTCTGGTAGCTGTCTCCCTCAGCTGGTCTTTTATGGGGGAAAGAAAAAAGGAAGGTAGAAATAAATTAGTTAGGACAAACATCACAATAAAAATAAATGACCACAAACAAAGAAAATCATAACGCTACTGCCCTTTGCTTAACCAAAAACTGAGGATAAAGGCAGAACAACTAAATATATTGCTCCGAATGGCATAAGCTTATATTCCAGTTCACAGATTTTTATTAACAGCCTTAAGTACTAAGAGGCCCAGGGCAAGGGGATATGCATTTGGAATAATTTTAAAACGAAGGTGCTGTTGTTCTCAGCTTAACAACTGTCATAAACAAATAGTTAGATTGAATTCCTCCCCTATAACATACAGGAGGACTACTAGCAAAGACAGAATCATTTCTTCATATTTCAAAATCACCTGCTGCTACTATACTGCAGAGAACATACAGGTGATAAAATTATGTGTTTAAAGAGACACAGAAAATAATAACAAAAAAATACCTTTCAGAATTATCATCTGGTTTGCCAGAAAAAAAAGTGGTAACGTCTCGCCATCCCTTACTTCCGACTCCCTGAACCTAGAGAAAAAAAAGACACTCCATTCATTTGGAGTGAACCAACACCCCTTCCAAGTCCAACAGCAAAAGTCACAACACATTCCTCCGCTTGTTCAGATAAAGAGAACACATTTCATTAGAAAATTTCACTCACAACTTATTAATATTTTTGATGGGCAGTTACGTGGTTGATGTAAAGAACATACATTTGACCGCACTGTGCTGCTGGAAGATGTGAGAAGTAGGTCAAGTTTAGTTTTTTCACCCATCATTGTCAGTAACAGCTTTTGAATTCTCTCCTAGACTTCCTTGACAAAAATGCTGGAATTACGCCTTACATAAAATTAAACTTAATGACAGAACTGATGTTTTGATGTTATGATTCATGTAACTAGTATTTATATCTACTGTTATACAAAACTACTTTCACCCCTCTTCAGAGGTATTATTTCACTGCCCATGTAAAACAGGCCAAAAGTTGAGTTCTAGAATAAACATGACTGGTAGGAGAATCCTTTGGGGTTATTATAATGGGCTGGCGTCAGATTAGAAACACAAATTCTGAAGCGACACCCATGGAAGTTACTATTTAAGTCATAGATACAGAGGATGAATCCCAGAATTCAGACTTAAAGTTGCCAGGCTCTAAACAGAACAGGTAACATCACTTATTTTATTCAAATATTCTCAACATTTAAGGCAATAAACTGGTACATGATAGAGCTTCCAGTGCTGACTTTCACAGTGCTAGAAAGACAGACCCTCCTAGGTAATACCATACAAGTTATCAAAAGAAGTATTAGATTGTGCAGGACTTCTGTACTTAGCAGTTGTAGAGAGGACTTACCACGTTACCAAGTAATGATAGCAAAAGAAGACAAAGAAAAAGGTACAGAACATTAGTAAGTTTAATTGTACAAATGTAACGCAAGCTGTCTCCATATTCTCTAGCAGACATTTTCTTTTAGTGTTTGGGACACTGGCTGTCTTATAACTCTACATCGTGCCCTTGGTGAAACTATTACGAGGACTACATCATACCTGTATAGCTTTTTAACACCCCAACAGAAGTACTGCATACTGAAAATTACACTTTCAGAATTTCTGTATTCAGTACAAGCAGAGACTAAAGCTGCACTGGGGTTTTGTTTCACTACAAACTCATCATAAGAATATGGAGACTGGCTTACTGTTTGGCCTCCTTAAAGGCAGGTAGGCCACTTCATACCTTGCTGGCCAACTGTGATACCCCCACGGTGACCTCCTCAAATATTTTCCCCTCTTTCACCTACGTGAATCAAAGTATTGGTAATTAGTCATAAAACAAAGTATTATTAAGTATTATTAAGCTTACTTGTGCTTAACAGCTAAAAACAAAGTGTAAAAAAAAAAAACCAAACTGGAAGTGAAACAAAATATACTTAAGTTAAGAAAATGACATATGAAGTCCATTGATCTCTAATGGAGTGAACCTCAGTCCTTTGAAGTTTGTGGGAATTTTCTACTGATATACATACAGTTTGAGGAAGGTATCATTACACTAATGCTGAGCATAAAAACACCAACAGAAAAAAAATCTGCAAACGTGACATTTTATAAATACATTTTACTATATAAAAAGATTTGGTTTGGAGAGATTAAAAACCTATCTGATCCATTTTATTCTCT
>VZTQ01005713.1:0-35348 GCA_013400755.1 Pelecanoides urinatrix
ATGAGCTCATGTTCACTGAAGCTGATGGCAAAGCTCCCATTAACTTTAATCATGCAGAATCCAGACATTTCCCAGGGTATCCAAGAGAAAGTAAGAAAGATTGCAGGGGAGCAAAATAATCATGAAAAGATGGGAACTTTGAGAACAGCAACACAGAAAATACAAGCTTGTCAGGAGCCAGCCAACAGAATATGGTGATTTATTAATAATAATCTTATTCTATCTTATTGACCAGGTGAATACAACTTCAAACAAAAGTAGACCTTGTTTAAAGAATTCCTGTTCTGTCATCTGCATCTATCTAAATAAATGCCCAAATGCCAACTCCTGTGAATTAGCATGGCTCAGAGCAGTATGTCTATTATTTGTTGATTGACTGTGATGATCCAGAAAGACTCTGTATTATTCTGTGTAGATGCTTCTGGCAATGAGGAACTTGAGACAGTAGTCACTCATTCTTCCTTAAGGAAGAATAGCTTGTCAGGCAGACATACACTCTTAATTTTGTATGATCGGCCTGTTTGTGCGTCCTTAAATTTGGTCAATTCTCTTCCCTATCTAAAGGGTCTTTTAAAGGTGATGGAAGGACATCTGGACAGGACTGGTGGGGTTCACTGCAAGACATCTGTTTTGAATACTGTCACTTCAGTAGGAGAATGAATTCAGTTTTCCTGCTGAAAACACAGTTCTCTCAGCCTGTTCAAAGCCACCAGGCTGCGGGTCTTAAACTGTTGGTTTTACCATGTGTTGGTGAATGTGCCTTCAGGATACTTGTAGCCTCTGAGTGTCTGAGAGTATTTGAAAGTTATAGACTGTAAATAATCTATGTATGTTATGCAACAGTGAGGAAATCTCGAAAACATTAAAAAGAAACCAACCTGATTTGTACTTAAACTATCATTGTATTGTTTTCAGTAGAAAAATCTGAATCACAGAAAAAGGTGGAAATAAAAAAATATTCTGATTAAGGGGTTATGAAACAAGATGCTTGATGATATCTTCAGAGCTGGGACTGCTTAAAGGAAGGCTCTATGAATAGTAGAGGAAGTGGTATTGTTGTTACTGTTATTATGTGGTATAGCCACAGTCAATGGTATATCCTTTTCTTTATTAGATTGCATGATTCTGGAAGTAGTGATCTATGATCAGAAAAAGTCTCGGATTAGTTTATTTCTAGAATTCAGTTGTCCTTACTCACAGCACTATGAACCGTTAATAATTATTTTTGAGAGGTACTTGGGAATAGGAAACAATAATTTTTTACTGGCTGGATTTTCAATTGAAAAGAAGCACTGGCTTTTGAGTAGTATGAGATTATTTACTGTTAACTACAATTTAATTCTTAGCTATCTTAGAACTTGCAGTGTTGTATAATGGCTTCAGCCAGCTTGAGGAGCAAGGACACAGCACAATTAACCATAGCAAAAATGCAAATATTTTGCATTAATATGTGCTCAGGATCAATGATTATATACACCTGTCTAATCGTAATGTCAATACAGTTATTTCTCCCTACCTGGAAACCTGGTACTTTTTGGCTGAGGTATTACTCAAAAATCAAAGTGCCCAGTCATCGACATTTTTACAATGTATTAATTGCATATACTTCTGTCTTGTTCTGTGTCTAGCTTTTATGTGTCCATCCACATATATTCTTTATTTTGTGAAAATATTAGATATAGATTTTAAAGGCTGTTTTCTTAGAGGGACATCACAGTATTTATGTAACCTAAGAGCAATAAAAAGCAAAGGACAGAGGCAGTGCACACATCAGCTGGAACATGAAGCTTACTGAAGCTGCATTTGCTAGGGAGGTGAAGAGCCCTGGGGGCAGGAGGATCTGCTGGTAGCCAAGCACAGCACCGAGTTTGTGAGAAAGTGAGCACCAGACCAGAGTAATGTCTTACAGGACAAAACTGTTAACCCGGACAATTATTTTAACACTAACAAAAAATCTTATTTGGTGTTTACTTACCCTGTTCCTTCCCCAGAATTTTTCTCTGTTTACAACTAAACATGAACTACCTAGGTCCATAATTTAGGTAGATAGATACTTCCATATTTAAATCGCATTAAATGTTACTTTTCTGTCTGTTACACTTGTTAAGCACTTGACCTCTTTAATGCTGACAGAAACTTCAGCTAGCTGAGTGCATGCCAGTACTGACAAGACAGTCAAGTGATTATGATTTTTGCTGGGATTTGAATGAGTCCTAAATCGTAGATCATAAATGCACACACGTATTGTCAACACCTGGGATTGTGTGTTTGGATGTTTGATTACAATGCCAACTGTCCCCAGCATATTCTATGGCTTAGCATTGGAAAGCTCAGCATGATGAATAAGACAATTGCAAAATTCTGCAATCAAGTATGGATTATAGGTTTAATTCCATGTTTCATTATGACTGCCTTCAATTTAATTCTGTAAGGCTGTAGAATTTACCTTATAAAAGTTTCTGTGATGAAATATCAATAATCTGCAGCACCCAGAATAGGTATTTGAATACAGGCTTTAATTAGTGATAGGAGGAGAAGTCTTTTGATTGTAGTAGAGCAGTGAGTTTCCCACGATTTTGAGTGACACTTTATATAAAGTATTTCATAGCTTTCTGAATAACTTCTTGACAACACTGACAAGAAACCTACAGAAAGTTTGTCTCATTTGAAACTTTTAAAATGTCTCTGGGATATAGATGTCTACATGTATGGAACCAAAGTAGTTTCCTCTCTCTCTGTAGTAAATAAAAAGGTTAAACACTGGCATGTCACTCATTGAAAAATGACTCTATTAAGGTGCTTCTGACATATTGTGTGTAAATAACTTGGGACTATGTACTATCTTCCCTCCTTTAGGAACACATCTGAAAATGTGCTGATGGCAGGTGTAACAGACCGCTACTTAGAAAGTGCTGCTCAAATGCTTTGGGTTGTCTCTGCTTCTCCATTTCAGAGTAAATGCACTGTTTCTCCTCTGCCTGCCTCAGACTTTATTTCGCTGATCATAGTTGAAAAACAGAGTCCAATAACCTAAAATGACATTAAAAGGCAATACCTATTGCTCTGAAGTGGCAGTAATTGTACCTTGTATTCAAGATTTATGGCAAGGCAAACTTGCTTATCAACTTTGATTTCAGGGGATCTTTTAAATCTTTAGTATGAATGTCTGTAATTCAGAAACATTTTTGTTTTATATTACCTGCAATGCCTCGTGCCAGCTGAGCAATTCCACCCTGCTGTGAGGATAAACATGTTACATCTGCATTCAGTGCAGTATTTAAAGATATCACAGATAGTTCTCTATGGAAAGAACAGTGTTCATATAGAAATGTTAAAAATGAGTCCCTGTGTGTTGTTATTATGCTCATCTCTGAGCTATTTTTCTTCTGCTGTCCAGTTCATCTACTAGCAAATAATAGGTTTACAAAGATGCCTCTTGTTAGAATTATGATTCCTAAAGTCTCCAGCTTAGATTTGTGAGCTCTTATGCTGGGAGAAGCCAGTATTGCTGAAAATACCAGCTTCGAGGGAGTGAAATACACAAGTCACACAAAAGCAGAAGGGTGGAAATACTATTATTCTAATCTCAGTATTAAGTAGATAAAGAACCACTCCACCAAAACTGAATGACCTGCCCCAATGTCATCCAAATTTTTTTTGTAGTAAAACCAATGAGATTATTTTGATTTCCCTAGTGCCTAAGCCCACCCTTCCTTCACAATATCCTTTATTTTAAAACAATCCCTAAATCCTGTTCATATCGAGTCAGAGCAAAAGAAATGTTTGCATCCTGACACAGTCATACTATTAATTTGGAAAGAATGCCCAGAGCGTCTACAGTATAAATCCAGCAGCACCAAATAATTTATTGATGTGTTCCTTATCACCAGGGTCTTTTGATACAGATTTTTAAGTTTTTTATTTTTTTCTTTCTTCTTTTAACTACATGTAGAATGATATCTATATGTTAAAATGTTCAATCTGCTTGCTCATTATTGGCAAGAGAAACAAATTTTGAACCTTCTTCTGGCACATCTCCATCCCTAAATCTGCTGCAAGTAGCTGTTCTAACCTTTCCTTTTTTCCCCGGAGTAGGCACAATCACTCTTTGTCCTCTACAGAGCAGATCCGCGCACAGGGAAATCTCATCTCAGCCCTAGCACAACTTGACTCCCATGGTGTTGCAGTTCTGAATTCTGGCCATCTGTGTGTTACTGCTTCAGCAAGTTTCCTCTTAGTATTGTCATTAAGCGTTTTCTGCACGCAGTCTTTGCACTTGGAAATGAGCAATGTTGTGCTAATCTAATTCTAGTGCATCAGCTAGACTGTGTAAATTTGTAGGGACATGTTGTTTGGACCAGAATACATATTCTCTTTCCATTAAATACATATTTTCCCCCTTGCCATTACTCTTCCAATTACTTTGTATTCAGATAGTCCTATTGCAGACTACTAGTTACTTTACTCAGAAAAGAAACCCTGGCTTCCTCATGAATATAGTGCCTCTTTATTATTGAAAATTATTCATCAGACCCTCTCCATTATAAGACACAATACAAAGACATTTATGCAAGAGAACGGGGTCACAAAGCAGTTTAATTTTCGGTGTTCCTCAGCTTGGATCTCTGTCACCTGCTGGATATTGTATACATAATGTCCAGGGGTGTAAGAATATAAATGTGCTTTTGAAGGAGGTAAGCAAGCTTCTTTTACAGTGACTTTTCTATTGCCATTCTGCAAAGGTGTGTCATTTGTCTCATTAGAGATCTTTAAAAAAAAAAACCACAAAAACAACCCATACAAAACAAAACAAAACCCAATAACACATTTTCTATTAAAAACTGAAAAGCAAGAATTCTTCTTTGTAGTTAATAGTGAAGTAAAAACCAGATGTCTCAGTTAGTGATGGGATACCTATTTCATTAGCTATTCTTTACAGCAGAGAGCAGATGGTTCCTGCCACAAAACACTAAACATCTAAATACATGATAAAAAATGAGCAGGTATGGCAGTCAGGAAATGCAAAGAAACTCTACACAAGAGGCACTGAGTGTACAACCTAGGTGGCTTGTATGCCTTGGTTACCCCTTCAGCTGTAGTACAAGTGGGGAAAGATGGAAGTGGGCAGTTCAGTAAAGCAAATTGACAGCTTCTGTATAGACCAGAGGGCTTTCAGGCACAGGCCTTCTACATTTCCAGTGCTACAGGGTCCTGGAAATTGCTGCAAGTGCAAATACTTCATGCTTCTGGAAAGGTGGTGGTCTGTCTTCTCTATATTATCCAACATGTTTTCCTCTGTTTATTGAATTTGAGTTCAACAGAGGGGCCTTAACTATTCCAGAACCACAAACCCATCTCTTTTTGAGCTTGTGAAGCCTGGTCCAAGGAAAGACACACTAGTGAATGTGCTCATGCATTTCTTTTCTCTTAGCTCTGGAGCACCCGTTATCTTGGAAAATGAATGTTTTGCGGAAGGAGCGTGAGGAGGTCCACTGCAGACTCTAACTGCTGTATGGACAATTGGTGTCATCTTAGTGATGATGAAGACAGTTGTTGTCATACAGTCCTGCTGTCACATGGGTCTTCCCAGCAGCTAGCTGGGCTGGCAGCTGTAGTTTTGTATCTTTTCATCAATAGTACAGATCCAGAAGCCTATTTTGCGGTTACTTAAAAAACAAGTCTTGTTCAGTGTGTTGCCTTTGCTTGTCTTACTGACAGTTTTCCACTGCTCAGTTGCATGGTTAGGTTGGTAGGATGCACACTTTTTAGTAATTTGTGGACATGAGTCAATTCAAGTTAAATATTCAGTGGGGTTTTCAACTGAATATGATATATAGATGCTGCTTATTTTATGTCATTCATACTTGATAGTGACAGAGACCTCTGTGGTAGGGAGTAAGGAATTTTTAGCCTTATTTCATAGTTGTCTCATGTCTCTGCATCATGTAATAGGCTACACAACCCTACTAAGCAGAAATAACTTGCTTAACAAAAATAAAGGGAAAGAAATTGTGTCACGAGAAGGCAGTTCATAATGACCTACATGAGATTTCCACAAAAGTGATTTAACCTGATATAGACTGTTCCTATTTAAGAAAAAAAATCTTAGATTAATTCCACCTGATCCCACTAGGTGTTGGATGAGGGCATTCATGGACAATTCCCAAAACTTGTTTAAAAAGTCACAACTTGAGTATTCTGTGAATCTCCCAGAATAGGAATTGAATCTCATTCTTTTTGATTATATTTCATGTCATATGAATTTCTGTATTTTTTTTTTTCCTCTGAGGATGAATGTAAGTGTCAGAAGAACTAAATTGGGCATAATGGGTGCTCCACAGCAGCTGAAAGTCCTTGGGTGAAGGACTCCAACTGCTGGCTTGTGCTCTGGTCTGGCACCTGTGAGCCAAGTGTGGTGAGAGCCTTGGATAATGAGAGAGGTTGATGAATGTATGATCTTTCTCAATGATCATTTGAGAAAGATCCCCCCCATAACAACACAGCAATTCTGAAAGCACAAAAATACATTTTAAGTGTTCAGCTCAGGTTGTCAGGTTTATTATTCTTTTAGGTTATTGCAGATGGTAAATTCTTTTTAATCTTTCTTTTAATGTTCTGTATATTTGTTTAGAAATTCCTTAACTTTAGGAGCATCTCCATTTTGTTTTCCCCAGTATTATTAAAGTTGTGTCACATGCATCATATTCGCTTTCAGAATATCATTACGTGCAGCAGTGCCACCAGATTAAAGAAATGATTATGATTATGGACTACCCATATATTTACTTCTCAGTTTTATGCTGCTCTGTAAACTGGCTGAGTGGATCTGATTTGCAGCATGGCTTTTTTCTGCAATATGCAGATGATTAAGACCTATAATTAACTAATGATCTATACAGCAATTTGACAAATTCTTTTGCTCTGATTGCCTACTCCCCGCAGGATCCTTTCCGTAGCTTCACAGAAATTTCCACTCCTGGCTCCTGCAAACCTCAGCTATGAAACATCTTTTAATTTATAAAGGAACTTAACATTCCTCTGTATAGTGGCGGGGGTGGCCGGGCAAACCTCACAGCTTAGCCTGGAGCATGAGGGGATATAAAAACCCTAACAGTCGCTAGCTAAAAGCAGAGCTTTTTACAGCTGTTCTTTAACTGCAGCCAGCCGTGGTGTCAGCCAGCCGTCCTCTGCAGAGGGTACAGCTATAAACACCCCTTCTGAGGGCAGAGCGACCTGGCATTTCTGAAGTAACTGGAAATGTAACATCTCCTTTAAGTGACAACCTGAAACAATAATAGCGTTTAGGGAAACAATGGCCCGTTAAGAGCAAGTGATGCTGGAACACGGGAGCGTTGGCCGTCCTTGACTTTCTGACAGCCCGGGAGCTGGTGAGGAAGCGCAGATGGAGCCAGGCTGCACAGGCCTCTTCACGCTCACTTTTTTTTTTTTTCAAACAGCAGGAAAATATTGAACAGTGCCAAAGTCCAAATGAGTCACTTCGCGTACAATAGGAAAAATCACAGAGTACTGAAGACCACCTTAGATGTGAGTTCAAAAGAAAAATGTGTATACACATCTTGCATGTATCGCTGATGTTCTTCCTTTAAATCCCCACTATGAATTTTCCAGGAAAACACGTGACAAACAACAAAGAGAAAGTTCTCTGATTTATGCTGTATTCTAGAATGGTAGAAGAAAATGTTGGAAAATAATCAGGACGATGTTTTAAAAAAAATGGGGACACATCTCAGAGAAGTTGATTTAGAGCCCAGTCGATCTCCTCTTTAAATCAGTGGTTAAACTCCACGTGCCTTCAGAGAGAGAAGGTTTCAGCATGGAGAAAACAGACTGTGAACATATTTTTTAGCTTAGGTCCGCCCCCCCCNCCGACCGCGGGTCCCCCCAGGGCCGCCCCCCCCCCCCCCCCTGCTTTTAAATGACAGAAAATGTAAAGCACATTTAATGCAATTGGTTCTCACAGGTAATATGGAAAGCATGCAATGGCATTGCAACTAAATATTTCTGTTTTGACAATACCAGAGGCTATAATAAACCCCAAAAGAAAAGTATAATTAATATGAAGGATGACTTTCAGCCACTAGAAGTAAACAAGAAAGCTCATATCCTCAATTAGAGGAAAGGTTTGGAAGAAAAAGTGGCTATGACAGAACAGTATGAAAGACAAGTAAGAAAACTTTAACTGAAAATAAAGCCAAAGACCATCTGCAAGAATGGCAAACAAAGACCTGAAGATCAGATTTCTTAGGACCAATGAAACCTTTGACATCAAAGGAGATGTGCTGATTGATTTCAGTGGTTTTGATTTAGGGCATTTAATTGGATTGAAATTATTATGCCAGAACATATATAGCAGCAAAGGTCTAAAACTAGATTTTTGCAAACTGTTGGCCTGGTATATATGAGGAAGTCATGGTGGAATCAACAAATCAGGAGATGGTTGTATTCATTTTGCATGTTGAATCATATTTTATGTTCTGGTCTCCAGACTGTTTTGTTACATCTTCGTACTCTCTCAGCATTGACTGAAAAAATATTCATGGTTCCTAACAGTTGGGCAAAAGTTGAATTCCATCTGTTTCTTCCATAATAAGTAACTGCAATGAAGGTCTTAACAGAGAACTCCTCCTTGCTAAACACCACATCAATGCTATTTGTGGCTTTATGTCTGAAACTCTTGCTTAATGTATTTGTGCAAAGAAAAACTGCTTTCCTATGCAGAAGTCCATATGATCAGACAGCAGTGCCAGCTGATCATCCAATCTGGTAAAAAACCCACAGCCACTTCTGATGTGTAACAGCTCATGGATTTTTGACTAGTACCTCAAGATAATTTTAGTAGGATAAGAGTTTTCTACGGAAAATTGAATGGATGAGAATTCCACGTCTCTCTAACAAGCACTTGAATTGTGACAAATTCATCCAGAAATATATATGGGTTTACTAAAATGTTTCTCATTCTTTCTAAATTAGACTCTTTAAGGTTTTTCTATCCAACTTTTTTCTTATTTTGTTTTAAATTGTGCTTACTACTGATCTGAAAGCCAAGTAAAAGTTATGTTTTCTGCAAGGACCTAAGTGTTAGCATTTGGATGTTGAAACCCATCTGTCATTAGAAACTCAATCTAGTAAGATAGTCAGTTCTATTATTTGGACGGGATATAGATAGAAGGTAATACAGAAAATAAACTTGGAGAAAATATAGTCATAAGCAGTGAATACCCGCAGATATAGTGACCCTTGGGGCCAGAGAGGGAGTAGATCTGGGGAGTTTCAGAGCAAAGACAAAGGAAATTGGTAGTGAATATTACATTAAAATAGTTTTGTATGTCTGATATAACAGGAGAATGTGAGCTGAATCTTAAATGTTATTGCATTTCAGCCGCCCCACCTCAGCTTACTCTCTTATGTTATGAAGCTTACTCCCTAAGTTATGAAGAAATTGGCACAAAGTCACTGATAGTTTGTTCTGAGTGATATTAGAAATGGATAAACAGCCCATAGGTATCTGAAAGTAAGCATTGGCAGCCCCTGTTGACATAGAACCCAGCAGTGCAGTTCTTCTATCTGGTCATTCCCTAATCATTGCCAGAGATACATCGCTATCTCCAGAGCAAATGTTAAGTCTGCTGCTAGATGAGACGTTTGTCATTACAATAGATAAAACAGATTTTTGAGCTGAATATAGTTGTTCCTGACTAAAGGAACTGAAAGGTGGAGCCCAAGAGCTCTGCAATATGCTGCTTTATTCTTTTCCTGAGAGAATAATGGATTGGAAACTATCACGTATTAATAGTTTTTGTTATATTTCCTTTCTGTGTCCCTCTTATAGTTCCTTTCTGTCTATTTTATGACTTCACATACAATTATAATCTAAAGGTGCAGGTCACCATGTTCAAAATGTTACACCCGTTTCTGGCAACATCCTCATAAATAGCCTGGAGCATATGCTTCCTGTATCGTCCCCCTCTCTTAGAGAGAAAGGCTGTTATTGCTGATAACAAATCAGCTCCTCTGTGATTCATGGGAATAAAGAACCAATACAATCTTAAATTTTTCTGTCTCACCCACAGTCTTACCACTTGATGCTGTGTCCTTACTCAGTACTTCCTAGAATGGTGCGGTCATCACCTCCTGATGCTCTTTGGCACAGTGAAGTCTACAATGCCCTTGGGTAAAATGACTTTACTTTTTGGAACAGAATTTTATTTCCTACGTCAGTAGTTTTCACTGATTCCATGGAAACTACTTTCAGGACCTCATCTATTTTCTACTTGAATTTATGGGCGATTTGCCTTTCAGCACTGGAATTATTTTTCCAATCAAATGTTGTTTCTCTGTGAGTGTGTATTTAAAAAAAAAAATCTTTTAACAAACTAACTCCTAGTTGTCAGAGAGGTGATAAAAAATAACCCATTTTCAAAAGCTAGCTCCTCTGCCACAGCCTGCTCCTCAGATAAAGTGCTCTGGAGATCAAAAATAGTGAAGGAAAATGCTGTATTTAAATAATTTGAAGCTCATGGAACATGAAGGGCTCATTGGCTGAAACAGTAAATGTTTCTTCAGAGAGATTTCATCTGTGTCAGTTTTGCACAGTGTGTTTTGTGGATCCTTCACAGCAGGAACTGGGTATTAAAATGAAGATTTCTTTTGATTTTCAGCAGAATCTCACAGGTTCAGGGGAACCCTTTAAAGCTGTCTTTCTTACAGCTATAACTTTATGATGCAAAGCAAATCACATTTTAGCCTAAAGCATATTGCAGGTCTGTTTTTTACCTAGAAAACAGTACTGTTTAAACCTCCAGTCCCCAACCCCGACAACACAATACCCCAAACAACAACAAACAAAACCAAACCCAACCAACTGTAAGTCTGGTCTTGAAAAGATACAAAAGAAAAAAAAAACCCACAAAATTAACAAAAGTAGCATCAGAAAATTATTTTAATACTGTAATTGGAAACATCCTATGAGCTCCTTCCCCTTCAGATTAAACCTAAATATCCAATTTGAGAACCTACACTATCATTAATTGCTGCTTTCAAACAGAACTGGTATAATACCCTTGCATTTCTTAATCCATTTAACCAAAGGATCCGACTTACCTCTGAAATAAATCCAAGGATCATTTCATAGCATGTTGCCACAATGGTTTGCATTTACAACTCAATAAATATATACACACACATTGTATTTTAATGCAAAGCAGGCTGAGAAACATAACTTCAGTGAAGCCAGTGTTTGAGAGATCTGTGACTAGCTGCACTGGAATTACTTATAGTCTGCATAATCCCTGTGTTTTGGTAGCTGATTTGTCCGGATTCGTCTTCCATTCTCACAAGCATATCTGTGTAGTTGCCTACCTACGATGGATTTGTTAATACACATATTGCAAAGTCCAACTGAAACTGCAGAATCTGAAGTTATGTATCTTCTTACAAAAGATCAGGCTTTTACACCAAAAATTTTGGGTCATCTGTAAATATGTTGTAGCTATGAAAATATCAGTACCTGAGAGGCAAGGTTGCTACTCTTTACTTTAGATTTTTCTTTCCATATTGTCTGGACTTGATTCTATTTAAAATTTCAATGGAATGAAAAAAAAAAACCACAAAACCCAAAACCAAAACAACCCAGGAACCCCAACAGTGAAGACAAGCAAGTTATTAATAATTACAGATTTTTTACTTTTCTGCAGCTAGAAAAGTTTGTCCATACGGAATGAAAACTGGCAAATATAAGCCCCATTTAGATTCAATTTATCACATTCTCAATGTTTTACTATTTAATTAAAAGACCTCACTGTGCCCAATGGCACAATAAATTTAGCACATCTAGGAATGACTTTCTGAGCAGGATATACTAACGTCAGGCTTATTTTCTACCTTTCTCTGATAGTGATCCTACTTGCTGCATTATTTTTAGAAAGTTGTCTGTTGATACAAAAGTCAGTAAGGATGACCTTTGAAGAAGCCAAGATGATACTTTTCCCCTCACACAACAGACTCTGCCTCCCCGCCTCAATCCCACCTCAAAGCAGACACCAGCTCCTTGATATTAAGGGGTGCTACTTCACAAATAGAAGTCACGACCTGACTTGATACGGTCATTTTCAGGTAGGTATTATAGGAAACGTCACACATTTTCATGTGTAGTATATTTTTCTGCTGTCTGCTTTGTCCCACAGATTTTTGCTTCTTTTCTGACAAGAAAGCTGATTTCCACACACTGGTGCTTCTGGGGCAGGGAATAATAAAGCCTGGAACCCCCTGCCTCCACTCAATTTAAAAGTAAGCTTTAAAAAACCCAAAGTAACCAGCAGACTTTCTGCAATGCATTAGTGAGTCGATTTATTTATTTAATTATTAGTGTCCATTTAAATATCCTCTCTCCTTATTTCCAGTGGGAGGGGTTTGAAGCCCCACCTCAGCAGTTATTGAGGTATCTAGTGGAGCAATGCAACCTTTTTCTTCCCACTGTACAGAGAGGAAGAAGAGGAGTCTAGATGTCTGGTTGTCGAGGTGGGTTCCTAGTTCCCCGGGCTCTCAGATCAGCAGGGGGAAGTGGGCAGGAGGTGATGGCAAAACCCAAAGATATGCTGTAAGTCAGCACTGCAGCTTCACAGTAGCTTAGGAGGATGGCTAGGAGGATTACTTGGCAATTACCATTCAGTCTGATCCTGGAAGGATCTAATTGTAAAAGTTTGTCCAAGCTTTCCACAAGATGCCTGAGCATTCAGCACCTCCAAAGTGTCAGGGCCAGAAATGGGAAGAAAAGGGAAATGATTGCTCATGATGACTGCCAAATCTCTGTATTTGTACAAATCTGGCACTTTATAAATAGCATGCTATGTTCTCGTAATAGTTTAATAAACCATAAACATTCATTACAATGTTTTCTGATCTAAATGTGATGATTAGTTGTTTTTTTTTCTTTGAAATGGGACAGACATTCATTTGTTAAAATCTTGATGGAAGTAGAGAACTATTTCCCCGCTTATCTCCCCTGGGAAATTGGCCCATCAATTTTTAGTTCCTATAAAAGGGGATAGAAGACAGTTCCCAAGGACTAGACTTGGAAAGCAGATTGTGGAGGTCCATCTCATCCTACTTAATGCAGTTCAGATGTAGGAGGCTCCACCTACTCTAAAAGATGGTTAGCTTCTAGTGATTTTCCACAACTAGCATAATTAGATCATTCTTAATGCTCTACAATGTCTGTCTGCAGTGAAATAGTTCTGGTGAAGGAACTGACACAGATTGTATATCACAGCATATGTGTGCAAGAGAAATTGGTCTCTATCTTCCTATCTTGACCTCCCTCCTCCAGAATTAAATTTTCAGACACACCCAAGTTTACACTGATCCTTAAAAGACAAGCAATTATGTTTAAAGGAACACAAAAAAGTTGTCCTATTTTCATCCAAGTCTTTGACACAGGCTTGTAGGGGTAATAAGTTTTGAGGAACTGTGAGTAATTCCAGTAAGAAGATTTGTAATCACAGACTGTGTACCCTGCTAGTTAATTTAGAGTACAGGAACAAAGTTTCATCAAAAGTTTGTAGCAGCTAAATGATTTGTCTCCCTTAGGCACCCAACTGAATGCTCAAGAGAATCTGAAATTGGAGAATTAAAGTAGAAAGTGCATCTGGCAGCCCTCAAGTGTTTGTTTGCCTCAGTATGCTTACCGCACAAAGTCACCACAGTTTTTATTACCTTAAATTGATTGTGAAATGTTGGCATTGTAGAGTTTTGAGATTTCTTACAATGTTTCCAATACGCTAGTAAAGAATCTTTCACATGATTTTAAGGCGATTTGATCTCCATCTCAGTTGGAGCTAATGATGTTCTATATGATCCTTTCTGTTGGGATCAAAAATATCCTTTCAAAGTGATCTTCTGGTGATCCTCTCCTTCCACTGCATTTTGGTTTGTATTCAGGAGCACATGAGTTAGACTGCATTGCTCATCCAGTGTAAGCACCCTGAAACCCATACAGCACCAATGACAGGTCCTCTGTACTACTTGCCAATGCATAGATACCCTGTATGTACACTGAATCACGAATTTACATAACTAAGCACATACCCTGGAGCAGTTTTCTGTTCTTTGTGATTACTTGGGGCTTAGTCTAGCAGGCGGGTGCACATCTCCTAATTCACTTAAAGCATCTTTCTTTTTGCAAGCATGGAAGGATGAGACGTCAAACTTTGAGCAAGCCAGTGCTGTGCAGCACACAGTGTGCTCTTCCCAAACCACGCCGGTGCTCTGTGTTCAAGTGGCATGGCAACTGCTGCTATGGAAACTGCTTCCATGATGACCAGTGTCATAACTCCCCTATTTTATCAGCAAGCTATAGCACTTTCAGAATACCAAATCATACGTTTGCCTTAATGAGTAGGAAGATGCAAGAAAGTCGGTAATTCAACTTCTGTTAGTAAATGTAATGGATTCTCTTTCAGAGGGTACATTAAAATAATTTCACTGTTTCTTTCTTCACTTATCTCCATTACTTTCAGTTTTGCAAGTAGTTTCCCAAGTATTGAGTATGTTAACATCCACCTGAAAAGCTTCTGGCGATAGCCCTGAAGATTTTTTCCCACTGCTTCAGTCCTCAGTATTGAATCTGAACAGTGAAGCTGGTACAGATGGAAAATAGAGAAGGGGAAATGTGAATATGTAAGAACCTAGAAAACGAGTATTGCTACAGTCCTCTGCACAATACCAAGTGGAGAAGCATATCACTCTGAGGTATCTCAGGGAAAACATCGTGTAATTCAGGAGCAGGAGAACTGACTAAGCGACCAGTCCCTTCACTGGCTTGCTGTGTGACCTTGTATTGTTTCACTTCTGTGTGATATTATTCTTCTCTCTCTAAATTTTGTTTAACAATAAATTTTCATAAAGGATTTCTGAAGTGTAATTAACATTTGCAAAGGATTTCGTTTCACACAAAAAAGCAATGTAACAGCATCATGACATGACACTTATTACTTGGCTTTATGCATTTATTATTTGTCTGCAAATAGCATTTTGGCTCAAGCAAAAGGAGTGCTGGATGCAAAAATTCAGTGTCAGCAACTTCATATCCTCCCTATTGCCTTATTTACTTCTTTCTTGAATAATCTCACTTGTGTTCTTAATTTTACTGGGTGCTTGCTGATCAGCTTTCTCATCACAGCAGATAAATTGTGCTCTGCAGACAATACTTTCACATTCATTGATGGCAAGGATGAAACCATGTTGTTTTATCAGATTGTCAAATGTGATCTAGGAGAACTTCAGTTTATCTTCATAATCTCTATTTTCCAATGATTGTCTTCTTTTTCCTTAACTAATCTTTTAAAGAGCTGCCTTTCCACATGCTTTGGATTCTGTCTTTTTTTGTTTATTTATCAGAATAAGTAAAACTAACTATTCTAAAAAGAATCTGGTGTAAGACTCTGCTCTGCTTGGTGCTGCTCTATCAGGGAGTGAGGATGGTACAGTGCCACCCTCAGAGGGGGTGCTGTATCCCATTGTCTCTGGGGTACAGAGACACTCCGCAAAAGTGACTGGATGATCTTCAGAATACCAACAGCAATGTCATTAAAGATCTGTCAATTACAATGATTGGGGACCGTACAAAATGCTATTTCAGGACTACTGGAAATTTCCATGAAACACAGGGAGATGTGAAAAAAAAAACCTGAAAAACATTGCAGGTTGTAAGCTAAATGTTTTAGTAATGATTTGTGGATGTATAGGGATCACAGAAATTTGAGGGGAAGCTTTCCACAGAAAGCGTACAAGAGGGTGCTACAACATCTGATGTCTGGAATATATAAAAGAGAGTTTTCTATGCATAATTGTTTATACACGCATATGTCAACTTTCTATTGCATATCATGGGTTAAGTATAAATTGGACAGCCTCCTTCATTCCAGATAAGAATTCCCTGTATTTTAAATATGGCTGCAGCAAAGAAAAAATTAAGAACAAACATGGGGCTTGGTTCTCCAGTAGAAAAAGGCTTTGTAAGCCAATAGTAGTCATTTGCTTAATGAGAAACTAAGCAGAATATTTCTGCCAGCTCTGCTGGTGTAAGGGATTTAGAAGCAGTGTGTGGCCAAGGAACATAAGGAAGAGTGACCTTGGTGTCCTTAAATCCGTTTCTTTCTTTTTCTTCTCTGTTTTGGTGAAGCTGTGCTAATTTGGGGAATTTGTCTAATTGTGATCCAGATGAGAAAAAATATACTAGCTGAAGCTGCAAAACAAAAATTAAGTACTTTTGAAGCTGTTCAAATTTTTTTTAATACAGTTTTGAACATTTTTCTTAGTAGTTTTACCCTAAAGAATAAATCTTGAATATGGTTACATTTTAAAAGCCACATTAAATCCAGATTTGATAATACTTTGTTTGTTCTACTTACTCTTATCTGCCTTTGTTTTTCTTTTATTTTACTTTTGGGGTTGTTTTTTTTTTTGTTATGCTGATATTTTTTTCTGCTGTGAAAATGTTACTGAGGCTATTTCTGTTGTCTGTTGCCTAAATGGGTTTTTATAAAATTTACTACTTGGTCACACCTACTATTTTCTTTTTGATTGTTTCTCCTGTCAGTTTTGTCTCTTTTTTCTTTCTATTCTTCTTTTTCTTCTCCTATCTTACATATTTATCACTCTTTTCCAATACTCATTTTTTCCCTCTTACCTGGGAACTCCTAAAATATAACTATTATTGTTTTACCTTTTAACCTCTATTTTAAAATAATTTATTAATGTTATGTGTAGCTATGTAGAATATATAGAATTATGCCCCTATATCTAATTTTGACTTAAGTGAAAAATCAAATAATTAATTTTTTGACAGGATCTAACAGGATCAAGCAGACAGTTTGTTAATACTTACAGTTTGCCTAGCAGAAAAACTGAACAGATTTTTTTGACATCAGGGACATTGGATATTACTCCAGAAGGGCACAAAATGATGAAGTCAATGTCTATCTTTAAAGGGACTGAAAAGGAATTATTATCGATGAGTCAGCTTTGCTTCAATGCATGGAAAAATACTGGAACTAAAAATCAAGCCAAGTATTTGTAAGTACTTTGAANATGCTGATATTTTTTTTCTGCTGTGAAAATGTTACTGAGGCTATTTCTGTTGTCTGTTGCCTAAATGGCTTTTTATAGAATTTACTACTTGGTCACACCTACTATTTTCTTTTTGATTGTTTCTCCTGTCAGTTTTGTCTCTTTTTTCTTTCTATTCTTCTTTTTCTTCTCCTATCTTACATATTTATCACTCTTTTCCAATACTCATTTTTTCCCTCTTACCTGGGAACTCCTAAAATATAACTATTATTGTTTTACCTTTTAACCTCTATTTTAAAATAATTTATTAATGTTATGTGTAGCTATGTAGAATATATAGAATTATGCCCCTATATCTAATTTTGACTTAAGTGAAAAATCAAATAATTAATTTTTTGACAGGATCTAACAGGATCAAGCAGACAGTTTGTTAATACTTACAGTTTGCCTAGCAGAAAAACTGAACAGATTTTTTTGACATCAGGGACATTGGATATTACTCCAGAAGGGCACAAAATGATGAAGTCAATGTCTATCTTTAAAGGGACTGAAAAGGAATTATTATCGATGAGTCAGCTTTGCTTCAATGCATGGAAAAATACTGGAACTAAAAATCAAGCCAAGTATTTGTAAGTACTTTGAAAAAGAAAAGTAACAAAAGAAGATAAGTTTTAGTCAACACAGGCCTGTCAAAAATATATTAAAACTATTTAATTTCCACCCAGCATCAGCTAATACCCCTTGTCAGTAGAGAAAAGGCATCAAATATCAAATTGGGAGGTGCTGTTGACTCTCTTGAGGCCTTGCAGAGGGATCTTGACAGATTGGAGCACTGGGCTATGATCAGTGGGATGAAATTTAACAAGTCGAAATGCCGGATTCTGCACCTAGGACATAGTAACACTGGGCACAAGTATAAATGGGGGGAGGGGTGGCTGGAGAGCAGCCCTGCAGAAAGGGATCTGGGGGTGCTGGCTGACAGCAGGCTCAAGCCGAGCCAGCAGTGAGCCCTGGCAGCCAAGGGGGCAAACCGCAGCCTGGGGAGCATCAAACACAGCGTAACCAGCCGGTCAAGGGAGGTGACTATCCCCTGTATTCAGCCTTGGTGAGGCCTCACCTCGAGTGTTGTGTGCAGTTCTGGGCCCCACCATTTCAGAAAGATGTGAAGGTCCTTGAATGTGTCCAGGGGAGGGCAACAGAGCTGGGGAAAGGGCCAGAAGGAATGTCCTGTGAGGAGCAGCTGAGGACTTTGGGCTTGTCTAGTTTGGAGAAAAGGAGGCTGAGGGGGGACCTCATTGCTCTCTACAGCTCCCTGAGGAGGGAACGTGGAGAGAGAGGTGCCAGTCTCTTCTCCCTGGTATCCGGTGATAGGATACATGGGAATGGTTCAAAGCTGCACCAGGGGAAGTTTAGACTGGACATTAGGAAGCATTTCTTTACCAAGAGAGTGGCCAAACACTGGAAGAGGCTTCCTAGAGAGGTGGTCAATGCCCCAAGCCTGTCAGTGATTAAGAGGCATTTGGACAATGCCCTTAACAACATGCTTTAGCTTTTGGTCAGCCCTGAATTGGTCAGGCAGTTGGACTAGATGATCATTGTAGGTCCCTTCTAACTGAAATAGTCTGTTCTATGCTATTCTATGCTATTCTATGCTATTCTATTCTATTCTAAATATTGTTACATTAGTAGAGCCATGGATATTTTCATAAGCAAAGGAAATACAGTCTAGACGTAAGATGAATCATCAGAAGATGAATTCAGACTCAAAGACTATACTCAGCAATTTTCTGCAGTCCACTGTCAACTTTTAAAATTAGCTAGCTGGATAGTAGCTTAGAGAGTGTTCTTCTTATCTTTGTAGATGGCGTTCTCCTGGGAGAGTCAGCAAGTGCTTTCAAGCAGAGGTTGGACTTTGAGATAAGCATTAGCATTGAGAGCATCGTGGTATTGTGTCTCTTGCCCAGGGCACAGGACAGGACCACTACCTTCTGCAAGAGTTCAGTTTGGCTGATACTGATCACAAATGAGCCTGGTTTACAGCTAATGTCATTCTAACATCTATCAGTGGGGAGTGCTGTAGGTGTGACAAGGTGTGCAATAGCTCCTGCTCAGAGATGCGAGAGCCTTGGAGCTGGTTTGTGGTGTCAGCCTTGGGGCACAACTCTTTCTGGAGGGATGGGCTCTTGGAGACGGTCATTGGGAGAGCAGCCAAAATGATCAGAACCTATGAAACTGGGAAAGGACTGGGCTGATTAAACCTTTGTAGAATCTAGAGGAGACAAGAAGGAAGCATGTTAAGTCTTCAAATATGTAAAATGTTTCTCCTAAAGCTGTCTGCTATGGATAAAGCAAGAGGCAATAAATTAACCGCAGCATGAAAGGCTTCTGTTAGATTTTAGCAAAATGTGACAGCTAATCATAAGGCTAAACGAGTATTGGGATAGATTCTTGCAAAAGGGTTTCATTGCTAAGGGCTTTAACAGTGAAGTTAGAGAAATATCTGTCAGGAATAGCTGACATGCAGTTTGATCCTGCTTGGTGGAGGTAGAGAGCTTAGTGAATGACCTTTTTATTTCCCTTCCAGCTTTATGTTTTAAGATTTTATGATCAGAAGAAAAGATTCCAGAGCAAAAAGATAGCTTTATGTTTCAGTCCTGCTGCTCACTGAGATTTTGGACATGGAGAGTGTTCTGAAGAGCTGAAAATCACATTTTGAAAATAGGCACATGTGAAGTTTCTTTGACAAGATGCAAGAAAATTTAAAGATGGGCCCATGCAACCTTTAGAAGACCTCTATCTGCTTTTCTGTAATATGCTAGCAATTAGAGTGACTCTTCCTCTCCGTAATGCCACAATGTCGTTTGATTTATGGACTGGCTGATGTTTTTGTCTTTCAAAGATTTTTTTTCCCCCCTTCATCTATAAAAATGGCTCTCTTGGAGGCTTTTGATTAACATGGAACAAAGAAACATTATTTCACTTGTGAGAATATTTTTGTGGTACTAGAAATATTCTCAAGGGTGTGAACTTTGTGGGGAGTGTTTAGCAGCACAGATTCCACCTATTTTCCCACATTCACTTTGTAATTTGAAGTCTGAGTTTAAAATTCAAACACTACCACTCAAAATTTTCCCTAGTAAAACCCTATTAAAACCATATTTCTGAAAAAAAATTACAGTATGACCAAAACAGTTGGAATGTTCTCACTAAGGCATATATGCAATACTTGATAGCTATTGGCATTTTAGATTTATGAAGGGACAGCTGTGAGACTTTCACAAAACAGAACTTTTGATTTATTTATTATTAATAATAAGCAGAAGCATGCATTGGAAAACAAATTGCACAACATGATAAGCTAATGAAATGAGTATTTCTACTCCAGTAAATGCCTTCTGCCAAACATGTGATTGTGCATTTGCACAATTTGCTCATAAGTGGTCAGAAAAATGCCCCCCCCCTCCAAGTACAAAATTATTTCTGGCTTTGATTTTTTTTTAAGTTTACAAGATGAATAAACATGATGAAACTGCCTTTAAGCATATACCAGGAATTAGTTTTGTTGGTTGCTAGTAATCCACTGTCAGAAAGCCATCAACTCATCCATGTGATCTTTAACTTTGAAAAAGACATTATTTTCTTTTTTCAGATATGGGTAGTTAATTATTGTTTAATCGTTTACAGAACTACCAGGAAAACTACTGAAATTCATTCAGTTGTTCAAGACAGCTTGCCAGCTCATGCACAGATATTGACATCCATCCAGTTTCCCACTCATAGGGAGTTTCCTTTCTATTTCTCACTGGTATTTAGTTCTACCAAATATCTACTTGACTCCTCATTGGGATTTATCTAAAAATTCAGCAATACTATTTTAATAAATCATTGTTTCACTTATTTTTGTAATGCATCTTTGGTTAGGATGAAAAGTTGGGGCATTTTATAACATACTTGTAATAGCCTATGTCTGTACATGGGAATACATTATTATTGGCAGTGTGATGAAGCAAATAGTTTATTAAATATATGTAAGTCCACTTGATTTAGGGAAGAACCATTCAGAAGACCAAAGTACTCACAGGTTTCTGTTTTTTGCAATGCCACTGGCTGATGTTGACATAGTTTCTATAAAGAGATTTATCTAAGTGTTCTTTTTTATTGAGGGAGAAGATATATCTGATCCAATGCAATTCTATCAAAGTACCAGGGGCCCAAATCACGCATTATTTAATGTATAAAATGAATTCCATTGATTGACTGTAGGTTAAATTCTGAGGCAATATACAAAAAAATCCTCAGCATGTTTACATACTATAAGTTATATGAATAATAGAACTGGATTATATTTTCAAAATATCTTGTTTATTAAAGCATGCTGTTTAAGATTGTGATACCAAAATATAATACTATTGATGCATATTTTATCACATGGATCTGAACCATCAGTAAGATTGTAAATGTAGTAATTAATAAAAATTGCTCTGGATTTGTAGTGGGATTTAAAACTATTAGTACTATTTTCTGCAGCAACTTTATCCCAAAGAATAGTCCTTCTGTTTCCTTATCACTGGTGCCCAATGGCATGCTCTCTCGTTCTTTTGTTATGATTCTCGTCTAAATTTAGATTAAAAGTAGGAACCATGGTGAAATTGTTTACATCAATAACACAGCTCCCTTTGATATCAATAAATCCATACTCCATTATCCTTATATTTGTGTTTCAGGTCCCATGTGCACATGTGCCATTGTATAGGTAGTAATCTCACATAGGTCTGTGCTTGTTAACTATGGAAATGTAAGCTTACAGTATAAAATAGGTGCTTAACAAATACCTGTTTGAAAGAAGTAAATTAGAACTATAGTCCTACAGGATCATCTTTTCAAAACTGTCAATCTATTTTGGCTTTCTACATTTGAACCTGCAACATCAGTAAAAGAGTGAATGAGTTCTCATTCTGAGTCTTATCCAGAACCATTTTAGTGAATGAGATGAACCTGTTGAGGTCAGTGGGCTTTGGCTCACACCTTGTCTCATGCCTATAGGGGTTGAGACGTAAAATAAACGAATATGTAGGTTTAATGGGCAATCAGGTTAGAAAAATTTCACTCTGCACAGTTATTACCCAGTTACGACTTTCTCACTCATGCAGTCTTTAAGTCTCTAAAACCCTCATGGAAGTGGCATGAAAGATGCAGAACTTTCCTTTCTGAGTGTGCCAGCAGAATGCTTAAATCAGATGACCCGCACAGTATTGTCTGACAGTTTTGAAGCCCATCTAACAATATATGTATGAATTTATTCATTGATTTGCATGGCAGCAGTCAAGGCTGTTTACTGTAAAATGGACAGAAAAGTTACATTTGACTTAAAAAAGAAAGCTGACTCTTCAGAAAAGCAGGTAAAGAAGTAAATTCAATTCTATCGGATATATTTAGTAAGCACTCCTGAAAGTTAAATAAACAGAGCAATCATAAGCATCTAGTTTTGACTAGTTTTCAAAATCTGATATCCCTGATGTCTGGGAAAAATGTACCAGGAATATTTTTGTGAAATTCATGTTCCTATTTTAGGCTTAATTTTTAATGTATCTCTTGCATGCTAGGTCCTTAATGTAAAGTGCTGCGCATGCTGTCTTTCATCTATGAAAACTCTGAACTTCTTGCTTAACTTTAAAGATGAACAAATCAAGATGTCATTTATGATAAGGCTGAGAATTTCCTGACAGTTCATTTGTCTGCCAATAAGAAAATTTTATCTTCTTAATATGGGCCAAATTCTGCACTAGTGATCAAATAAAAGCATGTGATGACACTGATGTAGCTTCTCAAAGATAAAATTGTGATAGAACTACTAGTGAATATTTATTGTAATCGTTTGTCTTTCCTGACATGGTATCAATAGTCACATGAATCAGAGTTATTTCTCTAAATAAGGATCTAGTCTATTGCAAACTCCCTTGAGATATTGGGAAATTAGGCATGCCTCTCTCTTGTTATATTTCTCCATTTCCTGTCTTGGAAAAAGCTGGTCTTGAACAGGTCTGTACTGCTTTTATCCTCACAGAAAAGAAATATTCTGAGAAGCAGGGAACATCTCAAGGTATTTGGAAACCTACCTTTGTAGACTCACTCCATCCTGGGTGAGGAATATCTTGATGCTAACTACTTGTTTGGAAATTATGGTAATCCACTATAAGATAAAATACAGATAAAAATACGTTATCACTTCGTACATACTAAAAAATATCATTTACAAATTTTATTCAGACAGGTAATGAAGTGAAAGGAAACCCCACCATTACAATCTACCTAGTGACAGATCAAACAAAAAAGATGTCTCATGCGATCTAGTGCTCTTGCTAGATGCTTTTGTGGCTGTTTGGGGTTGGGATTCTCTCTCACTCTGTGGCTGCCTTCCACAGAAGCATCCCACTCCCTGTGAAATGCACTTGTTTTTATAAGCAAATTCTTTCTTGGAGCCCTCCAGCGATTTCATTCAGATCCAGATTTTTCTTCCTATTTACCACTAAATTTTCAGTGGAAAGTTGTGATATACCTCCTATTAAATTACAAACAGCCTCCCCTTCCTTGGGATATAGAAGTCATGTCTGCAGTCCAGTCTTCATCCTATGTATTTGACTAGCTTGCAGACGACTCCATGACTAGAAGGAAGGCCTTGTCTTCCTGTCAGTGGCTGAGTGTATCTTCTCCTTCAAGCGAAAACTGATGTGAGAGGCTTTGGTTGGTTACCAGAACCATTCAGACAGGGCTTTCACTTTGCTGTCATCTCAGTTATGGTTATGGCTGTTTGTGTGGATGTGTTATAAAATAGCTCCACAAAATAATTCAGGTTAAGAGTAAACTCCTCAAGGTATTATTATTCAACAGGATAATTTCTTTATAAAGTGTGTATGTTTCCGTGTCAAGGGTCTCCATCCTCTGAGACTTGTAATTGGTCACCTATAGACTGTCAAAAATACTTCATATCTACATCTGGATGAGATTAACACGTGTCCCACAACAGGCTGTTGACTGAGCCTAGACATATTAGTAATTAAACAAAGGATGATAATGTGTATGAGGTAACCACAGCCCAAATCTATATTGGAAAAAGCCTTCAAGAATATTCTTTGCAAGTAAATTGTAACACTGATTACCTCTGTGATGTAAACCTAAGACATCTAAATATACAAGAGACCGCATATCAAAGAAATATGAATATAATATAAATGATATTAGGTTCTCATTCATTTGGGTGCTTTTTTTTTTTTTTTTTTTTTTTTGAGCATCAATGGACTTTTCATCCAGGTGTAAAATAATATAAAGAATGAAATCAAAATGCTGATAAGAAATCCCAGATCAAATTGCTTTCAGAGCCTGGATAAGTTTTCTGTACTGTTTGGGTGGTTTTTTTTTTTTTGGTATACCCACATATCTAATTCTCTCCAGCTTCCAAATCTTGTACAGTCTCAGAATAACGTCAAATCAATACACATCCAATACTCTTGCTTTTGGCTCAACAGAAAAGAGCTAATGGTGCTGACAGTTTCTGAAAAGCTTTCCAGTTGGCCCAATATGGAATAAATTATCCTGAAAAAGAAGTAGAACTCTTTTCCAGCTATGCTATTATTGTAGTACATTCCATCAGCAATACCTTTAAGTGTTTAATAATACATTACAGCACAGAGAAAAGGCTAATGGAAGAATCTACTTTATTACAGAAAAACTGGTGCATGCTTTGTGTGCTCTGCTTTTTCTAAGAAAAGCACTCCTCAAAGTAAGATCTGTGATTTTTATATTGTAGCTTCAAGCATTGATTCTTTAAGAAGTAAACATATTTAATGTAAAATGCCTGTGTAATTTACTTAGGAAGTAGTTTAGGAAGGAAAAGGAGTGTAGCATTATGTTGCGTTTTCTAAACACAGGTGCTAACTATGACTTTATTTCAAGAGGGTTCTTAAGCATGTGTCTCACTTTAGTTCTGTAAATCTATTGATGCTATTATGACTTCTTATGTATTAGGATAACACACACGTGTACTAAGGGATGTGCTCTTGCCACAAAGGGAGAAAGGATTTAATCCCGTGTCTCTCATTTCTTTCTCCCCTTCTCTCCTGTCTTTTCTTTGCAAATGTCCTTGCCTTTATACCTCCTCCTCACAGATTTAACTTCATCTTCTGCCCTTCTGGTACTCATCTATCCACTTATTTCTCCAGAGAGGTCATCACACGCATTTTGTTGATTAGAAGTATTAGATGCAATACTAGCTTAGGCAATATCTGTTACCTCATCACTATCCCCAGCCCTCACTGCGTTGCTACCTCTTCAGCAGTGCCAACAAAATTGTTTGTAGGGCTGTGCAGTGAAACACCTCAGGATGAAAAAACATAAGCAGGATTTCATAGGCATTATTTAATAAATTTTGTTTTCAGGTTACTCATCTGGTTCTGCAGTCCCAGACCTAGCTCATTGGCACAAGTGAGTTGCAGTTAGCCACTGTACAGCAGTGGAAAGAAATGGGCAGTCGTGGAAAGGGTTGGTTCTGTCATGGGGTAGTGCTTAAGATGGTATTTCTGACAGTGCTTCATACCTCAGAATAAGGCCTGAGGGAGACATTGCTTTAAGGTCTGCCGGAAATGAAGGCAGCCTGATTTCCAGATGAGAAGTTGAGAAGTCTGTGGGGTAACTGTAGCTGTTGTAGTTGAGGATAGCCTGACCTCTCCCATTTAGGAGGAAACTATCTGTACAGCAGTCAAAAATCAAGAGGTTGTGTCTATTGATGATCACAAATGGTTTTAAAAATATTGTTAAATTCATAAGACTGCAGGCTATAAACAATTAGAATTTGCTTGTTTATAACAGCTTTAAACATTTGCCTAGAAAAAGTTGAGATACATGCTATACTTACAAAACACTTTTTGAGATCTCAGGTGAAGTCAAGCCTTGATATTGTGATGCCAAGCTACATTGTGTTGAAAAGTCTGGGGAGGCTGGCAGAGAAACTTAGATCATATATGAGAGTGACACTATCATCCTATTCCCAGAATGAATGTTTCCCCCAAACTCAGCATCCTGAAGTTAGAAAATAGCTGAAAAACAACAGTATTGATAAGTGATTTTGTGTATGTAAATCTTTAAACGTGCAGCATTTCCCCCCCCCCCCCTTTTTGTATTTTTTTCTGATTGCATAGTGAATCCACCTGAATGTGCATAATGGTATTCACCTGCAGCTTTTGCTAACAATACTACCTGCACTGGAGGATGATGGAAATTCATTAAGTCTAACTTTGCAGAACATCTCAGACACTCACCAGATAGTTATATAAAAAAATATAAAAATGGATTGTTCCTTGTTAAGAATCAGAAACTTTTCCCACCAAAATGTATGGTAATTTTTTAATAGGAGCTAAGTTTTATTATTTGTATGTTATCAACGAAAGGATTATTTTCAAATTTTTATTTAGTTTGCATGTTATGAATGGAAAACATAAACAGTCACAGGATCAAGTATTTATTCTGGCCAATTTTCAGCTAACATCATTCCATATGATTTTTAAATAAGAAAAAGATTTTTGTAGATGTTCTGTTTTGTGTTTTTAAATGCTCTTGGCAGGAAGGATAGGCATAGAAAAGACATTCTACATGAAGTTCTTTGCTCTCAGATTTTACTATTTGTTCTTAAGAGCTAGGTATACAGATAGGGAGAGCAAAAGAATAGCAGGAAATAAATAAAACCCCAACCAACAAAAATCCCCTAACAAGATTGATTGTGGGGGTTGTAAATCAGATTATTAACTACCATAAGCAAAGAGCGGTTATTCTTTATCAGTTAGTGGGTGGCAAATGCTTCATTTCCACTTATCTAGCATTACTTTTGTTTTGCAACCAGACCCTGGCTATGTTTTACAAGATTAGAATTCACCTGGGTAGTTACACCCTATTAGCAAGGTTAAAAGGGCAATGACAAAGTGATGGAGTGGGAGAAATAAAAAGCATTGGTGGTGTTTTAGTACCAAGAATGGATGGGAAACTGCATGAACTTGGGAGATAGTCAGGGAGAAGACGACATTATTCCTTCCCTTTTCCCTTGTCTGGGATGAATATCCTTCTTTTTTTTTTTTTTTTTTTTTTTTTAAGTAAAAGAAGTCTGAACCGTAATGGCAAATTCATCCACTCCAACTTGTGGGCATGTTATTGATGACTGTGATATGACAGGCTTCCTGATGTCATGGTGGTAATCCACCAATTCCTGGATTTATTGCCACACTAAACAAGTTTCTCATATGCTTATCATAAAAGAAGCCCCATCAGATTGTCCAGCTGTAGCAAATCCCAGATGCATTTGTCTTCATTTTAGGAAATTCTGGTTTGTTGCACAAACCTCCACAGAAATGCTAGATACCTTATATCAGCTGATTTTATTTCAAAGATATTGTCCTATATAATATTATATGCTAGTATACATCATCCTCCTACATTGCAAGTAACTGGAACAACTAAGACCTCAGACCAAGAGAAAGTTTAATAACTGTCCTAATATCAAATATGAAAACTTGACTCTGTGGTATTTTGGTAAAAGGAGCTCTCTACAGTCTTGAGAGGTTTTGGTTGATTTGGCACATATCTAGAAAAAAAAAAAAAAAAATCCCTTCTTGCCTGTGAAACCCAATTCTGGCAGTAACAGTGAGGAACGAATGACAGGGCTGGCTGATATTGAGGGTAGAAAAAGAAGAGAGACATAGAAAATGTAGAGGTATTTTTCTACGATTCCCATTACTATGGTTATGTGTTATTATCACATAAATAGAATCAACATATTGGTCTAGAGCTTTGTTTCTGTGTCTGTGTTGCAGTTGGAGTTTATTGTTTGTAGAGCAGTGACCTTATAACTGCGAACACAGAGCAGGTTTCCCAAGGTGCCCGGTCCTCTTCGCATGCAGAAAGGATTGCTCCTCTAATGAGCAAGCTGTAATTATCCAAGTGTTAGGGGCAGAAGATTGCTAACTGAGATGCATAGCGGTCCAAAGAACAGAAGATTCTAACTCTGTAATGAATCAAGTTTAAAATTATCATATTTGAGATTTTCAAGTTTTGTCCAGTCTTTGGATTTATGAAGAATTCTGTTTCTACTAAGTGTATCTGTACACTTCCTCCTGAAGAGCATAAATTTACTTCAGCAAGCTAGCTGCTTCTCAATAGCAAAATATATCACATTTCCCACAGCACTTCTCAATCCTTCCATTTTTTTTAAAGTTTCCAAATCTTAGCGTCTTATTACAGATGATAAAACTAAGAACACAAAATATTTACATAGTGTTGCTTTTTACTTATCCATTCTGCAGTTTCCATAGTTCAAGATAATTCTATTTGTTCTTCCTGATGGCAAGTGCATTCATTTATTATTTACTTGGGTTGGTGGTTTCTAGCAAGGATGCATGAAAACAAAAGGATGGACATCTGAGGGAAGACTAGCTATACCTACTTTTGTTTTCTAGCAAGGATGCATGAAAACAAAAGGATGGACATCTGAGGGAAGACTAGCTATACCTACTTGACCGTCAGCCTGTAAATGACTAAAGGTGTGTATAATTTGTTGAAATACTTGGGAAAATTTCTGCTCAAGCTTTTTTCTTATTATTTTGTTAAAAAAAAAGAAACTACTTTTGACTAGCAACCAAAAAACGGGCAATGAATGAAAAGTAAGGAAAAGGAAAGGAAATAAAACTGGTGAGCTGGAAGAGAAGAGCTGGAAAAGCTGTAACAGAAGCAGCCTCTGAGTTTTCTTACTCATGTGAAATTCTCTCAGTTTCAGCTTTCCACCTCAGTACTTTGTAGGACTGTGATTATATGGTGTTTGCTAAGACATATGCTTGCCATTTTTCCTTCTTTTCTTCTGCTTAACCGTTGATAGGAAGTACAACCCATCTCCTCTGTACTTGGTGCTAAAGTGAAGTTGCAGATCTAGCTGATAGGTTATTGTTTATCTTGGTGTTGATGGCTGCCTTCCATTTTGCCCAAGGGGAGTTCTCACTGTTTTGATATATTATAGTTGTTGCCAATGGATCCTTTCCTTCCCTTTCTTCAGCACTGCAATCCAGCTGTCTATTAAGTACAGGGAAAATAGCTGACTGCCCAAGGTTAATGCAAGAAGGACATTTTGCTCTTGCAGAATAACTTTGCCTGAAGAAAAGGACTTATCCAAAATACTCTTATTAAAAGATCTTTTCATCCTACTTGACATTCATGCATCTACTGGTGGTAGTTATGTTGTTAGTGTATACCTCTAAATCCAAGGCAACCATGACAGCAGGGTTTTTTTAAAGCAAATTAACTCTAAAGGAAGCTCAATTTTTTTCTGACAATTTTCACATTGCTTTAAGGCATGTGCTTACCTTTAACAGTAGCTATTAGACACTGTTTTATTTAAGGAGAGAAGGTTTCTGTTTAAGATGGGTACAATCAAGTCTCTTCTCCCCCATAACAAACTGATGTGTCACCTTATGAAGAAAGACAAATCTGAGCTTAATGCTTTTGAAATAAATCTGAAGTTTGATTCTTATCAACTAGTCTGTACTCAACTTGAGGATATCGTCATCAGAGGTCAGACTTTGATGAACCACAATTTCAGCTTAAGCACTGAATAGCAACACTAATAGTTACAGAACTCTAATTCAGACTGCAGTACCTCAAGATATACAGCATATGTATGTTTTGAGTTGTAAGAAAGTCTGTAAAAATAATTATTTACATAGGAAAGAAAATTAAAGGGTCATCAAATGCTTGCTCGATATTTCAGCTGGTGAATTTCTGGATGCTAAGCACTTGCTAAAGGTTTTAATGTATTGTTAGTCTTGAAGAGCTTTGTGAAGAAAGTGATAGGTAGCCTTTCACTGTCAGAGCAATCAAGAGTCAAAGGAAAGATACCAGTTGACTCCTCATAGAGCTGCAAAGAAGAGTAGCCTCTCTTTGTGCCTTGGTTCAAACTATACCTTGCTGCTGGTCAGCTTAATGTAAGTTTGGTCTTCATTGATCTGTAGTCAGAACTTTCTGCTGAAGATGAAGAGAGCCAAGAAAGGTTAACTTTCTAACATTGTCATAAAGTTTTCCTGCATCACACCTATGGAAGCAAGTTGCTTTAAAATTGTGAGTTCCTTGAACAACCTTGCTATGAGTTCTTTGGTCTAAGATCTTAAAACATCTGCCAGAGCCTAACCACAAACGTTCACAATCCCATATGACATTTTTCCATTCTCTTAATAAAAATACTAAAATGAAAAAATATTTTTGCTTAACTCTACTACTGTCACATTCAGAAAGCAGGTGAAAAGTTAACGCAAAAAGGGAAAAGCAAAAATGTAAAGAAAAGCTTTTAAACGTGTGATTCAAGAGCATGCCAGTTAGTGAAACAAGGTATTAATATGGAAATAAGGCCCGAGTAATACTGATTTCTTGCAGTGAACTAATAAAACTTTTCCTGCTCTCCCAGTGGCTTTGCATGAGGTTGATTTAAAGATTAGCATCCACATCAAATTGAAATTCAACCCTAAACTTATGCTTGAACTGATGCCTGTGGTATTTGCTAGCTAGCGCTACACCTGAATTCAATACCAAGTGACATATTAGTTGTAAAGGCACTCCTGAAAATATAGTCTTTGGAAGATAATTCACAAATTTAGAAAGTAAATCACAATGGCAGGCCAGTATAATTTTCTGCGTGGTTGTATCCTTCTCAGAATACACCTTGCTAAAGTTGAAGGATGACAAAGATGATGATGGAAGGCTGGCTGTTACCTTTACACATAACTATAGATATTACTTCTACAGATTGAATTCTCATCTTTTAAGACTTTAAATTCTTGCCAGAAGGTAAAACACTAACCTATGTATCTCACACATAATTGAATTTAAGCATAGTTTTAAATCAAAGCCGATTGTTCAAAAATCTCTAAACAATGTTCTGTGAGTAGTGATTGTCACAAACAAGCTTTCTGCCAGTAAAGTATTCTTTTTTCTCACGCTCTTGACATTATTTGGGACTCTCTGCATGGGGGATATATTTCCCTAAATCTCAGTTCAATTTCCATTAAGAATTAAAAAATTATTAAGTGTCTTTCTCCTCCAGTTTCAGTGAACAATGACCTAAGCACTGAAATTGTTGCTCTTGCATTGACACCGTTGGATCATACTCAGGTTTCATTCTTATTTTGAGTAGTGAATCCAAAAAGTCTAACACTGTACAACTCTTACAATTAAAAAGGGGTTCCTTTTGTATCTCATCATCATATTGCTTGGCTGAGTTTTTAAAAAATAAACCAGATTTAGCCAGAGAAGATTAAAGACTAAACTCTTATGCCGGAAGAGCTGTATGTGACCTTTTGCAGTAGGATGCTCCACTTTGCCCCATAGCTATCTGTCTCCACTTAAATTACCTGCCAGCAAATACATGTAGTTCTCATTTGTTGCCATGAAAATGTGAATAAATCTTAGGCATTGCTTTATTTCCATCACTTGCTTGAGGCTCAGCAAGCATATCACATTGCCATGTGCTACTTTTCCTGACCTTGTATGCTGGAGAAATTTGAACATCTCAATATTTAAGCATGAATGATACATAGTAAGAACAAGTTGGTGAATCAAGAATCAAACACTTCTGAAAATAAAACTATTGTGGACAGTGAGTCATCTTCATTTAGAAGCATCGGTATTGGTTTTCTATAAACCAGCTATTGCCAGTTCTACATGATCAAAGATTTCTGAGCAGTGAGCATTTTAATGGGGTTAAGCATATAGCAGAATGACTAGACATGCTGTATTTTAGAAATGCAATTTTTAAAATGTGATAATGACTCCTTTCGTGACAGAGGCATAAGATACTAGTGAGCCTGGCTGCCAGTGGTGAATTGTGACCCAGGTACAGATCTGACCTGAGGTGCACCTAACTAGCTTAAAACTTGAATTACAGTTTAAGAATTTAAAAACTTAGATGATTTCTGTCTCCTAGAGAAATAATAAGAAAACCTTCAGCATTTTAAATGCAGAATCGATCACCAAGGACAAAATTTACAGAGTAAAGCTGCTATTTGCTACCTTTAACAGAGAATAACTGTTTCCTCAAATGACCACTCTCTGGGTTAGTAAAGCAAGAGTTTTGCCAACTCTCCACCTCCGTCTTGGTTTTTAATAAGATGTAATAGCTAGAAGCAGAAAGAAAGTCTCATTCAGTGATAAAGGACTTGGACTTAGTTTATGCACCCAATTTTTCTGGGTTCAGCACAAGTTCCCCTCAGTTGCACCATGCTGGCCTAGCCGGTCCTTCAGTGTGATGGGATGGGCTTTTCCCTTGCCCTTTTCCCAAAGCATGGTTGTGCTGCTGTCAGGTTCTGCTTGCTCACATACCTCCTGCTTCTGTCTCTCACCTCAATTACCAGAGCTGACTTTGTGTGGAGCCATCACGGCCACCCCTGCGCTCATGGGATGGACATGTCAGAGGTGGCAAAGTGCTAAGGCACTCCAAGCAGCAAACCTCTAAAGGAAAAGCTTCATAGAAAGAATAAGTTAAGGTGACTATAGTTTTAGCTAATTCTCCCTGCAGCCTTCTTAAAAATTTAAGCGCTTAGTATGAAATAGTGTTGCTACTATACATATCTTCCTCTAAACAGGATTAATTATTGATGGGAAGTGTAAATTGTTTTTACATTAAAATCTTAATGCTAGTAACTATAAACATATTAGTTGGATGTAATTACACAATTTCACTGCAGAAACAGCAAGTATACTTGTACATTCAAGAAACGTTTGTTTCATTGCACATTGAATGCAAGTTTATATACAGCAAAATGTTACTCTAAGCCAGTGTGATTTGTTCTTCCAATTAAATTTAGTATCTCCATAGAAAATACCACTTTTGGTACCTTTTTATACCTTTATATTTTCATATGAATTTAAAAATAGTTCCTTAAGGAACAAAATAATTTTAAAAAGAACCAGTTACTTAATGATGCTTTCTGCATTTCTTACCTTTATTCAGTACAGTACAATAAAGGGGTTTAGGAATTTTCTTCCTTGTTTTTATGTCCCAGAGACTGTATAAAAAGCAGAACAATTGATCACATTGCTACTTAGATTTTAGTAAATCAACTAATTTTTACTTGAAAAAAATTGCATTCAGACTTGATCATATATGATACTTTACCTAAAATACATAGCATTATTTTTACTTAGTCATGTAAAGAGATCTAGTATTTTTCAAAGGTGAGTGTATTGACAAAATCAGCAATTTTATTATTAAGATGGTTCACAGAAAGCCGAAGTCATAAATGCTAAGTGAGCTCATGCTTCTGCTTCAAATACCTTTTTGCAAAGCTTTTCCTGGTGTTCATGCAGCTTTACTCTGGACCTTAAAACTGCTGCTCATGCCCTAGTTTTATTTAGCCTCTTGAAAAAAGGTGGGGGGAGAAAGACCAGACTTTTCCTGCTGAGTGTATAGGCTTGACTTGTCTCTTTTCATCTTGCTACCTTTCGTAGAACTGGCAGAAAGAATCCAAGCTAGTGAGGGAAAAGAGGTTTTGATATGTCTGGGTAACATCTCCAGTGTTGTCCATGTTGTTCTTTCATCCAAGGCACTTTATTTCCAAAATGAATATCTGTCACAATAAATAGGCTTCACAAGTTTCAGAGAGCATTATTTGTGCTGTTGAATCTCCTCAATGACCTTGATTCAAGTATCAAAAACTTTTCACAGAGGTGGGAAAGCCTTTTCATTCCCAAACCGGGGAAACAATTTTGGTGGTATAGCAATAGAGCCAGCTTTGCTTACAGAGAGGAATGCAGTTCTCCAGTCGCTATGATGGAAAAAAATTACGAGTCATTTCTGCTGTCGTTCCTGTGGCTGTGGTTTCTTTTTCATGGTTCTGTTTCAATCTCTGTGACCTTGCAGCTGCTGCAGCCATGTTGCTTGGTCTCAGAAATGAGGCTTTAACATTTTTTCCCTTTGTGCTGTGAAGACCGTGACCCATTGACTTACGATTTTTTAAAAGCTTTCCATAGAATTTAATCCAGTGGTTCACATCTGGAAAGTAGAAACAGAACTGTCTGAATATTTTTTTTTGCAGTGGGAGGAATGAGGAGGGGAGAAGAGGTAAAGAAAAAGATCAAGATTTGGATTTTAGTTACTTCTACTTCTCGCTGAACTAGTATTAGTGGTTTGTAGAAATTTAACTGACACAGAAAGAGAGGCCCAGTTTTATTTTTCAGGCAATCAAAGTCTAACTCTGGCAAAATAGTTTTAAGATCATTTTACCTGCTCAGATATGTAAGTGCCAATGCAGAAAACAGAAGAAAAGGTAGGAGAAGATTCAGGGGCCAGACAGACCCTTTATGAGGAATCAGTCCCGTTGGCCCCCCATGCACCCCAGACCCCAGGGCTGCACAGCAGTGTCCCTCGGTGGAGAGCATCCCTCTCTGCGAGAGAGGTGTCACAGCCTTTCCGAGCCAGCTCTCTGCCAGGCTCGTTGCCATTTCCTGGGGGACCAAGGTCATAGTCACTGCAGTTTATCTGATGGGGCTCAGTGCAGTACTTTATCTCTCCCATCAGTGTCCCTCGGTAGTGAAGTGCAGCTGATGAAGCAGGAGACGGTGCTCTGGTATCAGTAGCTGCTATCTAATCCAGGAGGCAAGCTGTATTTCAACCAAAAAATACAAAAGGAAAGTTGACACCCAAGTATCATACTGAAGCAGAGTGAAATTCAATGAAGATGAAAGATAGATACCCTTTAATAAATAAATCTTGAGGTTTCTTAAGTGATTGAAATAACTTTACCGTACAAAAGTCTCCATAGCAAGACACAATTATATGGCTGCCAGCTAAAAGGAAAATACCTCCACATTAAAATATGCCTTCATCCAGATGAAATAGAACTTTTTGAGGTTACTAGGGGTTTCTGCTAAAAAAAAATTACTGTCAAAAGTGGAGCAAACATCTCCTTAGAAACCTTTGTTGGTGGGAATAGGCTTTACAGGAGCTTTGGCCCTCAGTGTCTGCACTCCAGCCAGCTAGCTCCTTCCAGCTGACTCCGAATGGATTCAGACAGGTAGCAGAAAAAAAGCTTCGGGGTTTGTGTGGTTTGGTTTTTTTTTTTGGGGGGGGGGGGGGGTTTGTTTTTTGTTTTTTTTAATTTTTTTTTTTGGTATTACTTGAAATAATTTGTTCATTTAGCACTGACTTTTCCAAATCCTTCCCCCAGCCCCACACACTTCCCCCTGTT